>JAPFRF010000013.1:871126-1096126 GCA_029282475.1 Phrynocephalus forsythii | reverse complement strand
CTCGGCTGAGTCTTGAATGCACGGGATCATTGCCGAGGAAGGATCGCTGTGGAAAGCTGTCACCCGTCCACCCTGCAAGGAAATCTGTTGAGAATAACGTATCAAACTGGGTGCAGAAATGTGGCCAAGAAACAGGTTCTGGGCCTGCCGTTCTCTCCTCCAACAAGATGGGGCCACAATCTGTTTCTAGGCGGGGCAGCTCTAGAGGTCCCGGTGAACTAAAGGAGGCCTGGGGTGGTGGTGGATATGATGGCACAAGCGAAACCTCAGTGCCTGGCCATAGTTGTAGAGGGAGCCTCTGTTAAGGGCACAGGAACAGCCAGGCCACCTCCCCCCACCCCCTGCAGTCAGCCCAGCTCTTTCCTGGGGTCTAGTGTGGTACCCTTGAAAGATGGAGCCTGAAGGACTGAAGAGCACACGAGAAGAGGGAAGAGTTCTGTGTGTGTGTGTGTGTGTTGAGGCAAGTGGCCTCGCTCATGATGGAAACTGCAAGGGCAACAGGCACGAGCAGACAGGCTATCTCTCTGCAAGAGGCCAGGGCTTGGCCCGCCTTTCCCAAAGTTGTAGGGAGGCTTCTGTTGTCCTCAGGACAGACTTTTCTGCCTATCCTTCTCTCCAAGGTTTGCAGCTTTGGAAGGAACCAGTGAGATTCCCGTCCGGGGCTGGTTTCCCAGAAGGGCAGAGGGAAGCACCTCCTCCACCCAGTTTGCACCTGTACTTGCAGCTGCGCTTCTTGGTCCCACTCGCCCTCGGCTCAGCTCATCCTTTGTGGGGCATAAGCCGCATCCTCCTTTGCTCAGTCCTGGGATGGGGGGGGCAATGTTATCAGGCTTGGCCCAGGCTCGGCCAGAAAGACACACACACTCTTCTCTTGAGCCCAGGCTCGGCCAAATGGCTGCAAGACCTTAAAAAAGACACAAACAGCAGTTTTCTTGTACCTGGTCTTTGATGGTGACAAATATTTGATCCGGTGTAAGGATAGTGAGTGCGGGGCTCTCCTGGCTTCCGTTTGTTCTTTTTTTGCGCCCCACCCCTTTAAGAGATCTGAATGCTGCCGGGAACAAAACGGAAGTAAACCGGCATTCTTTTCTTTCTTTTTTCTTCCTCCCTCAGGCAGCCAGCAACCAGGAAGTGCGGAGGGGGGTGGGGACAGAGGAAGAGCGAGGAACCCCTAAGATCTCTGGTCCGAATTTAAGTGGCCAGCGGATCTTAGGGGTCGTGTAAAAAGGCCCTGAGTCCTTCAGAAAGGAGAGCCAAAATGCACATGCAGGTGTATCCAAAGCCTCTGGACTACAAAAGAAGCCGTCCCCCCAATCCCTTGAAGGCTCAAGGGGGGAATTCATTGTTCACCTGCCTGGGCTTGATTGTTGTCACCCACCCAGAGACTCACACCAAGGGCGGGAAATCTCCAGTGCCAACATCTAATGAGCATCTGGAGCTACAGGCCATTAGAGCCCCCTTGCAGGGAAAGCTGGAAGAGGAGCGCCCAGAGAGAAAGAGAGAGGGAGAAATGATGGTGGGGGGAGGTGGTGACAGCCAAGCTCTTGGTGGCTCTGCTCCCTTTTTGCAAATGCAAGAGAAGCCCAAGTGAATTTCAGAGGATCAGGAAGAAAGCAAGGAGAAGACGGCAGAGGCGGGGGGGGGCACTTGCAGACAGGGAAGTAACTGGCCAGTCTTTTGGCCCCAGAGGTAGCCACTGGGCTTCAGCAAAAGGCAGGCTGGTGGTCACCAGCAGGACATCCGGTGCCAAGCTCAGCCCAGAACCATCCTGGGGGGATGGGGGAAACACCTGCTTTTATCTGGGTTGACTCATGGTGCTTCCTCAGAGCCTGGGTTGGGTCCTCGGGCTGTGCCTCTCTTCCATGTCAGGCAGGAGAAATGGGGATAGAAAGACTGCCTCTGAGCATGCCAAGAGGGATTCCCACCTGCCGGCAGGTTTGCCCATTTCCGGTCAGCCTTTCCACCTGGGCGGAGGGAAATGTGTATCATGGAGCACCTCACACTCTGTGGCCCCTTTCCGGTTAATATGTGGTTGCGATGGTAACACAATCTCTTGCCTTGCACCTTTCACACCAGGATCCCTTGCAAGGAAAAGCGTTTACTCATTCCGCTAGGATTTGCATGACAGTAGACCCGATCTGGTTCCCTTTCAAAGCAGCTGGGTGCTTTATTTCCGTTTCACTCAGCAGCTCCAGCATTTCACTTGTTATATGTTATCTCATTTACCGTGCCTCTCCTTCCAAACAGAGGATACGGAATCCATGCCTGGCCTATGACGGAGCCATTCTCTATCTTTCCGGCTCCTTCCAAAGGCACCTGCCTTCAGCCTCAGGAAGGGCGGTGAGCAAGAGGAACCCACTTGTTGTGAAGGCTTGTTGCACAGCAGGAGGCTGCTAGATCTTGAGGGACACCGGCTGAGCTCTGGCAGCAGGATCTGCAGGCAAGAGCACGTTTGCCTGCTACAGCATCTCTCCAGGGGACCGTCCCTTTGGGTGGCGGGAGAAGCCAGCAAAACGGAATAAGTGGGGTGACAAAAGGAGGGAACCACTCCCCTGATCCTCACGCCCTTCGCAGTCCAGTCCACAGCAGCACTGGAGAAGCAAAGAGCTGGTGCTTCTTTCACATTGGGGTGGGGTGGGGTGGAGGGGTGGGGAACAGCACTGGCAAATTAAGATGGCTCAAATCATTAAGCCAAGCTGCCTTTTGATGAATGTGAAACGAGGCCCACAGAGAAAGAATGGATTGATTTGCTTAATGACTGCTTTTTAAAAATTGACTAGAAAAGAGTCCCGTATTATTCAGGTGGTGTCTATGCAATCAGGGTTTTGATACAAAGACATATGGGGAGGGGGCTGCGGAGGGCCTGTGCAGTTTTGAACAAGGCACACAGCCCTTGCTCCATCACACCAGGCAGAAGCCCTCTCTGGTGTGTGTGTGTGTGTGTGTGTGTGTGTGTGTGTGTGTGTGTGTGTGTGTGTGTGTGTGTGTGTGTGTGTGTGTGTGTGTGTGTGTGTGAGAGAGAGAGAGAGAGAGAGAGAGAGAGAGAGAGAGAGAAACAGCATGCCTGGTCTAAAAACCAACTGTGCTTGATGCTGGGAGATGGGTTTTGCCCAAATGCAAACACATGCCCTGTGAAACGTCTTGTGTAAAGCTGCTTAATTAACAAGAACATATGATTAATTGATGGGGATTTCTTTAATGGGCTGACATGGCTGTTCAGCAATCTGGCCGTGATGGGTCAGAATTGATAGGGAAGAAACTAAAAAGCCAACGGCAAACCAGCCAAGGCTTCTCCTCCAGCAAGTTCTGTTTGAGGTGGAATTGGCTGACTTCGGAAGGCGACGGTCTAGCACAGCAAGGGAAGGGGGTGCCTTGGGAATTTGTGGCCAGGTGGCACGAGCTCCCGTGTGACAAATGCAGCTGCCCTGCTGCCCACCCTCGCAAGTGGGTTCCTCTGAGCATACCGGGCTTTCTGGAACTTCTGAGACCGAGCCACATCCCTGTGGAAAACCCTCCTCTGTAAGGAAGGCCACTGTGTCTGGCACCTGGAGGTGGCTTTTGACCAGGGTACCAGCCTCAGTCGGGACACACCACAGATCTGCCCTCCTGGTCCACCTTTGGCTCTAGGCTTCTAAAACCCATGTTCCTCTCCTACAGCCCTGGACACTGGGTCAGGGAGAGACTTGGAAACTCAGGAATTAATCTCTTGTGGTCTTTACAAGAAACAAGAGTTATAGACTCACTCCACGGCTTTCCTCCAGAAACCTGCTTCAGGGGTGATCTCAGTCCAGCCTAGAGGCCCAGCAATCCCCTTTCACTCCCCTGTGAGAATCTGAGGACCTTCCTTGGAGGTCGTGTCTCAAGGTGACCCGGCAATCGCAGTCTCAAGGCTGCTCCTCCAAGCATCCGACCCTCTTGTCCTCCACCAACTTGCTGGTTGTAACAGCTCCCCTGATTAGGAGACTCCAAAGTATCGGGAAATTAGCTAGATTTCTATATCTTTAGAGGTGGCCTTAGAAGGGTGTGGCTGAAATATGGATTTTGGACGCCTTGTTGGTTGATCTGTTTATGCATCCGCCCGTGCACTCATGGAGCCTCCTCCCCCCTCAAGCTTCCCAAGACCCAGTTTCGAAACTAAAAGCAACACTCTTAAAACAACACCTTCTGGCAGCACAAAAAGTCTCAAGAGCACTTCTAGAAAACCCTCCGTCTGGGCCAGTTTCCGAGGAGAGGCATAAATGTCAAGGAAGCCATTGGGGGGGAACATGTCATAAGTACTTTTCATTGCACCCTTCCACATGTGGAAAGCACACAGGTATCAGGAGGGGCTGCCCCGTGACCATTTGCTGCCTGAGGCACAGCAGTAGAGACCCTCCTCCCACTAGACCCACCACCAGTCGAGTTATTTTGGCTCAGGAGATCATAGGGAAAATCACAAGGAAAAAAACTCCCCCAATCATCATAAAACATTAACTAACAAAATCTCTTCCCCTTTCATGGCACCTGAAGGCACCTCCGTCCTTCTGCCAAATGGTAGGTCCAGCCCTACATCCTCAGGACCAGACTAAAATGAGGGAAGGTATCAGATCCAGGTCCCCTGTGGAGTTACACCCCAAAGAGGAGAGGAGGGGAGAGGAGGGGACCACTGCAGGTGTCCCTCCCCCCTCCCCCCCTCTCTCCTCAGGATCCAGCCCATATTTATGGTGCTTCTGATGCCGATGGCGGCAGGGCACCAGAGAAGCCCAGCCTAGTGGCTGCTGGCACAAACACCGCCCCCTTTTGACCCAAAATATCTGCCCTCCTGCCGGCTCTCGGCGCTTCTGGGCTTGGACATCCCCCCACCCCGACCCCTCACCTACCTCCATCCACTGCCCTTGGGACTGCATCAGGAGGACCACGCAGGGGTCGGACTTGTTGAGGGTGTCGCGGTCCAGCAGGTGCTTGCAGCTGACCCGCAGCTCCACCTTGGAGACGCAGGTGGCCGAGACGACGCCCAGGTTCGCCTGGGAGGATGGATCCAGCAGCTCATTCATGGTGGCGTCGGCCAGGGAGGAGCCAAGCTCTGCGGCGGCGATGGGCAGGCAGGAAACGGTCACTCAAAGCCTTGGGTGCCCCCGAGCATCCAGAACCAGACCCGAGCTTGGCCACCGGGTCCCTCTGTGGGCAAGTGGCAGATCAGGTCCAGGATGTGTCCGCAAAGGACTCCAGCCTCTACACTTGCCACCGGCTAGCTTCTAGCTGCAGCCCAGGGAGGACCACCGAGTTTCTCCTACAGACATCTGGTCCCCCCCCCCCACTTCTTAGGAAGGGCTCTTATGTCTTGCTGGCTCCTCTGGACAGCTGTCAAGAGCAGCTAATTAAGAGGGTTTTCTTTGCAAATTAAAACGCACTGGTTTGTGGCCGCCCTCCTCCTCTTCCTCCTCCTCTCCCCGGATGCTGGATCCCACTCAACCTCACTCCACGCTGGCACAGAGCGATCCTGGGTGCATTGGTGTCCTCATGCTGAGGCTGGAGGAACCTGAGGATGATGATGATGATGATGATGATGAGGAGGAGGAGGAGGAGGAGGAGGAGGAGGAGGAGGAGGAGGAGGAGGAGGAGGAGGGTGGCCTTTTCTCCTGGCCTTCCTCAGGCTTCAGAAGGATGCCTGGGGAGATTTGTCCAACCGTGCAGCTGTCGCTTGGGTGCCCGGATGCCAGGAGGACAAGAGAGAAGGTGGCAGTTCGGCAGGACCAGAAGAAGCCTTGATGGGGGTCCCAAAGGATGCCTCTACGTGGGTCCAAGGAGATGCCTTCACCCACACTGGGAAGCCACCTTTAGGATCTTTGTGGATGACACCTCAAGGGTGAGAGGGTCCCTGTGGCCGTGGGGAGGGAGAGCAGTCCCTCGAGAAGCTGAGGAGAGAAAAAGGGACGCAGATTAACCGAACTGACAGCCTGCCTTCCCAAGCGCCAGGGATTAGCAAACAGATCAGAACGTGCTGCTAAGAGCCCCGTTACGCAGGGAACAGGCCCCCACTAGGGCTGATCCTAAGACATGGGGCTGCACAGAGTGGCTTTCAACTGAGTCTGACTTCTTCTGGTGTCCATCGACCAGAGGCAGCAACTCTGATCGGCAGCAACGACGGTCCAGGATGACAGATAGTTTCCTTTCCCTCTCTGTAGATCCTCGTGATTTCCAGTGGATCTCCCACCCAAGGGCTCACCAGGGCTGGCCCTGCAGAGCTCCTGAAAGTAAACGTGGCCAGCGGTGCCTTGGGGGTGGTGTGGGGTGGGAGGTATTGGAAGAGCCCGCCTGATCCTCCAGCATCCTCTGTTCTTCAAGGACCACGCAGGCTCCTCCAGGAAGGATGCAGCTTATGCTTCTTTGTCTCTCCTGACCCCCCACCCCTCCCTACCCTGAACAGTTGGTATTGAGCAGCAGGTTGTGTCTGAGGTTCAAGGCTCCATATTGATGGTGCCGTGACTCAAAGCTGAGGTTGCGTCAAAGGCGGTGACGGCAAGTCCTCCTGATTCAAGGAGCAGGAGCAGACGGCGGCCTCCTCCAGCCCCCTCTTTGGAAAGTTGGGGGTCCACCTGCTATAGGTGAGCCTCGATCTTGCAGCTTGGGCACACCTTCGCCCTCGGGCAGGCTCTTCCCACCACCACCACCACCACCACCACCACCACCACCACCACCATCATCATCATCATCATCATCATCATCATCATCATCATCATCATCACCCCCACCCGCTTCAGCTGCTGTTGGCAGAGACCAGCCAGCAGTTGCACCCAACTGACCAGCTCACCCTCTACCTGGAAAAACCAACCAAAGACTGTCCGTAGGAGAAGGAACCCCTTCTTCCTGCAAGAAGGTGAAACGATGGCGCCCATAATAACTCCCGAGGAAGCTGCTCTTTGTGGCTGACCAGGCCCAGACGGGCCCCCACCTCTCAGCCAGCACGGCTAGCAGGTTGCCCTGCTCTGAAGGCTTCTTGCAAAGGAACAGCCCCCCTCCCCCCTTTCAGGATGCAGGAACTCATCTGGGGAGCTCAGGGGTAGAGGCACCTGGAGCTGCAGAGCCGGAGGTTGGAAGTTTGATCCCCACCCCGACTCCCACGGGGCCTCCTCGGTGGGGGTTGGACTGGATGTCCCCAGAGGGTCCCTCCCATCCCTGAAGTTCCAGGACGAGGACCATGAGGGTGGCTGTCCCTGCTTCGTTGAGAGGGCTTTCAAAGGGTTGATTGGGAAGAGGAGTCATGCTCCATTTATCTCTGAATCCCACGAGATCCGTCTGCCAGGCCATGGTGGGAAGCCGACAGCCGGCACTTTGGGGTCCTCTCCAGGGTCCAGCGTCCTGAATCCTGGAGCCACCAGGTTCACCCTGAGCGCTCTCTTGACCCGCCCCATTTCTGCAGCCTCTGCTCCCCTGTGGGGCAACACAGGAGGAGGGGGGGAGCATCTTCTCTCACTCCCCAAATGCCTCCCTTGCTGCCATGCTTGTTCGTGGGTCCTGCCAGGGCTCACCAGCGGGGGGGGGGGGCTTCTGACCCCAGGAAAGTTTGGGATGGTGGCCTGGCCGTGAATGGGAGGACGGCCCCAGGGGTGATGGGAGGGGGCGGTGTGGGGGGGGGAGGCTTTGGGAGAAACTAATTTGCCAGAACGGAGAAGGCTGTGAATCCCCACCAACCGCCACCAACCCGCTGGGGAGAGCAAGCCACCCTCCAAGGCCCCAAGGGCCCATCTGTGGCTCTGCCAATCCTTGGGCAACTCCCTTGGCTCACTTCCAAGGGGAGGGGCCTTAAATGGGTGAAGCCCCCCCCTCCTCACCCACCTGCCTAGGCGCTCCTTGCTGCCCACCTGGCCCAGCCATTGCTCAGGCGCCTGTTGCACCAAACACGGAAGCACCTCCAGTGGGGGGGAGGGGAGGCCAGTCTTTGGGGCCCCTGGAAGCTCCCTAGTACGCTGGCCTCCAGCAGCTGCAGAGGAGAGTGGCAAGGGGTCCCCATGATGAGGAGGGGGAAGAAGGGAGCCATCTCCGTGTCTGTCTGTCTGTCTGTCTGTCCGTCTGTCTCCAAGTGCTTCGTTGCCCGCCGCCGCCGCCTGCTTTTGACAATGCCTTGGGAAATGACAATAAGACCTTTCGCCTTTGCCCATCCCTCCTGCACCCGAACCTGTGCCGCATCCGAAGGCACACCAGGGTGGGTGGGTGGGTGGGTGCAACTTGCATGCCCACTGTTGCCCAGACAGATCCATGTGCATGCCTGCTCTGTGGACGCAGCTCCCCACACGATGCACATGTACACGCACATCGCAACCCATGTGCATGCCAGGTGAGCAACGCCCCCCCCCTTGACTAGCGGGCTACTTACTTGGCTTCCTACCCACCCCTCGCATTTGCCCACCAGAGAGGGAAAGGTATTTAGGAGAGGCAAATGTAGAATCAAAGCTATTCCTTGTGGCAAACGAGGCCCCTGTCCATCTCTGAGCGGGGCTCCTTCCCTCCTCAGCCAGGGCTGAGGTGAGCGCGAATGCTGCTCCCATGCCCGCCTGTGGCTGCACCATGCCTGCTTCCCATCTCTTTTTTCCGAGGTGCCATCATGCTTTCTTCCCCTTAACCGTCCCTCTCTCTCGCACGCATGTCTGAATAAACAAGAACCTGGCGCTGTCTCACCTCAACCTTTTGAGGTGCCCGGGTATCCGCTTTGGATCGCACTGCCATTCCCGTGGGCAGCTGCCCAGAGGCATTCTGGCAGGGATCCAAAAGGGTGCAACCCCCACCCCCCCCACACACACCCCACCGATGGACATCTCCCTCAGGCACTGGGCATACCAACCCAGCGTGGCCGAAAACAACACACCCTCGTCCGCAGAGGCGCCTCCAGGCAGAGAGGTGGTGGGCACCTCCCGGGAGCGCCCAAGACACACAGGCGCGCGCGCACACACGTGCCTACCCAGGAGCTGCCTGGTTCGGCCGCCCAGTCCTCCTGGCCATGGGTCTGGACGCCCAGACGTGATCGCCGGGGAGGCCCCGAGGCGCAGGCAGAACCAGCAGGGCAAATGCCATGCCCCGTCCGGACGGTCCTCCACACCGCTTGCCTGGAAGTTCCATTCACACGTGTCGATATTTGAAGCGCCTTTGGGCACGGAGGTTTTTCCAACCTTCTGGCCGCAGGTGCATGCGCGTGTACACACTGTGTGTGTGTGTGTGAGAGAGAGAGGGGGGGCGTGCACACGCGCGTGTGCCCCTGGGGTCAGCGGGGCACCTCTGCCTCCGCCCGGGGGAGACCCGTCCTCCTCTTCCTCTCCGCCCCAAAACTGCCCCGTCCCGTCCGTCCCCCCGGCCGCCCGCCTGGGAGGAGGCCGCCTGGCTCTTCCCCTGGCCGCCGCCCCCCCCCCCGGACTCACCTGCTCCCTGGGGAGGGGGGGGAGAGAAGCCGCCGCGCCTCCTGGCTGCTGCCGGCGCCGGGATCCGCCGCTGCGCTCTGCCTCGGCTCCAGCCCCGTCGTCGCCCGGGAGCCCGGGGAAAAAGAGCGGAGGGCGGCAGCCCAGGCATTAACCGCTTCAGTGCCGCGAAGCACCACTTGCTGCCTACTCCGAGGAAGGAGGAGGAGGAGGAGGAGGAGGAGGGACTAATGCCTCCCACCCACCCCCTCGAGGGATCCAGCCCGACGGTCCTCGAGAGTCCCCCCGCCGCCGCCGCCGCCCCCTTGCCACCGCTCTTGCAACAAAACCCGGCAACAAGTTGCGAGAAGAGCCCGGGCGCTTTGCTGGTCCTTCATACGTAGAAATGATTTCCTTTTACTCCGGATCAACTGATCCGGAGAGAGCCACCCGGAGGAGGAGCACCGGGCTGCGTGCCTAGTGCCGGTGCCCCCGCCGCCCCGTGCTGGGCCTGGCGCTGCCTGCTCAGAGCTCCGCGCGCACCGGTGCGAGGGGGCCACGCAGGCTTCGGGCGCTGCTTGAGTTGGGTCTGCCCCGGAGCCTCAGAGGGAGCCCGGCCGCGGACCTCTCATTCCGCCACTGCGGGCGAGGAGGATGTGGGGAGGACGGTAGGCCGCCTGGGGCTCCCGCGGGGAAGGCGGCTTTTGGAAAGGGAAGCAGGGGCGGGCTGACTAACTGGAGGGCGGGTTAGGGAGCGCTCCCCCCGCCTCCCTTCGGAAGACCCCCTTCCCTAGAAATCTGGGGGCGCCAGGGCCGTGGCAGGATGGGAGCAGGAAGCAGGGCTCCATTCACGTCTAGTCCGCCTTTCTCTCAGAACTGGGACGCAAGGCGGCTTACAGGGCAAAGCCGACTCCGGAATAGAGGAGGGGGGTTAGCAAGGGGGAGACATCACCAGGCCCCTTTTACGCCTGCTGACACCTCCTGACCTCTCCCCCCCCTCCGTCCAAATTCGTGCCTTGCATCCCTCCTCACTGCCCTGGGGCCTCAGTTTCCCCCTTGGCTTTCTGGAGTCCCGCTGCGTGCGGGGCGCTCCTGGGCGGCTCAGAATCCCCCAGCTGGCTCGCTCCTGACCCAGCTCCTGACCTTGCCTTCCTCTTCCTCCTCCTCCTCCTCCTCCTCCTCTTCCTCCTTACGCCAGGTTTTGCCTCCCATCGGGCGCCTCCCTGCACCTCCCCCCCCCGCACCTAGACTGAGCGAACCTGGGAACCGAGCGCTTTTCTGCCCCGGAGACCGACGGGGTCCTCCGGCGTTTTTGGAGCAGAGGGCCGCCGGGGGAAGCGCAAAACGCCTCCCCTGCTGTCACTTTTGCCAGGCGGAAAAGCCAGGAAAGGGCCGAGATGCCCGCGCTATGGCTCCTCCTTGGGCAGGTTTTGCGCGCCGCCTTTCCCTGGCGCCCTGCCTTGGCGGCGCTCCCTGCGCTGTCCCTGTCTCGCTCTCTTCTGTTCCTGGGTACCGAGCGCGGGTCTCTTTTACAGAAGGAAAGGAAACAGGTGCGTCTGGTGAACAGGAATACTTGCCTTCCTGCGCAGACTTTCCGTGGTTCGCCTTAGGTTGCTGGGGGCGGGCAGTGCAGGGGAAAAACAGCCTAGAAAAGTAACTTTCCCAGGCACTCACAGACCTCGCTTGACCCTCTCCTTCCCACCTGGGCCAGGGAAGCAAGGAAGGGAGAGGAGGGACGCCACCATCATCCCCTCCCTGTCGCCTGCAGAAGGAGTAGGGGGGGGGGTCTCTAAACAAGGAAGCTTGGTTTGGTTCTCAGGACCAGGACGCCCCCACCCTTTCCAACCCCCCCCCGCAACGTGGGTGCCCAAGTGGGAGGAAGCTATTGTTCTGCTCCTGTGAAGAAAGTTGTTAAATGCCTGTCCTGCAGGTGAAACTGTGCTCCCGACCTGGGGTTCAATCCCAGGTAGCCACCTCAAGGTTGACTCAGCCTTCCATCCTTCCCAGGTCAGTAAAATGTGGGGGGGGCAATGTGTAGCCTGCAGTGCATATTGTAATTAAAAAACTGTAACCCGCCCAGTGGTATATGGGGCGGTATATAAGCAGAACACTTGGCTTGGCTTTGCTCTGTTTCTTCTTAGTTTTGCAGAACTGATGTTGAGAAGCGGCCAGGGTTGGTCCAGCTTGCAGGGTCATGGGTGCCATTTTTGGGCAGGGCTTCAAGTCATCTACAGCAGGCATGTGCGAACTTCGGCCCTCCAGATATTTTGGACCACAACTCCCACAGTCCTTTGTCATTGGCAGTCCAGGCTTGGAATTCTGGGAGTTGTGGTCCAAAACATCAGGAGGGCCAAAGTTTGGACATGCCTGATCTACAGGCATGCACACAAGCGTGCCTGTTTTATGGAAGCAGTGGCCACTAGGTCTCCCAAGAAGCCGCAGGCAGTCTTGGCTGGAGGTTCTCCTGGGCTCATGGCTGGTTCGGTGACAAAAGACAAAGCACTGCTGCTTCTCTGGGACAGACGCCAATGAACAGATCTTTTGGGGGGGGAGAACCCCCAGAAAAAGTGGGTCCAAAGTGAGCCTGTTGGAGTTATAACACCCAGGCAGCCCATCTGGAGCAGTGACCATCGCAAAGGAACCTTTTCGTATGTCGCCATGTGTTCTACAGAGAAGCCACGCCGTGGCCTGTCCTTCGGCTCACAAGGACTCCAGAGCCCCTGTTGGGTTGGGTTCTGTCTCCTTGGGCCATTGTGTCTTTGGAATGTTCTTAGGAACATCTCGGAGCTGGTCCGTTAACATCTGGCAAGAGGCCTCTCCACCCGTGGGCCCGCCGTCACAGCCCGTGGCACCTTCGTAGACACGCGACACCCACCCATGCTAAGGGCGCCCCGGCTTTTTGTACTCCTGTTTTAGAGCAAGACACAAAATGGCTGGAGACGCCGTGGAAGGATGGAATTAGCCAATATTTCAAGGTATTTGCAATGCAGATTCCGCCGGATGTGCATGATAATGCCGGGCAGGGTGAGAGCTAATCCCCTCTTTGCTGGCAGAAATAGGGCACCCGGATGATGATTCTTCCTTGAGCTACGTGGCTGGAGCACGCAGGATGATGTGACATGAGGGCGATGATATGGGAAGGAGGTCAGTGGATCCCCCCCCCCCCGGAAAATAGATGAGATCTCACAGGTTCTGGTACACCAAGAGGGAATTTTAATAAGTTTCTCAGAACTAAGCGGCTGGAAAGGAGTCTATGGATCCCTCTCCAGTGGGGAATTGAACCCACAACTTCTGGCTGCCTATACCACTGAGCGATCCAGAGCTGAAGGAGCTGAGAAGAGGAAGGATCCTCCCATTATATGGAGTGAGTCGATTCAGCCGAAAGGGGTGTCCATCTGCTGGACAACCCTCTCAACACAAAACAAACAGCCAAGCCCAGTGTGCTGCTTATATACCAACCCAGAGCGCTTAAAGCAGTATCTGGGTAGTTTACCGTTTTAATTATCCAGGCTATGCATTGCTTCCATCCTCAACAAGTGAGGTACTCAGTTTACCAACCTCAGAAGGATGGAAGGCTGAGTCAGCTGTGAGTAGGCTACCTGGGATTGAACCCAAGGTCATCATGAGCCTAGTTTTGGCTGCAGGACTGCAGTTTAACCTCTGCTCCAAGAAGCTCTTCATGGGAATCTTGGGGCCAGAGGGTGGGAAAGTTACTTTTAGGAGTTTCCAGATCCTGGAAGCAGGGGTTTAAAACCAACGACAAGGACTGGGAAGATGTTTCATCGTGTCTCAGAAAATTTCTAGGAAGCGCCAGTCTAGTGGCAGGCAGTTCTGAAGGCTAAAGGCTGGGACCAGAAGAGATCAGTGAGCTTTCATGAGAAACCGTTACTGCTGGTAATGGAGAGCAGAATGCAGAGAAGATGAGGCTCTGTCATCACGGGGAGGAAGCGTGGCCTTTGGGGGGACCCCAGAAGTTTGGGTGAGAACCCCTGGAACTCCTTGCCACTAGCTGAAAACATGCTAGCTGGGGATCACGGGAGGTATAATTCAGCACATCTGGAGTGCATCTCTCCATGGTTTCAGGTCAGGTGTTTTTCTGGCAGCTGCCCCCCCCAAAGAGATAGATCTCACCCATTGAAATGAGTATCTCGTTTGCACAATGTTGCCTCTCTTCCTCTGAATGAAGGCTCCTCCTTATAAAAGGCTCCAAGAAAGAATTGATTGTCAGTGATCGATCGTCCCCTACGCTTGGCTGGCTGAAAGGATGCTGGAACCAGATGGCGAAAACCTGTCAAAACCCCAAGCCTGATGCGTGCAAATAAGACGGCCCTGGGGCTCTGTGGGACCCCCTTGCTGCTGTTAACGGGTTTAGGGTCAGGGTGTTTGGGAGTTCCTCTGGAGCCATCTCCTTCCCAGCTGCAAAAGGGATGATGAGCACCAAAGGGGCTTGATCACCGCAGGGGCTTGTTAGTAGACGGGCAGAATGTGGGATGGGAGTTGGTTGCAAGGAGGAGCTTCCCACTGTGTCCACAGAGGAGGCGCTGAACGGAATTTAGGGAAGGTATTTTGCCGGTGGGAAGGAAGTCGTTCTGGCCCTTTTCTTTCTATAATTAAGTGTGTGGGTGTGGAGTTCTGCGCGGCAGGATCTGTGCTTCCTCTCCCCTGGAGGGGGTGGGTGGGGGAAGGAGCCAACAACAAAGAACAAACCAGAAATATTGTCAGCAGCACTTTTGAGGCTGGGAAATTCATTTCCACCCCCACCCCACCCCCACCCCCCCCCCACCAGAGCTTAAGGCTGAGGATCTGATTCTTCCCACACTTCTTCAGATCCTCATGGTTAGAGGTGTGGGGATGGTTGTGAAGGAAGAAGGATACTCTGCACGTGGCCAGAGGAACCCTCACCGAGAGAGCTCACCTTCCAAGCAAATGGTCTGGTTGAGGGGAAAGGCAGAGGGCAGAAAGGCCATGCATTGGTCACTCTGTTCTAGGAATCCAACCAAGTCACGGTCCTTGGAGAAACTCCTTCTTGAAGGAATGGAAACTAATGCCAAGTTACTGCCTGTGTGGGTCTGCCTAGGAGGCTCTCTAGGGTGGTGGTGGGGGTGTGTGGGGGCAGAGAGGTGCCCGGTTTCAATCTGTCTCTTCCCGAGGGTCTGGCACTCACTCTCCTGCTCTCTGCCGGAGCCCCACTGAGACTGGCCAGGATGAACTGGCCTCCGATGGAAGGGGGCTCTTGTAGCCCTCTGGGTTGCACCGAGGGGCTCGCCTGTCCCCTTGGGAAAGGGTGGAGGGCAGGAGGCGGCCGTTGATCACACAACCCAACAGGCTCCCAGGCTGGAATGCAGTGACATTTCAAAGGGGACAAGAGAAAGGTATTAAATATGCGTGGGTGCTTTAACGTTTTTGTAATTCGTTACACTTTTAGACAGTATTTACAACCTTCAGTTGAAACTTTTAAAAAGCAAAAAAGCAAAGTGTTCTGCTTATATACCACCCCATACCACTTCAAGTAGTTTCTGGGCGCTTTACAGTTTTTAATTACAGTAATGCAGGCTACACATCCCCCTCCCCAGCAAGCTGGGTACTCATTTTACCAACCTCAGAAGGATGGAAGGCTGAAAAACAAAATCTCTTCTAAGAAAAGAGATGAAAAGTGACAGACAGTTCGTGGGGTCAAAGTAATAGTCAAGGTTACTATTTTCATTTAGTAATGCCAACCATAGTAAATTACTTAGGAGGGGTTGTCAGGAGTTGCAGCATGAATTCCTTTCTACAATCCACCCTGCCTCCTCCTCACAAATAAGCACAGGAGATGCAGTAAAATGACAGGACCACACATCTGATGCAGGTGAACAGAATGCTCTGAGCTCCCCTGGCTTTTTATTAAGTAGGGTAAACAAGTCATTACTGTGGAGGGGTGGGGGGCATTTCTGGGCCTGGCCTCTGGGTGGTACCTGTTTTCCCCCTGGTCACTGCCTGAGCCATGGCTGCTGAAGCCAGATCTGGCCTGCGCCCCAAGTCATGTTGAGTTCACTTAGCCTCGGTGTCCATGCTGGGTCCTGACCTCTCTGTGGAGTCTAAAGGCTTGCTCAGCGCTGCCAGGTCCCTTGGGGTTCTGTGTGCCCCAAATCCCCTACAAGGAGAGACACTTTCAGGAATCTGATCCTAGACTTTCTCAGCCCTTGCCTTGGTTTCCCTGCCTGAGACCCAAACCTCTCCAGGTGGCATCCCTACTGAGGAGCCAAGCCCTGGTTCTTGGGAGAAGCCTCCCATTTCTAGATGGCAATGGCCTACCTCACATGGCTCTTGTAAGGACGGCAACGGGCAGGGAGCCCTCCAGAAATGCTCCGTAAGGGTTAACTATCATCATCGTTATTATTGGCCATCTCATTAACTCTGCAGAGTTAAAAGCTTGCAGACCTAATGAAGTTCGCCTCCGTTTGACACCCTTTCAATTAAACAGTGCTTGGAATCCAATTTATGGCAAAACGGGCAAGTGGATTATTCTGGAAGGTGGTGGGGAGGGAAGGAACGAGGCCAGCAGGAGGGAAGGGAGTAGAGATTGGCGGGGGGGGAGATGCCAAGTGCAGGCAGTGCCCAGAGACTTTTTGTAGGGGGAGCTTCTTGAACAGGGCACCACTGCCTGAGAGGGTGTGTGTGTGTGTGCGTGTGTGTGTGGCTCAGATACACACCCTGAGAACTGCCTGGTGGTTCCTGTGAACCAAGAAGAGACCATGTTTATTCTGACCCTCTTCCTGAAAAGGCAGTTGCTCCTACCCCAAGATTACCCGCTATGCCGAGGGTCTGGAAATGAAATTATCTTCCCGCCAAAGAAAATAGCCATTTCTTCCTTGTTTACCAAGACCACTGCCATTTGTGGAGCTGTGTGTCCTTCCAGACAGAGAGGTGGCGAAAAGCCATTGAGAAGTCATGGGTTTAACTCTGCAAAAGGCTCTGCTAAGCCGAACCACCTGTTGGCCCTACGGAGCTGCCTTCAGACCAGAGATCCATTTCTCTGAATGGCGTATTCTCTGATCTACGGTGGTTCTTTGGGCATCTCTGTTAGAGTGGGGCAGGTGTGTGTGTGTGTGTGTGTGTGTGTGTGTGTGTGTGTGTGTGTGTGTGTGTGTGTGTGTGTGTGTGTGTGTGTGTGTGTGTGTGTGTGTGTGTGTGTGTGTGTGTGCTTTGTTGATCTAGTTTGCATCTGGAGTCTTGAGGATGCAGATCTGGTGCTCAGCTCCAACCGTGGAGAATAGCTCTTTATCTGAATCTAGGGGTCAGATTCCAGGTTAAGACAAAAAAAGGCATATTTTGTCCCGTTATCCCTCCAGGCATGTAAATCTTTCTGTGCCACCTGCCGGAAGCATAGTGGTGGGTGCTGTCTCTCGGTTGGCCAACTGCTAAAACATATCCCGGCTCTTTCTCTGGGACTGGAGCGCAGGCGGTCTGTAGAACTGGCTGACTTAAGCCCTAAATTGTGCCACACTGAACAGTTCCTACATCATCATCCTTATTTGTCTGCCCTCTCTTTAAATCTTGGAGGAATTAATTCAATTGCAACGGTTGTCACTTTATAGTACCTTAATTCTCTCTTGTTTTAAATGCACTGTAAGCTGCTCTTGGTCCCTGTTTTGGGAGAAAGGTATCAAATCAAATGAAAATATATATATATATATACACCAGATGGAAGGCTGTTATGCCGGAACTGAAAAATCTCTTTGCAACAAGGGAGAAGGAGACTGTCTCTAGAGTGTGCGTGTGCTTACATCTTAAGTTAGATCTTCTTCCCTTCTCACGGCATTCATGCATTCACGCACAGAACAATCCGCCTGCCTGCATTGCCTCAGCTCAGCCCCTGCTTTTATGTGCCTCTGCTGAGGTTTTGAACAAGACTGGGGGGGGGGGGGGAGAGGGAGAGTTGTGAAACCGGAAGGGGCTTCTTACGTAGCAAAGTGGCTCAGTTGGAAACAATCCACCCACTTTCTTTTTATGATGAGAAGCCTACAATCCAGGTAGCCCAGTAATCTGACGGGCAGCCATAGCTCACCAGGGTTTGAGACCTGTTTCCTCTACTCCCTGCAAAGGTGCCTAAAAGTTCCTGGTGCTGCCCACCCAGTTGCCGGTCCTCCAGCTATGAGCCAAGCCCAACCATTCTCAGGCTTTGAAATCAGATGAGCTTTCACTTGATTTCAGGCTGACATGGTGGGGTGGGCAGGGTCTCTTCCCAAAGAAGGTTTGGTGTAGCTGAGGGAGAGTTATTTTTGAGCTACCTTCAGTGACCAGAAACTATTCCTAGGCGTCAGAAGTCTTGGTCTCCGAGGGTATGTGTTTTGCATCAGGCTGCAGGAGGGGGTCGCGCTCCTCGGTTGGAAGAGGGCTGGTGGGAGTGCAGGCGGGGAACCGGCTTGATGGAGACGCCATTGTATCCCTCAAGAGGATGGCTTATGTTCTGAGCATCAGCGCATCCATCTTTTCTCGAGTTCATCGGCTCATTTGACTGTGAGACAGGTTGCTGCTGCTCCGACCTCTTCCATCAGTGCAGAGTTTGGGGAAGTTATTTTTTCTGGTCTAGCAGAATCCAAACTCCAGACAAGCACCCTGTGTGTGTGTGTGTGTGTGTGTGTTGAAATGCCCTTTGATGGGGAGATGGATGGCCAGAGGTGAGTGTGATCACAGATAAGGACCTGGGAGTCAAGGTACAACCAGCGGGACTGTTTCGAGAGGGAAATATCACCCCCTCCCCTCCCCGCCTGGCCCCGGACTCCTCTTCTTGGTCTTTCCTTCCTTGTGGAGTGGTGGAGAGACCCACGAGGGTCCCTAGGGCTTCAGGGAGGGGTTAGACATTTCACAGACACCTCCCCTCCCTCAGCCCTGAAGGACGCTGCTGCTGTTTTCTCCGGCCGGACGAAGCCACGTCATTGTAGCAGCACCAATACCTCCGCCGCCCTAGGTCCTCGGAGAGCTGTCAGGCAGGTTAATTATAACGAATGGCAGTAATTAATGGCAGGGAAATCATTGTGGGATGAGCTAGCCTTTCTCTGCCTTGTATTTTTCAACACGGGTAATTGCCTGGAACACAGGTCAGCACTTGGGGGGTGGGGGTGGGGTGGGGAAAGAAAGGCCCCTTTGGTCAGCGAGATGGAGAGGTTTGTCCCTGCTTGCTTGCTTTGTTTGCTGCTCGGCCGTCTCCCTGCCTTCTTGCCCTCGGACCTGCCTGAACCGAGCATGAGTGCACACTCAGGGCTGGCCGAGTGCTTTGGGAGAGCCCGTCTTGACTAAAAAGAGGGGCAGAGATGCGATAGAATAAAACCATGGCACCATTGAAGAGAGGAGGTGCCCCCTAACACCCCCCTCCCCCCAGCTTGAGGCAGGGAACCAAATCAAATCAAATCAGATCGGCCAGGTGGTTGCCCAGATTTCATTTGGAAGGCCTCCAAGGTTGGAGCACTCGCCACCTCTCGAGGGGGATTGATTCCGTTGTTGTATTGATCTAACAATTAAGAAAAATTTCCCGATATTCAGCCGGAAGCTGGGGCTCTTATTTCTTGGTCCCACGGTTGCACTTCATGCCCTCTGGGATGATGGAGAACAGACCCTGCCCCTCCTCTGTAAGGCAACCCTTCAGATATTTGAAAAGTGTTTGTCAAGGATTTTAGTTTTGACAAAATGTCTGTAATATATATTTAATAGATTACAAAATGGATCCTGTGTAAAATGCTACGTCATAGGCTAGACACGAATGTGTATTAGGTCTAGGTCACAAGTGTAAAGAATCATCAGTACTGGAAGGTCAGGATGATTAGGCACAGGTGGTGTAGCTAAGTCATCTCATCTCATGTAGCGTGAGATTGGCTGACACCATATTGCTTTGTGTATATAGGCATCAAGCAAACCAGTGTAAAATGGGACTGCCTAAGGTGAGAGGCTCTGTTATGCTGTGCTTTGTGTATTGTTATTGTATATTACTCTTTGTCATGTGTACATATGTAATATAAGTTTTCTACTAAGTTCTATTGCCTTGTTCATTTGTCTCCTAGCTCCTTAATCACTAAATGCATTTATTCTTCCACAACGCTGCTATTCTCTGCTAGTGGTTTCTATATTTTCAACATAACATATCCCTATTTGCATAATAGGGTTATATTCTTTTAACAGTGTTACCATGTCACCATGCCCCCTCACCCCAGGTCTTCCTCTCAGGGCCAAACATTTGCAACAAGTGGCGTCAACACTTCCATTCGGCTCAGAAAAACGAGCCATTTAAGGAACCATCACTCTCTAAAGCTGGTCTTGTCGGCATGGATTGGAAGGGTTAAAATATTTTGCAGAAACCGAACGTTCACAGCGTTGGCACGGGAAACCGCCTGGATGAACAGTCGAGCGGATTCAATAAAAGCTGCGTAGATCTGCTAATTTTTGGAACCGTGTTTTGAATTGACGAATTTCAGCCGCATCCCTGAGTATTTATCTCTCGGGCAGCAACAAATCATTTATTATGACTCATTCTTGTCTCCTGCCTTACCAATTCCTTGCCACTTCGTGTTTATGGAGAATTTGCTTTTCTCTCTTTCACAGGCAAGATTGGGGGGGGGGAGGGGGGGAGCAGAAGGAAAGATGAGCATGCCTCATGCAAGGTTTCCTGATCTGCCATTTCACATTTATTGTTTTCAGAAAGGGCTCCAGCTTCTGAAGGTCGTCTGTGAATTCAAAGCACATCCTCCAGAGATCTGTCGCAGATCTACCACCTCTTGTGCTGCAGGTGTCCTTGGCTGTTGCTTTTCCGCTTCTCAAGTCCGTGAACCCATCCCTGAACAGAATGATGTAAACCTTCAGTCCAATCTAGTTGCCTGGGGTGCGCAGAAAGAGGGACGCAGGGCCTGCAGGTGTGCGTAGGGAGAGCTTTTTGGGAAGAGCAAGGGGGCTGGATTTTGCTCTGACTCTGCAGCCACGACTTTGCAGTGTAGCCTTGCTCTCTTGCCACCATCCCAGGGAAGCTGAGGAATCTCGTTGGAGAACACATCCCGGTTTTTCGTCTGAACTTTATGGGAGCCACCCACGATGCCAAACCTGTGTGGAAGGTTGCAAATGATGCCCTTACAGGTGGCGCATGGGAGCCCTGGTGATTCAGGGGCTAAACCAGGCGGCACGTCTGGAGCTCCCCAAATGTTTGGGGGACTGGAGCTCCCAGGTGTGCCATTTTGTTGGGGGTGATCATTGTGTATGACATATCTGAAGAGTCAGAGTTGTCCGTCTGTGCTCCAATGCAACACAAAGACACTTACACACAGAGGGGCATTCTTAGCAAAGATTGGAGGGCTTTGGGGCAGAGACCCCTTCTCCGCCACTGGCCTAGCCAGAAAGGATGGACAGCCGGTAGCAGCCACTTGCTGAGGGAGCCCGGAGGCCCCAGGCACGGGTTGAGTCTACCCGGGGCCAGGAGGTATTGCTTTCCAATTCCTTTTGGTGAGAGGCGCACACAGAGAAGGTGCTTCTCCTGCCCCCTCCAACGGCCTTTGTGCCAAGCAGCTGCCGAGAGCTCCTCTCATTAATCAGCTCAGTCAAAAGGTAGGCATTTGTTAATTACAGTAAATGAGTGTTAACAAGCAACTGGGAGCCAGAAGGGCATCTAAGGCAGAGCATGCACAGGGGTGGCCCCCAAGCAGAGGAGCAGTGGCAGCGGCCTTCAGAGGCACCAGGTGCTTGGCTGAGCCAGGGAGGGGGGGGTTCCAACCTGGGTTGGAATTTGGGGACGGCAAAGGTGGGCTTCATAACGTTTGGCTGGGGTCTCTCTGGTTTTGATTTTTAAAACCCTTCCATTTGATATCTGGACTGCCGCTTCTTTTCAGCTCTTGAAGGTCTCATCTCCTCCTCAGGCCTGGCCTCCAGCTCCTTTCGCCCTCCAGCTCCTCAGCTCTTCTTGGACGGATGGGTTGTTATGGGATATTCCCTCCAGTTCAGGCAGGCAGGGCTGTTCTGGAGCAGAGCCCTTGGGTCCATCTGCACTCCTGAGCCCAGCAGGTGCCCGGCAGTCTGGCAGAGATGCCCTGAGCCCAGCCAAAGGGAAGGGCACGCTGCCGGCTCATCGCTCTTGAGGGGGCAGAATTTCCTGTCTTTAATGAGAACAGTTTGAAACGCGAGCTGCTTCCCGGAAAGGCTCCGGAACGCACCGTCCCCTGTCATTTGCTTCGTGGGGACGCCCGCAGCCGAGATGTCCGTAAGGTCCTTATGTCCCTAAGCATCCTCCAAAGCAAGTCAGGGAAGGAATCCAGCCACCGAATTCCTAGAGAAGATTGCAGGGACAGGGAACAAGTTTTGCTAGGCTCAGATTGACCAGTAACCATGAAGTGGTCCCTCACTTCCTCCCAATTCTTGCCCTCAGTTAGTGAAACAAAACAGGAAGGCTGATGGGGGAAAATTGAGTAGGGGGCTTCTGGGTAACTTTGTCCTCACTGTATCTTTAATCAGGCCATGCTTCACAAGCGAAGCCTTGGCCTACTCCCTTATACTGGGTTTTTTTAAAATTAATCTTCCCAGCCCCGCACAGAATACAGAGATGCAGCACAGAAATTTCTAAATGCAATTGGCAGCAGCAGCGTTTCCATCTTAGAAGGGAAGGCTTACCTTATGGTTTTTCATATTTTTCTGTCTCTGTTTTGTATTGGGAATGTTGCTTTGCAATTTGTTGTACACCGCCTAGAGTTCCTGAGGGAAAATCAGGCGGTTAAGAAGTATAATAAATAAATAATCTCCTCCACTTCACGGGCCATTAACATTTGCTGAGACTGGCAACCTCGCCTCTTTAAGGAGGTAAGACAGGAGCTCCTCAGACACAGATCTCATTCCTCAACCACAAATGTGGGCACCACCACCTTCAGGCGTGGCAATCCAAGTAGAACTTGTGGCAGAAAAGCTGGGAGTGCCTTGCGTGGAAGATGGCACACATGTGCGCAAGAACACGAAGTTGTTATATTAATGCAAAAGGGGCCCCTCAAATCAACTCATCCCTTCTTCTGCCCCCCACCCCCGACCTTTCTGCAGCTCACACCTGAATAGGCAGGATGAATCCTCTCCCAAGAACCATGACGTGGAATCAAACTCCTGAACGAACCTTTGCTCCCACCGGAACAAGGGGTGCTAGTTCAGTATAGCTATACAGAGAGCTGAACCCCAAATATTTCCAGATAAGCTGAAGGTTAATCAAGAAAAACCAAGTATGAAATCCAAAGGTTGTTTTCAACCACTCTGTGCAGCACCTGACGCTGTGCCACTGCCTGCCTGCATCAGTGGCTTACTGTCCCCATGTGGACGTTACGTGGCTGTGCAGCAAGCTCTCTGGATGGGCAACCTTCACTACCCCGTGTTCTCCGTTTCAACACCCTTTAAGACACAGCTATGGGCACTTAAGGGGCCTGACTGCAACCTGGAAGAGGCCTTAAGACTCCTCCAGCCTCTCCCTTCAGCTTTTCGTAAATCTAATCCGAACGTGAGGCCCGATACAGGGAAATCCTTGTAGTGAACTGATGAATTTGGGTCAAGAAGAAGTAGCACAGGGGAAAACTTATATGCCCAAGTTTGGAAGTGGATCAAGAGACCTCTGGTTCACGTTACTGAGAGCCCCAGGGTAGCACAAGGCGGACCAGTGGCTGTCACACCCTGAGGTTTGGCTGCAGGGCCTTTTCTGTGGCCGTCCCTCAATCACAGAAGTCCCTTCTAATGGAAGTCGGAACAACTCCATTCCAACTGACTTGAGATTCTGACAGCTGTACCAAGTGTATTGTGTCAACAGGATACTTGGTTTCTAAGATCCTCGGAGTTAACAATCACATCTCTTTCCCCAAAAGAATCAACTACTTGACCAAGCCCAGCTTCTGTGTTTCTGATTAAGGAATTCCATTTGTCATTTCTCCGAAGTGCTGCAGTGAAGGAAGCAGTAAAAACCACACAATACAACGTATAATAAAAAAAATAACTGGACAAAAGTTCCAGTTGGTGGCTTTCTGGACGGAGGGGACAAGCTGAAAGGACTTCAACTCACTGATCTAAAAAGGCAGACAGGAGAAAATGGGTGGACCTTCGGTTTGGAAACTCACGGGAGTGTTCCACACTCCTGGAATGGCCTTCCAGGTTTCAAAGCTCTTATTTTGTGCCATAATATAAAGGGAAGGTCCAAGATGATGGCCATGCACAGGTGCCCCAGAAGAACGCATCCAAGGCCAGGTGGTTCTGTTTCTACTCACGGCACCATCAAGAGTGCACACGTGGGAGTTTCCTAAGAGAAAAGAGAGGGCCGAGCCTTTTGTTTGACTTTGTTTTGTCTATTTTCTACTAACTGAGAAGGGATTTTACACCTGTCTCCTTCTGTCCAATTAAGCTCCTGGACCCACTGATCAGCTGTGCACCCAGCTAATGGGAGCCCCTGCGAGAAGCAAAAGGAAACCAATAGGAAATTCCTGGTGGCTTCCTACCCTTTGTGGCCCAGACCACCAGAAGGCACACTCACAGCAACCCGGGTGCGTGTCTCTAGGAACGAGGCAGTGAAAGAGCCGTGCTTTTGTGGCAGAACTCCCAGTTCCTGCCCTCCCTTCCCTCTCGGTTCTGACACACAAGATGGCACTGCATGGCTCCAAATCCATCTTCTTTTATTAACAGGCTTGGAGGAGGCAGTTTTATTTCTTTTTCTCCACGTCCTGCTCGGCCGCTTCCTTGGCTCGTTTCGCCCGGATGCCAAAGAGCCGAGCGTTCGCCCGGGCCATCCGCAGGCTGGCAAAGGCCTTGAAGTTCTTCTCTTCCTCCGTGATCACCCGGGCCTTCTCTTTCTTGTAGACCTGGGGAAGAGAGGGGGGAGGAGCAACAGAACCCACAACGGTTACGCACACAGCAGAACAGCTCCTGCGGATGGCTCCCTATTTTTACTTGACGTCTCATTTGCTGGCACCACCAGAGACACCCAACTGGCTGGCTGGCTGGCGCTGGTTCCCAAGAGCGGAAGGATAAGATCTGCCCGACTCCAGTGAGTCACTCTTTCCACAAAGACGCTACTTTGAGAAGGGGAAGGAACATGCAAGATTCCAAGCAAAGATGCTATCGCTGCCCAGGATACAGAGAAGGCACTTTTTTTGTGACGGTTGGGAACAATGTTCAGGGGGCCTTAGCTGAGGTTTGAGAAGAGCTCCCATGCCCCCAAGATGGCCTTCAGTGGGGTGTTTGTGTGTGTGAACTGGAGGCAGGCTGCAGGAACACTCTCGAGTGGGACACATTTTGTAAGAGGACTGGCAGCATATTTGTCTTCCTCCCACTGGCCAGGACAGTTCACAGGACAGCACCCACCCACCCACCCCTTTTGGTTTGCTACAAGAGGTCCCCTTTCACAAGGCTGACTGAGGGCACACTTAACGTACCCGCTCAGCTGGAAGGGGGCTGACGGGTGGATCCAGACTGACCACTCGTCTCCCTTCCTCAGAGGTACAGGCCTGGAGTACACGTTGCTCCAGAACAGCTGGCAGGACTTCCGTCTGGACTGTCCTTTTGGCTTCTGCAACCCTCTGAAGTCAGCATCTTATTTTACTGGACACAAGGGGTGCTTCCCCTTGATCTCATATTACAGCACGATACTAGTGACTCATCTGCACAACCCAGGACAATGCCATTAAAAACCAAGCAACCCTCTCTAAGGCTGCAGAGCTTCAAGCCTCTTGATTAATAAGGGTGTCCCCTTATTAATTAACTTGAGAAAACGTTTCAGGGAGTTCCCACTTACGTTTTTGATGGGCATAACTGGTCCAGAGAGCTGAGTGGCCATCTTGAGCTCTTCCGGCTGTGGAAAGAAAGAAAGAAAAAATTAACAGTTGTATTCGGTCGTGAACTGTTGATTCCATTTCAACTTCAGACAGCAAGAAAACCCATGGAGAAGGTGCCGAATGAGACCTTGGAATGGCCGCCACTGTTTTCTAAGATGTTCCTGAAAGAGGCAGGCAAGCAGATGGGGATAAATTGAGTCTCAAAGTTTACGGCTTAACAACTCCAGTCCACGTCTCTGAATTATCACTGTGCGATTAGCCCCCTCATCATTCCAACACAGCCAGAGGCAGGGTTCTCAACAACACAAGGGGATGACTATGACGTAGCTACTTAGATGGTCGACAACCCAAGAAAAAAGTGTGTGCAACCCAAATATGACGCCCTGGCCGAACAGAGCAGCATTTGAGGCTCAGTGTGAAAGGGTGGAGCAGAGTGTGCCTGCCACCCCGCTTCCTTCTGTTTCCAAAGCCTAAATACACAACCCTGGGCCACTCGCTGTGCCTCTTTCAAAATCCAGGGACGGCCTCAGAGCCTGCCTGCCTGCCTGGAAACCACCCTCACCTTCCCTCTCCCTCCCGCCTCTACTTACAGAGCTGTCCCCCTTCTTCGGGGTGGCTGGTCTCCGAGGGAAGAGGATGAGCTTGGAGCGATACTCCTTCAGCCGCTGCACGTTGGCCTGCAAAGCTTCCGTGGAGCGGTTACGGCGCCTGGGATCCACCGCGATCCCAATGGTCCGGGCAAACTTCTTGTGGATGCCTGCCATCTGGGGAAAAGGATGTGCGAATAATACGGGGCTTAAGAGGAAGCAACGCATGCGACCCTGTCGCAGCCACAGGAGAGCTGGGGGGGGGGGGAACCGTCATCAGCTGGAATTCAACTTTCATCATGGCGGGTACCGAGATTCCAGATAACCCTAATTTCATCACCTGACGGCCGAAAGCAAAACCCCAACAAACAGCAAACATGGAGGCCTGAGGAGAGAGCGGTGCTGGCAGGATACCAAGGCCCTTGGAGCCCATTCATTTTTAAGCACCTCAACAGAAGTGTCAATCAAAAGCAGAGAAGCAACCTATAAGAATGACTGGCCTTTTAAAGGAACTGTTGGCATGGAAGGACATTCTTTTTGGAGGGGGAGAGGGCCATCTCCTCTCCGAAAAAGCTGCGGTTTACCAAATGGCCACCACCAGCTTAAGTGGTTTCTTCTCTACAACATTCCCTAAATCAAGGGTGGGCAACTTGGGAGGGGCCTGGGATCCCAATATTCTGCCCCAAGGATCTCCCAGGACTGTACCAATGCCCCCTAACTAACAATGAGTCTGAAAGTGCCTGGTGGTCAAGTTCGAGTACTGCGACAACATTTAGAGATCTAAAATTGTGTCAGTACAACCTATTTAAAAGGTGAATCACCTTCCACAGGGACCTTAGTAGTGGCATTTGACCCTCCTGGTGCTGAAATGGGAAATACTTATGGGAGGGCGGGAGCCACAGAAAAAGCCTCCAGATCCACGTCTGGTCCCAAGGTCAAATTTGGCTCCGTGCTGCGGGAAGACAAGTCACGGGGCCATCGAGAAGCTGACTGGGCTCGACCATCTGGCTGCTTCCATAGAAAGGCCTGCCAGGGAACACACTCGGCCTCTGAACACTTCCATGGCCTCAGAGCAGAAGAGCCCGCCCTGGGGCCACCCGTGGTTTTAGCCACCCGCTCTTTTTGGAAACTCACTTTCAGCTCCTCCAGGCTGAATCCTCTTCCAGCGCGGACCTTTGTGTGGTATCTGACCGTGGGACACCGGACAATGGGTCTGATAGGCCCAGATACCGGACGGGGAGCAATACGGCGGGCTTTGGCTTGGCGGGCCTTCCTCCTAGAGGGAGAAAAGAGCAGACAAAGGCGGTGAAATAAAATGTCCCCCAAGAGAGTCCCTTAGAGATATGGCTCAGGACAAGGCCAAGAGGAGGTTGCAACACAGCCCTTCCGAGGCAAACAGCCGCCCTGGTGGGAATAGAGAACGCGACAGCCATCAGAGAGTATGGGTTCAGGGAATCATCAACGGGGTACAGCGATTCCGGAGAATTTTCATCATCTGGCTGAAGCACCGACACGAGCAAGACTATGAGAGAAGCCACAAGGCTTGTTCTAGCTTGCCTGCCTTACGTATTAGCTGCGTGCCATCAGTGGCTTCCAGAAAATCTCAGGCACAGAACGTGGAATGCCACGGCTCAGCTGCCTGCGAGACCTTACCTGCGGACCTTCCTGGCAGGCTGGTTGAACCACGTGGCCACTCGTCTCTGCCAGTCCTTGTGGAAGTGGGGCTTCAAGATCATGCCATTTCGGCTGGGCGCCATGATTGCTTACGTCCCTAGGAAAAGAGTCTGAATGGGTCAAGCGATCAACAACCCTTCTTGTTACTCAAAATCGCACTTGCCTTTGCAAAACCCACAAATTGTGTGAATACAAACAAAATGATGTCCTCAGTTCCACACGGGTCCTTCCATGTACAAAAACAAAAAACAGTGACTTCCTTCAATAATGTTCCCGCTGGGTTGACGTATCTCTGCAAAATCTTAATCCTGCCAAAATCATCAGCACCATACTTTTGAATTTTGTCATTTTCCAGCACAATCTGTGAGATAAAACCTTCTGAATTAACTCCCAATGCCTGGGGAAAAGACCTAGGCTGAGGTGGAGAACGTGATAAGCGTTTACGCCCCCAGACCTTGCAAAAATAAAGGTGTCCCCTGACACTTAAGGCTAGTTGTTTTCGACATGAAGGGCTGGTGCTCACCTCTTGTTTGTGAGAAGCCATATATCTGTGGCCAGCATGACCACGAGCGCCACAGGGCCACTAAGAAAGCCTGGAGTCTCCTTGCGGAATGGCCCTGGACTTGCACACTCAGACCCTGAATCAAGCCCCCCCACCTCTCTTGGTCCATTTTGGCGCCAGCAGACCCATCACAACACACTCTCCGGTCTTGGGAGACTTGAAAGTCAACTCCTCCAAATGTTCCTGACCAGTCCTGGGGCTTTCGGCACACGCTCCCCCCCCTTCTCAGGCACCGAAGAGTCACCTTTTCATCCACCTAAACTGACCCGTGGCCCGTTCTGTGCAACTGCAGCTCTTTCTGGCTGCATCTCAGGCACGTGTCTCTCCAGGGACCTTTCCTCCTCCTCCCCCTCTCTCTTGGGATTGATCCAGAGACGATCTTTTGGCAAAGCCAAAACGAGGCTAACGAGGAGGGGTGGGGGCAGCCCCAGCGCCCAAAGCCCGCTCTGTACATGCTCATGGGCTACGGAGCTGCCTGGCCAAGCAGGGGTGTCCTCTGGCTACCAGGCACTCTCTCAATCGGCCAGACCTTTCCAGCAAGCAACGGGTGTGAAAGGAGACCAAGGCTTAGATTCGCCCCCCGCCACTGAGCCCCTTCCCCAAAGAGGAGGAGAGCCCACCCCACCCCCACCCCACGGGGGCCACTGGGGTGCTGGTGGGCTACCAGCAGCCCAGGACAAGGCGCCTGCCTGGTGGCTCCTTCCAGCCCCGAGGACCTTCGCTTGGGTTCAGCTCCCAGGAACGGATACCCCAGACCCCCCACCCCACCCCCACCCTGGGTTGGAAGGCAAGGGACTACAGTTCCCAAAATCCCCCAGCCCCCATGGGGTCTTGTAGTCCTGGGCACCCAGATTACTCCCCTCGCCCCCCTGCCAGCTCTGCTTCGTGGCCCCAAAGGCCCGTCTCACCCCACCCCCACCGCCGAGAGGGGCCCCGGAGGGCCGAGGGAGGCCGGCGAGAGCTGCCCCCCCACCACCACCCGCAACCCCAGAAGGCCCGGGCTCGCTTCCCGCAGCCACCCGGCGGGCCCTCCGACCCAAGGCCGTCGCCGCCGCCTCCTCCTCCTCCTCCTCAGGGGGCCCGGGACCCGCCCGCCCCGCTCCGCCCTGCCCCGCCGCCCCGGCCGCGAAGGATGGAGGCGGATAGTCCGCCGAAGGCTCCGCCAGCGCCAGGACTCACCTCCCGGCGGGGAAAATGGCCGGCCGGAAAAAGAAAAAGGAGCCGCGGAGGACGCCGGGAGAGCTTTTCTGGCCCCGGATGAGGAAATGGCGGCCGTTTTCCCTCCCTCCCTCCCTCCCTCCCGGCCAATCAGGGAACAGATGCCGCCGCGCCGGCGTGCTCCACACGCGGCGCTTGCCCTCAGCAAAGATGGCGCTCTTGGTTCCTTAAAGAGACCGCGCTCAACAGTCCCGGGGGTGGGGGGGGGTGGGGGAGTGTGGGTGCCTGGCCAAGGAGCACCAGGATCTCCAAGAGCCGACTTCGCGCAGCCAACCCCCTTCAGGCAGGCAGGCAGGCAGGCAGGCAGGCAGGCAGGCAGACCGCCCGTTCAAGATGCCTGTACACAAGCATACCCCCCCACCCCCCAAAATGCAGAAAGGTTCAATCTGTTGCAGCAAAAGCAACCGCTCTGTGCCTCCTTCAGGGTGGTGGTGGTGGTGGTGGTGGTGGTGGTGGTGTTTATTCTGCAAGTTTTTGTGGGCCCTAGCCCCCCCTTTTTTTCTTTTTGCACGCCCATGCAATCTGGAGGCTTTGGGGATTTGTAGAGACAAGGAGCTTCTTGCAGGTGACCTGCCAGGCCACTTGCTGAGGAGCCCGTTTGCTTGCTTCTGGGCTTCCAGCAGCAGCAGCAGCAGCAGCAGCAGCAGCAGCGTCTCCCAGTTGTTTGTGGTGGGATGATGGGTGTTGACGGACCCCGTGCTGTCCTCTAGCGAGACCTTCTGACAGAGAAGGGCAGAATGGAGCCTCCCTTTTCAGGGAAGCCTGCCACCAACGGCCTGTCACTGAGGCACACCCAAGGGAGATCAGTGGCTTTAATGTCCAAGAACAGGTCATGTGGGTGGCCCACCAGAAGTGGCCAAGCACCCATGCACCCCCCCCCACAAGCCTGGGGTGACAGTGTGGACATCATGGGTCAAGGCGGAAGGCACATTCAATAGAGGCAGCACAAAACCAGCCTGTTCAGGAGTCACCAACGGCCTCAGAGAGAGCTGGGCTTCGGACTATCGGTTACCAGCACAAACCACAAAGGTCTGGTCCTGAGACTCCCACGGCTGTGGTGCTCAGAACCCAGGCACTCTTAAGTCTATGCCAGTTTATGGAAAAGCCTTGCTGAGCAAATTAAGTCCTTTACACAAGAACAAGGTATAGGTAGGCGAAATGTTAAATGACAAGTACTAACCCCCTTTCTAATGCCCCCCCTCAAGCATTAGAAATAGGCCTGTCATGATAAGGCCTTCTATCTGTTGCTGTTTGGGCATCGGAAAGGGTGGAAGAGGACAGTGAATGACACTTATTAACATTAAAGAGTTGTCCTCCTGTGGCTGTGATTTTGGGCCACGGCTGGCAAGTGATGAAAGCAAAAAAGAAAAAGAAAAAAAAAGAGCAAAGTGTTTTGTTTATATACCGTCCCATAGCACTTCAAGTACTCTCTGGGTGGTTTATAGTTTAATTATGCAGGCTACACATTACACCCCCACCCCCCAGCAAGCTGGGTACTCATTTTACCAACCTCGGAAGGATGGAAGGCTGAGTGAACCTTGAGCCTGCTACCTGGGATTGAACCCCAGGTCGGGAGCACAGTTTTACCTGCAGGACAGGCATTTAACCACTGCGCTGCGGGGCTCCTTTTACAGGCATGGAATGGTAAATCGTGGCGTAGTGTTCAGATTTTGCAATAAACCTATTTGTATTTGTAACAGGTGGGCAACCCGGTGACTTCCTTGTTCACTGACCTGGGAGCAGCTGCTCTTACTGGGTGCAGTGCTGGATGTTCAGGGTGTTACAAACATGATTAAGGCCAGGAAACCTGCTTGCAGAGGCAGGAGGACTGGGGGTGGGAGGGAAGCCCCAGGGAGAAGCCAGAGGTGGATACAGTGGCTGTAGCTGCTGCCCTGGAGCCTCAACATAAAAGTGTGTGGGGCTGAGCAAAGGGCTGCCGTTCTCCCTTGGAGACATCAGAACTTGAGGCTGTGGGAGCAGTTTACAATACAAACTTTATTTCCTTTACATGTGGGATCCCAAAGGAGGGGACAGAAGAAAACCCTCACACAGGCCTCTCCCCTCTAAGTGAATCCAGCGCCCACAGAAGCCCACGGCCAACACAAAACTGCCGCTTCCACTCCTAAATGGCTGGCAAAGGGGCTATAGCTACAGAGGCCCAAGTATCCCGCACCCCACCATGTGTTGAATCGGGATGGTTTTAAGAGTGACTCAAGGGTGGGGACTGGGTTCCGCCACAACAATCGCAGCCGTCACAGCTCAGGGAGTGGAGCAGCAATTGCCCAAAACAGAAGCAGCACCTCTGCACTCAAGTCTTAATGCACCACTAGGTGGCAGAGAAGGATCACCAAAGAAAAACCCGCCAAGGACCGCCAGGGCAGAAGGAAGGAAGGAAGGAAGGAAGGAAGGAAGGAAGGAAGGAAGGGGCTGCTGAGTGGGAGAAGAGTCATACCCCTCCTGCTCTCCTGTTCTTAACTCTGTCGTACCTAAGAAATACATGCGCTCCCAGCCGTAAGCACAACGCCTGCAAACGCTGAGGGGTCAGCGGTAGTGGTGGGGCCAATGAAAGGAGCTTCCATCCAAGCATGAGGGAGGGAGAGAATGCATCCTCTGAAAAGAGGCAGCCCGAGACATTAATTGTTGGCAGGAGGGAAATCTGGACAAGGGTTGCTTGGGGATACAGACCGTAATCCTCATGGAAATAATCCACATGAAGGTGGGGGTGGAGGAATGGAATGAGGGAGATAATGCAAAACTGTGCTCTTTCTTCTTCTTTTACCTCTCTCTCTCTCTCTCTCTCTCTCTCTCTCTCTCTCACTCACACACACACACACACACACACACACACACACACACACACACACAGCACCCTAGTTGTTGCCTGGTAGGCCCACCCCTCCTCCGCTGCTCTGGACACACATGTTCTGCTACAAGTCCCCCTGAGTCTCCAAAAGGATCAGGGGTCTTTCTTCCCTCTAGGCGACTCTGCCAGGAGCCGGCCACACACACACACACACACACACAGAGGCGGTGCTTGTCCCTCGGCTGCTGCATCGGAGGCCAAGGCTCCCCATCCAGCTGGCAGGGACTCTGAGTCTCCAAAATCTAGGACAAGACTTTCCCGCCCCTCCTCAACAGATCTATTTAAAAGGGAGAGTAAGAGAAGTGGGGGGGGGGTGAGCAGTGGGAGCAGGCACATTGGGGAAGGACAGACACAGGCCCCAAAGTGTGGTGGCCCTTACAAACCAAACCAACCAACCAACCCCTCAAAGCCTTTCAGGCTAGCCAGGGCGCATGGCCTGACTCCTCCCTCAGCTCCAGGGCTTTCTCCTTTCTGAAGCCTGGTACGAGGAGCCCTGTTCGCCTCACAGGCTCCGAGCCGAGCCACCCAGCTGCCCGGGGGGCAGGGGCGTTTTCCACAGCACCTTCAGTTCGTCAGAGAACCCCCTCCCTCCCTCCCTGCCTGCCTGCCTGCCTCCCACCCCCTCGGGAGGCTTCAGACCGGCCTCAGGTTGGGCTCTTCTTCTTCCTCCGGGTTCTGGGGAGGCTGGGGGGGCTCCTCTTCTCCCACGCTCTGCCTGTCTCGCTCGGCTTCGATCCAGCTCTGAGGGACGATCATTTTCTTGGGCCCGTGCGGAGGGGGCCCAATCAGGGCCTCGATGTCGTCGTAGTTGATGACTTCCTTCTCCAGGAGGGCATGAGCCAGCTAGGGAGGGAGGGAGGGAGGGGGAGGGAGAGGCAGCAGAAGCAGGAGGAGGTGTACACCAAGGGCAGCAGAGGCCGGCACCCTACTTCCAGCTGCAGGGCACACCCACAGATCTATCGCACCACACCTACGGCAAGACTGATGCAGCTGTGTTCAGGCACCCCAGACCCAATGCGTTGCCCCTGCACTCCTCCATTCTCAGAGAAAGCAGGGGTCCAAACAGAGCAACCAGGCACGGTTCCATCAGGGTTCCCAGCCCAGAACATGAGCTTGCGTTGTCTCCAACCCCCAGGGCCCCTGCTCTTGGGGCCCCCCAGGCCAGGCCAGGCTCCAAAGCCCCCCTTGTTCCTTAGGACCAAGAAGGGCCTTTGCCTTTTGCAGCAGAAATGGCCCAAACGGAGGCAGGATTGCTGCAGAGGAAAACCTCTCGCCTGTTCTCTTTGCTTGCTCCCCAAAGAGTAGATCTTATGCATTTTGTAAATTCTGCCCTTTCTTCAAAGAGCCCAGGGCAGCTTTCTTTGCTTATCAGGCGTGATGCAAAAGAGGTTCGGCTGAAAGAGACCACCTCGGCTCCCACAGCTGCAGCAGGGCTTTGGAGAACCGCACAGGGACCTGAGCCTGGAGCCTCCTCTTGCCTGCTTGCTCGCCACGGAACCCTCTCGCACAAAATTAAGACTTACTGCCTTCAGCTTGTCCCGATGGTCCAGGAGCAGAGCCTCCGTGCGTCTATAGGCCTGGGCCACCAGCATCTTGGCTTCCTGGACAGGAAACAAAATAAGTGCCAGAGCTCGCTGCATTTATAAAACAAAAAAAGAGGCCTCAAAGACCAAGACAGACCCAGGGTCAGGCTGAAGGCATCCAAGGAAAACCAGGCAGATGCAGATGGTGGGGGATTGGCAGCTGAGTAAGCCCAGAACTTACATGGTCCATGATCTGCTGGAGTCCATGGCTGAAGGGTCGCCGGCCAATCTCTCGGCCCACGTCTCCGTCTGGGAAGGACAGATTCCCGACACTGGGAGACATCCCGTACTGCTTCACCATCGAGTAAGCAATCTTGGTGACCTTCCTCAAGTCATCCTGTGCCCCTGCAGCCAGCAAGGGGGGGGGGCGGGGGAGAAAGACACATGGAGAAGGCGATGTGTGTGTGTGTGTGTGAGAGAGAGAGAGAGTGGTGGCAAAAGCACCACACGCCCCCTACTCCTGGTGGCGAAGGGAAGGGCCAGAAGGGAGGCCACGGAGATCAGGAAGCTCCCCCCCCCCTGCTGGGCTTACCTGTCGTGACTCGGTTGAAAGTGATGGCTTCCGAGACGCGGCCGCCCAAAGCCATGCACATCCGCTCAAAGAGCTGCTCTGTGGTGAAAAGGTACTGGTCCCTCGGCAGCATCTGGGCAAAGCCCAAGGCAGCGTTGCTGCGCGGCGCGATGGAAACCTGCGGGCACCGAAGGAGGAGGAGAGCCTCTGACTGCCCAGGAGAAGGACAGGGGCAGTACCCTCCCTCCTCCCTGGCACCAATCCCCACCCCAGCCCCCACCCCGCCGAAGCACGGGGAGGGCCGGACGGAGGGCTGGGCTACCTTCAGGACCGCCTCCGTGTGCTCCAGGAGCCACCCCACCAGCGCGTGGCCCGACTCGTGGAACGCGACCACCCTCCGCTCCTCCTGGGACAGGATCTTGCTCTTTTTGGCCGTTCCTGCAAGAGCGAGAAAGAATCAGCACCTTCCATCTCCCACGGTGGAGGCATGGCGAAGAGCTGCCCTCCTCTGGATCCTGGCCACTGTGAAAGGAAGGCGCCCAGACCATGGCTCTGCCTCAGTCACCGGCCCTCCCTCATCGTTAACACAGACAAGCCCCCAAAGCCGACGAGAACTGGCAGCAGCGCTTGCTTACAGGAATGCTCAGGGCAAGGCAGAAAAAAAAAAAATGAAATGGAACAGCATGGAGGAGTCCGGGACAGGTGATTACTAGACCATCAAAACCCCAAACAGCTACCTTTCAACATGGATTTCTCTTCCTCCCGGTGTGCACCAAAACAGGACAGACAAGGCACCTCCACGCAAGAGTCCCAACGATACCTGGCAGTTCCCAGTGCCTGTCCAGCTCAGTACACGGGACTGCGGCCCTGGATCTGCATTGATTTTGGAAGCTAAGGCGACTCTGGTCTGGCTAGCTCTTGGATGGGTGACCACAGGGGTTTCCCAGTAGGGCTAGGCAGGACTCCTACCTGAAGCTGATGGAGAGCCATGGCAACAGTGGGGTTGGGGAGCCAAGAGACTGACTCAATACGCAGCCAGGGTCCCAGAGGCCCTGCATCATTTGGCCCAGTGAGTTTTCCAATAGCAGTTTCCATGGGTGGAAAATGACCGAACTTTACTCCCCCTCCACCACCACCACGACCAGGCTCAAGGATGCCAACCCTCAAAGCAGCTCAGAAAAAAAAAGGCTTACCAGCGATGACTCTCTCCACGGCATACTCAAAATTGAAGGTATGAACGGATTTGTGACCCTCCCTTGCGGCATGGAGAGCTGCCTCGTTACAGATGTTGGCAATGTCTGCTCCTACAGAGAGAAAGACCTATGTGCACAATCAGGAGTCCAAGCCCAGAAGAAAATCTGGATGCCACGCAGCCTTGAAATGCACGGCCACTCCCAGGAAAGAGCCTTCTGTAGTACAGACGGAGGTCATGCAGGGCCTTATTAAGGGCCAGGCACACACGCTTGGCGATGACAGGGACCTGTGGGCCTTAACATGTGAGCCAAATGACACCCCAGCCAGGATCTGGCTTGGAGTCCTCAGAATGCAACTGGATTCTGGTTCTGGTGATCCAGAGTCTGGCTGTGAGGGCCAACAGGCTGCCTCTCAAGCCAAAGAAAACCCTTCCGGAGGGGTGACTGTGTGGCACGTCATCTCTTTGTTTTCTACACCGATCAGTTGTTGACTGGCGGACCTCAGGGTGCGAGGGGGGACAAGGCGTCACTCTCTCTTGGCAGCACTGCCCCCTCCCCAGCTTTACTTCCGGCTAGATCCCAGGGAGCCACCAGTCTGGCCTGGAGAGGGCGATTCCCTTTAAGGCAGGACATGCCATGCTGCCACTCCCGTGCCATTTGGGTCTGCATCCAGACATGGCAAGGCCAGCCTTGCAGAGAGGCTCCACGGGGAGAGCAAGGGGTTAATCCAGCACAGTCCTCCGGCTGGGGAGAGGGAAGCTGGGGCCTGGCTGGTCTGCTGGACTCTTCTGGCCTGGCCAGGCCAGCCTCCCTCTCCAGGGAGGAGGAGGAGGAGGAGGAGGAGGAGGAGGGCATCTGTTCTGCATTCGAGTGTGTGGGTGGTGGTGGTGGGGCTGTCGAAAGGGGCAAGGAGGGAAGAGCACGTACGGCACTCCACAGTTCTTGCACAAACAGGAAATCCAGTGCCCTGGGGCTCCCCCATGGTGCTCGGAGCACAGCCGGAGGGCCCCAGAAGAGAGACCCGGCCCACTCCACTCTCTTCATTAACAGCACCCAACCACCGCCACCACAAAACAGAGAGAGCGAGACTGAGATGTGCCGGTGGGTGAAGAGAGAAACCTCCCAGGGGGCCAGGGAAGGTTCAACGTTTATGGACGAAGAAAATCTCCCTTCAGGTCGCTGCGCTGACTTCTGGCGACGGCTTTTCCAGCACCAGGAACCAGAAGCACCTGCCGGCCGCCCCCAACCCCAACCCCACCCCAGCAGGGTAGGTTTTTCTTTCCAGAGAGGTGGAATAAAAAAACACCTGGAAGCTTGGCAGATGTGTGGACTAGTTTGTGTGTTATTCCTATGCAGCGTAAGGACCACCGAGGGCAGCGGTGGCCCTCCTTTCGCTTGGCGGGCACGGCGGGGGGAACCCAGCAGCTCTTGAAGGGAAGCAGCCCAGCTGGAGAGGGGCAGGCCAGCCGCAAAGGACTCAGCGGGCAGCCGAGGCTGCCGGGCGAGAAGGCCGGGCAGAGAGCCGCTCTCACTTACCGCTGAACCCTGGCGTGAGCTCAGCCAAGCGCTGGGAGTAGAAGCTGCTGGCCTGGGAGAGCTTCAGCGCCTTCAGGTGTTGCTCAAAGATCTCCTTCCTTTCCTGCAGAGAAGAGACGGGGCGGGTTGACACAGGTCAAGAGGCTGGTGCTCCTTATGAGCGAGCAGACGCAGGCAGGAAGGCAGGAGCCCAGCTGCAGGGCAGCCTGCGGTGGCTCTGGCGCAGAAGGAGGCAAGTCTTGCAGAGGCAGAGAGAGAGAGAAGCTGGGGCAGCAAGCCCAGTATCACTTACCCCAAGTAGGCCATGGGGCCACTGAGAGTGCACATCCCTGCTGCGCTCTTTCTCTCTCACACACATCCCCCTACACACACTTGGGTTTATAAAAAATGCAAGAGGGAGGCTGACCGACAGCCCTAACAATCTGTCCCTCCCCCTCCATGTCCAATCAGGCATAAAGCTGCCTGATAAAAAAAGCTTAGGTGGAAGAGGATTTTTTTTAATTGGCTTAAAATGTTTGTAGGCTACCTTTAAGGAAGTAAACACTCTCTCAAAGCAACTTCTAAGATAAAAATACAAACGTGCACCATCTGTTTCAAACCTGGCAGTTAAAAAAAATCCGGAATGGCAAATAATAACAACAGCTAAACATAATCAGTGGTTCAAGAGAAAGGAGAAAGGCACCAAAAGTAAGCTGGTCCTTCCATGTTTTTTTTTTTTTAAAGAGGGAATGTGATGGTGAGGGCCTGGCACTCGGCAAACACAGGGCCAGGGTGGAAAGGACCGCTTAACACACAGGGGCTCTCACGGGCCGGTTCGTGGGAGGAGCCAAGTGGTTCTGAATCCCCGGAGGCTGTTCCTCCAAGCAGGACGAGGCCTATCCTGACACCATCCTTCCCGAGTCCAACCCCCCAAACGTGTCCCAGGGCTCCCCGGCAGATGGGACGGATCCTTCTTGAGAGGACGACTAGGCTGAGCTCCTGGCGTCTGTTCCCCAGCCCCTCTTAGCATCCTCCCAAGGTAAGCCAGGCATCTTGCGTTCCACAGCATCTGCGGAAGGAGGCAGGCTGGCGTAGATGTCCATGGAGAGGCTTTTAAGGTGGGGGTGGTTCAAGAGAAGACAAAGCCTCTGCCCTGGACTTCCTTTCTCAGGCGTGTGCGTGTGTGTGTCAGTTTCAGGATGGGGAGATCTTGGGAACAAGGGGCGTAACAACCTGAAGATCCCCCTGGATTCCAAGTGGCTCCCCCAGCCCTTCCTGCTCACCTGTGCCTCTGGGCCCCAATCTGGCCCGGAGGAAGAACAGGCTCCTCCCTGCAAAACGTGGGGGCCTCCGGCAATTGCCGACAGACGCCGGTCGATTCCTTGACATTTCTGTCCATGTGGTCCTTGCATCGGGTGGGGACGTGCCTCTGCAGGGGCTCCAGCACCAGCTTGAAGGCAGGGAGAAGCAAGGGGGCTGGGAGGGGGGGGTCTCTCACTTAGGGCTGGGAGGGAGCCAGCAAGTGACTCATTCAACTGGTCCAGGCGGTCCCGATTAAAGCAAGGGGGGGGGCTCAGCAGCCAGGATTCCCTTCGGCTTCCTCCTTGGGAGGGGGGGGCAGTTGCACAGTTCCCTTTTCTGGCACCAGATCGCCTCTGATCTGGGCAAAAACCTGGAGCTGCAGGACGACCGCAGGGGGAAAAGAGGAGGAGACGCTGCTGCTCCTTGTGGGGAGGGACCAGCCTCATTGCAGCCCAGGGCCTGCTGGCCGCCTGAGCCGTCACGGGGATTTCTGGAGTGCTCCAGAGGAAGAGACGGGAATGCAGGAGGCAGGGCAGAACAGCCTGGGCATCCTGCACAGCTGAAGGCCCGCCCTTGGTGCTCGTGCAAATATAGGTCACTGGAACTCTGCAGGCCGGGCTTTTCCTGCTGCCGTGGACAGCTCTGTGTCCTCCTAACTCTTGCGGCTGGCCTAGGAGAATCCACAGACCCTTGACCTGGGTAGCCGGTGGCAAGAAAGGGCGGCCCTCCTCCATTGGGCAGATTTGCTCCTCTTGGGCTGGCGTGAGATCCGAGTGCATGCTGAACCATTCTTCCTTAAACTGAGATCCTGCCAACCCCCAACCCCACCCCCTGCCAGAGAAACACGCTCGTGGCAGGAGAACGTCCCAGGCACCGGGGAGGAGTCGGAAACACTCCGGGGAGGAGGGCGCCTTGGCCAGGCCACCTAAGGCCACCCCAAGAGGTGGACCTGGGCCCAAGGAGCCCTCCAAGGCATGCACACTTTTCTCCATGTGAGACTTTTGGCACCCACCCACCTACCCTGGCTGTTTCTGTTGAAGCTGCCTGTGTGTGTGTGTGTGTGTGTGTGTGGGGGAGTCGTGGGTGGATGTGGGAAAGAGCCCAGCGCAGCAGGGACAAAACGCCGAGGGCGGTACCTGCAGGGTAGGCAGATCGATGAAGATGTGCCGGTCCAGCCTGCCTGGTCTCATGAGCGCGTTGTCCAGGATGTCTGCCCGGTTGGTGGAGGCCAGCACGATGACGTGGTCGGAGGTCCCCATCCCTGCAGAGGAGGGCACGGCGTTGAGAAGGAACCTTCCAAGAGGGGGGGGGGAGAAAGCCCAATTGTCTTGAATTTTCCTTTGGGTGGGTGGGTGGGGGAGAGCCCCTTCAGCCCTCCTGGAGGGCACAAAGAGCTGGGGGTCAGGAGCTGCAGAAACCTCTGGGGACTGTGGCCAATGCATTCTGCCCAGGGGGTTCATCTGCCCAGACGGTCCTGAGCCTCCTTCCTGCCTGTTTTGGAAGCAACCTTCCAAGGGGGGGGGGAGAAAGCCCAATTGTCTTGAATTTTCCTTTGGGTGGGTGGGTGGTGGGGGGTGGTGGTGGTGGTGGTGGTGGTGGTGGTGGTGGTGGTGAGGGGAGTAGCCCTCCCTGAACAGACCAGACCACCAGCAGGTTCTGCCTTCTGACCCACCCGGCCGTGCCACCTTCGGTTCCAAGTGGGCACCCGGTGCGGGAGCAAGCCCCCCACCCCACCCCACCCCACCCAGGAGCCAACGGCAGCAGCAGGCAGAGCCTGGCTAACCCTGTGACCCTTGGCCAACCTCCTCTGAGGCTCCCCTCTCCCCTCTCGCCCCCACCCCGCCACACTCCTGGTGTCCGTGCAAAAGGATGCATCATCGCAGCAAGTCCCAGGCAGATGAACTGGCGGGGGGCGGGGGGGAGGCCGGGGGGGGCAGGATGTGATTAAAGCAGCAAGGCAGCTGCTGAGGAGAGCTGCCCTTCCTGAACACGGAGACACAAAGGAGGGCCAAAGAGATGGGAAGCAGCAGAGGGGCCTGGCAGGAATCAACCCCCCCCGTGTGTGTGTGTGTGTGTGTGTGTGTGTGTGTGTGTGTGTGAGAGAGAGAGAGAGAGAGAGAGAGAGAGAGAGAGAGAGAGAGAGAGAGAGAGAGAGAGAGATTTCAGCCAAACAGACTGAGGCAGACCCTGCCTGCTTGGACTGGCAGACCTGATTGGGAAGCAGGGAGGCTTCTGGGCCTTTTGCAGAGGGCTAGTTCAACTACACAGCCCTTGGAATAATAATAATACTAATAATAATAATAATACTAATAATAATAATAATAATAATAATAATAATACTAATAATAATACTAATAATAATAAAGGACCGCCTGCCAACTTGCAGCTTTCCAGCTCCAAGGCCAGGAAGAGCCCACGAGAGCCACGCAAATGGGCAACAGGCCAAGCACATTCTAGAGAGTTCAGCTCACACATGTACACAAACATGTCCCTCAGTGAAGCTTGTCTTGTCTTTGGCTGGCTGCATTTGGCACTGCTAGGGGCGGGGGTGGGGGCGGGGCTCTTGAGCAAAGGCCTGTTGAAAAACCCATTGCTTCAGTCCCCACCCCCACCCCCGCTTACAGCGATGCTAGCAAGGCAGAGAGTGGTTGGCCCTGCAGATCATGGGGCGAGGCGGCTGAGCTCGGAGCAGAATGCCATCCCTCCTTGATCGGCCACTGTGCTCAGGGCAGAATGCCGTCCCTCCTTGATCCAAGGCCCAGCCCTTGTCCGGGGTCCTTCTGCCAGGACTTGCCAGGAGCTCACCCAGGGCTACACAAAGCCTGGAGCCATCCTTTAACTGAAGGCTGGCGCTGGCCGGGAAGCTTCCCTCTGGGGTACAGATTGGTTCCCAATCAGTAAGTACCACACTTAGCATGTATCTTGAGAAAGCTTTGCACGCACCTCTAAGGGCCACGGAATACTTCCAGTAACGGGGAGAACTGTAGGTCTGGCTGGGAAAGTCTTTCAGAGAGTGTGAACCCCAGGTCCTCTTGTTCCCGCCCTGGCTTGAAGAGTCCCAGAGGGAGACGTCAACCCTTGAGGAATACGGCACGCACCAGGCAGCTCACAGGGATGCGCCCACTCCTTCCCTGGGGGTCAGGTCAGGGCGCAGGCTGGATCGGGGGTGGGTGATGGGACTGGCCCAAGCCACAGGGACAGCACTGGCTACAGCAGCAGCCAAGGACTCTCCCATGTTCCTTATGCTCCTCTGGAGCATCACACTGGAGCAGCCCGCGATCAGCTGTCACGCCCCTGGCCCGCTGGCTCCTCCAAGGGAGAAGCTTCACCTTGGGCTCAGAAGCACCGGTGGCCCTACACCCAGAGGAAAGGCATGGATCAGGGGATGCCTGGGGTGTGTCTCTCTGGGGTCCCTGTGAGGAGAGATGGGAGGCTGGCAAGGACACACTGACCGTCCATTTCTACCAGCAGCTGGTTCAGCGTCTGTTCTTCCTCCGTGTTGGAGAAGCCGGAGATGTTGGCCGAGCGCTTCTTCCCGACGGCGTCTATTTCGTCGATGTAGACGATGCAGGGGGCGCGGGCCTGGGCTTCTTTGAAGAGGCTCCGCACACGAGCGGCCCCGAGACCTAGAGGGGGGAGGCCAAGGAAGGAAACCGGGACCTCACAAGGGGCCTTGCGCCTCTCCGACAGCCAAGGGACGTACGTGGCTTCTTGCGTTAGAGCGGCCCAGAAGCACGCAGGCTAACAGGGCCAGAGGATTCTGGGGAGTGTCGTTCCCAGGCGCCCATGCCTGACACACTGGGTCTTGCCTCCAAAAAGCATCTGGGGCTGTCATTTTGGTCGTTCGGGACCCCCAAGACTCTGGTTCTGGGAAAGTCTAAGGGAATTGCAGAGGGGCTGGTCCCCTTTCTGCCAGGTGTCAGCGAAGCAGGCACAGGGAAGCAAGAGGGACCCCACAGGTCCTTGCTGTTGGGTGCCGGGCCCCCAAGCCATCTGCCACCCCACTCCGTTCCCCTCCACCCACCCCGGAGTGGCTGTCTGGAACCACGCCCAGGCTGCTTTCCTGTGGGTCAAGAGCCTGGAGTCAACAGGAATGCAGCCTTCTCTGGCATCATGCTCCTGTGCTCCCGGGGGCAAGGGAGGAGCTGAAGAGGGCCAAGGGAACTGCAGCCTCTAGTGGAGGGGGAGGGGAAGCTCTCCCACCCACCCGTCTCTCCGAGAGCCCAGCCTCCTCCTCCTCTCTTTACCTCCGATCACCTCCACAAACTCCGAGCCAGCCATCGCCAGGAAGGGCACCTGCGCCTCCGTAGCCACCGCTTTTGCCAAAAGAGTCTTGCCGCAGCCGGGCGGTCCGAGCAGGAGGGCCCCCTTGGGCACTTTGGCCCCCAGCTGCAAGTAGCGCTCGGGACTCTAGGGTCACAAGACACGGGCGGGAGGTGGGGGTGCCGGGTGGGTGGCTTTTTCTTTTAAAACAAGCTGCACCTTCACGATGCCTCGTTTATCTAATCTCTCCCGGGGGATATTTTTGGGAACAAGCCCTCGCTGAGCTCTGGAAACGCGACCCATAACTTCCCACCATGTTCCTGCACATGTTCACACCAGTGTGCCTCTCCTGAGAGGGAAATTCTGGGAGCAAGGGCACGACCTGGGGGTGGGGGTGGGGGTGGGCACTGGGGAATGGCAAGGGTCTCCTGGTCAGGGCCAGGAAAAGACCCCGGGCTGAGACTCCGGTCACACCCATGCGGAGGAGGAGCAACAATAAGTTAAGCAGACCCATGGCTTGGCTTGGACTAAGACACCTTCTTGCAGCCCCATGGCCATCCTGGAGTCAGGAATCCCCCACCACCACCCCTGCTTTTCCAGGGGCACCTGCTGTCCTCACCTTCAGATAATCCACAAATTCTTTGACTTCCATCTTGGCCTCATGCATTCCGGCAACATCCTTAAAACTGATCCCTTTCCCGGACTTGCCGTCTACGACCGTGAATCGAGCCATTTTCAGCTGGTTCTGTCAGGGGTGGGGAGAAAAGATGGGGTCAGGGTGAGGCACAGCTGTGATTCTTGCGGGACTGGTGGCAGAGCCGTCGGGACCCTGGGACTACACTGCATCCCTCCCGCCTGACCCATGGCAACTTCTTGGTAGGAGCCAGGGCCAGGGTTTGGGGGGGGGGGCTCTCTCTGGTCAGTCAGTTGGCAGCAACCTGGAGGCGGAGCTCCTAAAGTCTGCCCAAATGCTCTCTGGCCTGAAGTTTAGAAGGTGGCCTGAGTTTCCTAGAATCTCTGTCTTGCCCAATGATAGTTTAGCTAATTGTCTTGACGATGGTGCCATCAGACTGGCAGCCTAGGTCCTTGGCTCTCGCCACCTGCTGAAGGGATGTAGGACAGGGCAGTGGGAGGCCTCCAAAGCGAGTCTTTGGCCGAGAAGATTCTGCTGGATGGCTGCTTCTTCTCAGTGGAAAACAATGTTGGCTCTTCCGCTGAGAATGCATGCCTGAGAGCGGATGCCCCCAAATGCCCAGGGTGCCTGCGAGTGAGCAGGCAGGACCTCCCCGCTCTCTTGCCTCCTCAAGCAGGAGAACAAGGGGGTTGGGCAGCCCCCACAGCCCCAAAGGTCAAGAGCGCAGGGTGAAGCTGGCAGGAGGACGTGCTTGGAGAAGGCCTTTCTCTTGGACGGATGTTCCAGCAAGTCATGGGAGGCCTCCGTCCATCGTCTCTTTTCTTGGCCAGCCCACCTCTCCCTGCCTTTCCTCAGCTGACTGGCCAGCAGGGGCTGGGCTGATGCTGAGAGAGGGGCATGTGACAGGAGGTAGGGAGGCCAGCTCACAGCACCCGTCCAAAAGCTTAGGCAGCAGGAAGGGCCGAAAAGTTATTTTGCCGAAAGCAAAGGGATTTGCGTCCACCGCTGCCTGTGAGAATTGGCTGGCCAGACAAAGAGCGAGAAAGAGAGAGAGAGAGAGATGCCTTTCCCAGCTGCTGGTCATTAGTGAGTCTCGGAAACAGCCGAACAAGCTGCCCGGAAGGTGCCCCAACCTCAGCCTCCCCAGCCCAGAGGGGAAAGGAGCCCCCCCTCCCACAAAAGAGACAAATCAATCAATCAGAACCCCAAGCCCTCTCCTCTCCCACTAGCGAGACTAATTGCTGCACAGTCCCAGCAGCCAGTCAGGAAAAGCGGCAAGAGGCAGGACATGGAGAGGGTCCACCCGCAGGCCTGGGGGAACTCTCCTCCACTGGGGGGGAATGGGGTTGGGAGGGGGAAGGAAGCTGGCCCCCCACCCCAAGAGGACACCTGGAGGAAACCCAAGCTACTTACAAAGGCACTGAAGCCTCCTTCCCTGGCGGCCACCCCAGCCAGGCGCAACGAATACCACAGGAAGCCGACGCCCACGGCGGTCATCCCCAACACGTAGAGGGCACTGCGGAGAGAACCAGGGTCACATCTCGGCGCCAACACTCCTGCTCGCCACGGGATGTGCCAACACCCATGGGCGGCAAGAGTTCAGGCGAGCCCATTGGAAAGCACAACATGTTTCTGGGTATTTTTTAAGCACAGAAGCACATCAGGTCAAAGGACGGGAAAAAGAACGGCAGAGACTCCGGTGCCTCTTCTCTTTTGACTGCTGGAAAGTGATTAAACTTTGCTTGCCCAGCAGCCTCCCTATCTAACCTGGGCCAAGGCTCCTCAGAGCCACCGGCCTCTCCCCTTTTCACCCTCACAAGTCCTCCCAGCCTCCTCGGAAGGCCAGGAGCGTCTCCTAGAGCAGAAGGGCTTATGGCCCCCCTTCCTCTTCTTATTCCTGGGCAGCCTCACCAGCTGGAGATGGCAAGACCCTGCAAAGTCCCATTTACTTGTGGTTGTTTGCAGATAAAAGCTGCTGGCTTTGCAAGCAGAACAAATCTGCTGCTGTAGCAGAAACAGGCCACAAAAAGGAATTGGCTCTTATTATGGTTAAGAAGAAGAAAAACACAAACAAACGTCCGGACCAGGCCTCCCGGCGTCCTTCAGAGGGGCCGCCGCCGTGTGTGCTCTCCCCAAGGCAGCTCGCTTTTGAAGAGACCCTGGAGCAATGTGGCCTCAACACTTACTTTCCAAAGAAACTCGTGCGCTTATAGGAGACCGGGATCCGGTCCTTGTGGTCAATGTTCAGCTCTTCCTCAGCTGCCCGTAACTTCTCCTCAAACTTGTCAATATTGGCCACCTGCATTCTGTAAACTGAGGAAAACCTCTGGAGGGGACACAAAAAAGCAAAGGGCACAGTAAGTGCATCAGCACCCCCCCACACACACGCACATGCTCAATAGCAGGGGTCTTCTCCACAAAAGGCCAGGCTCAAACCTTGATGCTGAATGAATCAATTGGCTGATATCCTGCTCGGCAGCTCCAGCTCTGCAAATGGAATCAGCAGGTGGCCACTGATTAAAGACATCCTTTTGCAAGTTTGGGGTGCCCAAGGCTCACATGCAATGGGCAACGTTGTAGGCGCCCTGGAACTGCACAAGCCTTCAGTCCACAGCCATGAGCCACGTCTCTGATGATGATGTTACTCCTGCTGTGCTGGTGAATTCTGCTCAACAGGATTTCAGCCAGTCTCACTCTCCTCAACAAATGCTTCATGACATTTACAGTAGAACCCCCGTATCCACTGATTTATTAACCACTGTTCAGTTATTCGCAGTTGGCAGAGAAAAAATTAAATAAATAATCCAGCAGCCATAAAGCAAGCTAGTGTCGCAAAAACAGCAGTTTGGGGGGAATTTTTTGTGTTCTCTCTTATTTGCATTTTTCATTATCCACTGGAAGGCCTGGAACTGATCCCCAGTGGATACTGGGGTCCTCCTGTAATAATTCCTTCTTCATGGAGAGCACACACCGGGTTTGGAAGGAGGAGGCTTGGTTTTTCCAGAGCCACCGTTTGGATTTGCTGCCCAGCTCTTTGCACGGCATTCAACGGTGCCACTTTCTGGGTGGCACAATACTGTTCGCCAAACGGAGGGGGCAGGGCTCTGCTAAACTCCAGCCTTTGCGAAGGTTTTGCTCTTCTCTCAAAGCCAGAAGCTTGGCGTCTTCTCCCTGGACCAGAACTGGAAGCGACTGTTTTACCTTTTGCCCTTTGGGCAGTTGAAGAGTCAGCCTTGCTTTAAAAAAAAGTGGGGAGGGGGACAGGAGAGGCCACTCACCATACGTCCAAAGATGACCGCTCCTGGCTGCAAGTAGATCTCCACGATGTCACTCTCCGGCACCACCTGAACGCTCTGGACCTCCCCTTTGGCCAGCATCTCGTTCACAAACTCACTCCAAGAGATGTTGCTTCCGCCGGAGCTCATGGAGTTCAGCAGGCTCATGACGACGGCGATGATGAAGAGGATCCTCAGGCGCTCCCGATACATCTGGTCCTCTTTCTCCCGGCGTCTTTTCTCCTCTGGAGATGGGAAACAGAGGAGTGCAGCGAGAGAGCAGGGTCACCAGAGGGAGAGCAGATTGGTTACGCCCCAAATCCATGGTCACCCACTCCCACCCCAACTCGAGCACGGTCTGCTTTTTGGGTTGCGTTTTCTCCCCGGGAAAGTGGCACTCGGGCTGGGAGAGGCAGCATGTTCATCCCCCCCCCCAGCTGTCCTGAATGCAAGCCAGAGGATACAGAGCCAGAAGAGGGCTTCTTTAGCATCAGTGCCACGGAGACCAGGGGCACAAAGGGGGTGCCAGTCCTGGGGCTTCGAGGCACCCCCCCCAGGGGTCCAAAAGGCAGGTTGCTGGCACACCTTTGGAAGTCTTGTCTTTCTCATGCCACTCGGCTCTCAAATGTTCCCCATTGTGTCAAAGGCTTGCTCTTTCAGGAACGCTGGATGCCTTGCTCCCCTATCAGAGACCCTCATGCGCCAGACGCAGTCCAAACCCACAAGGAGCTCGATCTGTGATCAGGGCTGTTCAGCTCTAGCTCTCCAATAAATCATTTGTTTCGCTGGGAGGAAAAATGCCTCTCTGGAGCCCAGGCTAGATTTATTCTCCCACTGGTTCCCAAAGGCATTTATCAGCAAGCGCCACCAGTTACACCAGACACGCAACAAAAACCAGGGTCCAAAGGCCCAGCACCATCTCGAGTCTGACAAGGCCATCAGAGAGACAGCCAGGGTTGTGAGCCCAGGCCGAATAAAGTCTGAAGTTGGGAGGATGCAGTGCAGCAGAAGGAAGTCGAAGCTTCGTCAGGTGGGTGGGGTGAGGTGGCGTGCTTGGAGCTCCACAATATACAGAGTGCAACGTGGCCCTGCTGCTGAAAGGCCCCCGCTTGCCAGCGGGAGAAGGGATGACCAGGCACGAAATACTCTGAAGGCAAACTCAGGGCTTCTCCCAAGGAATCAGGTCTTTGCAGCAGGGCCGACAGCCGGATAGCAGGGGACAGCTGGACACCTGCAGCTTTGATCTGCTGAAGTACCACCAAGGAAACGCAGATATTCTTTTGGCCAAAAGCACCTCCATTGCTAACAGAGACATTTGTCTGTTTTCAGCCAGAGCCAAGATGAGGGACCCAAACAAAGGCTGAGGATTTTCTGGCACCAAACACTTGATCAGACAAGGAATTTTGTGGAGCTTGGAAGCTCAGCAACACGTTTGAGCGACAGGTTGAGTTCATAAAAGATGTCCTTTCTCCAATTCTGCATTTTCTCAATGTAGCCCCCCACCACCATCTCCTAAGTTCAAAACAGCCCAGTCACCCACTCTCTTTCTCATAGACAGGCTTCGAAGAGGAGAAGGGCTCCCTGGCAACCCTTTGGGAGTTCAACAGGCCCTTCAGATGCCCCTCCCCAAAGCTCTTGGTCTGGTCCGGCTCCCTTTCTTTTGCAACCCATAATCTCCTGTCACTGCAAGACAGAGGAAATCTTGCCCGAGCGTTCCTTGCTCCCTGAGTTTCAGAGGCAGCCAGAACAGACAAGTCTTAGCATTCCCCTTATCTGAGGAAAAGCTTCCCTGCCGCCGCCATGGAAGATGCCAGAACTCTGAGGCTAACGGGGGAAACACACAGGGCGAGAGGGAATGAAGCGAGCGTCACCTGTCCCTGTCGGGCCACCACCGGCGACAGAGGCGGCCATTTTGACAAAGCGGCACCCCTCTTCCGAGCTGCGGAGTGGCCAAACACCCCATCAATAAGTCACCTCCGAGCTGGAAGAGCCACTTACAGGCAGGAGCTGTGGGACCCTCTCCCGCCCGAGGAAGGCTTCAGGAAGAAATGATGTGCCATTGACCCCCCCAACCTGAACTCTGAGAATTAAAAGCCCTCTGCCATGGCTGTGGTGAGAGGCGGCAGAACTCATTGTGAATCAGGACCACTGGGAGGATCTTTCCCCCAAAGGCTCAGGCGGGGCCTCTGCCTCCCAACGTCAAGGGACGGATCCGCCACCATGACGGGGATGGCCCTGCAGGCCGGGGTTTACACAAGCCGACCACCCCACGCCTTCGTCCCAGGACGCCGTGGAGACTGTGTGCACCCTTCCAGGCGCCTGGACAGGCGAGCGCTCAGCAAGTGCTCCTGGAAACGTCCTGTGGGGCCTCTACAGCTCTTGCTGGCTAGTGGATATTTGCTTCCCAAAGGGCTGCCTTCTCCCAGCCATGGGGCAGCGAACAGAGACCCATTCCTGCACTGAAGTAGTGCCTGATCGCAGGCAAAAACATCATGATTGTTTCCCCAGTAACTGCCATCATCCGGTCCATTTTTATTCTTCATTACGGCTCCCTGCAAGCACAGAATCAGGGAGACACACGCTCATATTCTGCCTCCACAGATAGCCTCCTCCTTTCTTACAGCATCCTAATCTATACAATGAGAGGTAAAAGTATCATCGTCTCTCGCCACTGCAGAATATATATTGTGCAGAAAGAATTATGGAGATCCTGCGTGAGCCTCAAGTACTGACTAGGAGGTGGGTCCTGGAGATACCAAGAGGGCAGAATCAACTGGGCTCCATCAAGGGCAGCACACGGCTGATTTATCCCACATCCTATCTATCTAGGTCACAACAGACCCTACACACACACACACACACACACACACACACACACACCTCTGCATGCAGAAGGAGGGTAAGGAGAAGACAACGCCTAGCCCAGGGTTTCAGTGTCATTTTGCACAAATGCAGTCCCACCCTGGGGCACTTCGAGCACCTTCTTTCACAGGCCAGGAGAGCAGAGCAAGGATTTTGGAGCCAGGAGGTAGCAGGAGAGCAATCTTGCTGCTGGACTGGAAGCTATTCTAGTTTCTCAGTGCTGGGATACGTGGTGCACACACACACACACACACACACACACATACATGCACTGCTGTATGGACAAATCCCTCTCTCTTGAAATGCGGAGTCGAATAACAGCAAGGAGAGTGGCTGCTTAGCTTCCTCCAGGAGAACCTGCTGAAAGCTCTAAGGGAGAGATGTTGAACTTGGGTGCCCTGTCAGGTCAGCTCAGGCTCAAAACGCAGGTTGTGTGAAGAAAGAAAAAGGAAAAAAACAAACCATGGCAAAACCAAGCATCAGTAGGCGGCCCTTGTAATCTTTTTATAGCTCAGCAGAGCAAATTTTAAAGGAGCCGCATCCCCAGGGCTGTTCTTAAACACAACAACCACCCTAAAGTGGTAAAATGCTTTTTGATTTGCTCTGAGGTCAAACGTGATTCTCATTCCACGTTAAAACCTTCTGAACGGTTCTGACATTTGAAATACAATAAAGCACACCAAGTCTGAGGAACTCAGCAAAGCAAAGCAAAGGATGAATAAATAAACAAACTGCTTGTTTTGGGCTATAGGGGACTGCAGTGCAGCTCAGACGTGGCAGGTTCAGCAAAAATTAATGCAGCTCTCCTTGACCTAAAGGTACACGGAGCAGACTGGAACATGCTTAGCTCCGCTCTGCTCTGAAGAAAGAAAGAAAAGGGATTCTCTTTGTTGGGTAAACCAGAAATATACTATGCACAGCCTCACAAAGGCACTTCCTTCACTGCGATAACGAGCCCCCTCTCTTCAATTTCTGGCTTTCTTTTGTCATTCCTGCCAGAGAACTTCACAGCAAAAACATAACTCTTCACTTACCCTCATCCTCCTCTGGGGGTTTTCCTTTGGAGTCGTTGCGATTGCGATGACAGCCAGAGGTAGAAAAATAACAAACGCCACCTGCAAACAAACCAAAGGAGAAAAGGTCAGGCTGTGCTGTGCAAAGTAGGGCCCAGAAGCACATCAGCTTTGAAACAGGCAAGGGCTCCGAGCTCTAGTTCTCATGGGTTTAAAGCTTGCTAGACAACTTGTGGGCAACGTGGGCTGAACTCATGCACTTCAGCCAATGTAGGGATGTGCCCGACTGCAGAGGTGGGAAGCAGGGCTCTGCTCATTTGCTTTACAAGCACCCAAATGCTTCCATGTTCTAAGGAGTCAAGGCCCTCTGTGGACTCCTCTCAGAGGGGTTGGGGAGGATGGGACAAAGGTGCAGTCTGCCCCCCACCAGATTTCTTTTTAGGGTGTAGGTATCTTGGTTATGTCCAGGTAGCTCCAAGACAGTCATCCCTGCCACTACCCAGTACACAGTTTCCCCATGAAATCCTCACACTTTGGAAATAATTATTCAATTACACCATGTTTTCTGGGGCCAGAATCTATGCTCTGCTTTTGTCTGTGCAGGCCACTCTCGGTAACATGGAAACCGGAATGGGATAATAGGTAAAACAACGAGAAGGTATGGGTGGGACAGCAAGACAGCAGGAAATAATGCCCCCAACCCCACCCTCCTTTTGTTGGAGATGAATTAACATGGCTACTTTTTGCTTTTGGAACACATAGAGGGGCAGCTGTCCTTACTCACTCAGATGTTTCCATAGTGGTGTGGGCAGGCACTGCCATTTCGCTGCGGACCCAGCGAGACCCTGAGATGTGGCAGGAAGCCCTTGGGATAGAAGGCTCCGAGGAGAGAAAGCCGAACATGGGCGGATGGTCCAACGGTCACAGACACGGAAAGGTGGGCCCTGGAGAAAAGGCAGCACTTTAAAGCTATGCATTTGTAGAGAGGAGGTCCAATTCTCTATCGCTCAACAAACCAACAAACAGTGCCCCCTGAATAAAGTATTTTATAATTTTTCATATTTCTGTTTACTTACATTTCATAATAAAGTAATTATAAAATACTTTGTGTTTATTTGATTCCTATTCAGCAAGAATTACTTTATATATAGTCCACAGAGTTAATTTCTGTAACATGACATTTTGTGATTTTTTGCAGAAACAAGTGGAACTTTGCTCAAAAAAGGTTGAAAAACACTGTCTATCGCTCAACAAACCAACAAACAGTGCCCTGGCACCAAAGATTAAGAGGGGCCCTCCACAGCAGCAAGCCCCCCCCCTCTGTCCCATGACATTTTGTAATTGCAGCAGGGAACTTCCTCCAACAATGTCTACTACGTATCTATGTATATCTATCTATCTATATCTAGATAGATAGATAGATAGATAGATAAATAGACACAGACACAATGTACGTACACACTGTACATATATACAGTACTGTATATGTACTGTATATATATACGCACAGAGAGAGACTTTTTAAGATTATGGTAGCCTTGGCAGCCATATGGAAGGTATAAAACCCAAACAAACAAACACAAAACACCAGTGGATTCCTTATCCTTCTTTTTATTGGGCCGCTCTCCTAAAACAGGTCAAGGCGTTCGCTTCTCTGGCCGTTGCCGCGAGGGTTAACTTGTTCTAGGATCGCTTTTGGGGTGCAGCCGGAAAACCGAAAGGCTGGAAGGCGTTCGGACCCCGTTTGTTCCTCATATTAAGGCACAAATCCCAAAGAACGAGATCCCGGCTGAAAGGCACACGCATTCGTGTTACCTACACGCGGGGGAGTGTTTGTTTGTTTGTTTGTTTGTTTTTCGGGGGGGTGTTCCTGCCCCAGCGTGGCTTCCAGACTCCCCCTCCCCCCCGCGCCCGCCCTCCCTCAGCTGCGAGGGTAACGGCAAGAGTAACGAGAAGAGCAGCAACGGCAACGGCGGCGCCCGCGTCCTCCCGTTCCTTGGATGGAGTCCTGGGGAGAAAGGCCGCCCGCCGGTGGGGCTCCCGCTCCGTGCCTCGCTTACCTGGGCGCCGCGGCCGCGCAAGGGAGCCCGGGGTCCCAGCAGGAGCATCCTTCCCGGCCGGGTTCCCCCCCGGCGGGGAAAGGCCACGAGCAAGGCCGCCGCCCCGGTCATGGCGGAGCCTGTGGCGCGGAAAGAAGGGAGGGAGGGAGGGAGGAGGCCGCCCCACCGGCCGCTCACCAGGGAGACCACGACGACGGCGACGGCGACGCCATCTTGGAAGCGGGCAGAGCCTTCCGCCTTCCCCCTCCTCCTCCTCCGCCCTTCCCCGGCCCGCACTCAAGATGGCCGCCGCCCCTCGCCGCGTTGGGGGGGAGACCGGGAGTCCATTTTGGAAGCCTGCTCGCCTCCCTCCAAGGGGCCTCCCCGTCACCGGGCTTCTCCGCCCCCCATCCCGCCGCCAAACGTTTCCTTCCAAGGCCCGCCCGCCGCCCCCTCCAAGTGCACCGGGGAGAGGGTGGGGGTAAGTGGGAAGTTTTCCTTCTTTATTCCTGTGTGGACTAAAATTTCAATTTAAAATATTTTCGCCTCTCTCTCTCTCCCCCACCGCCCACCGCTTTGCTCCTTGAAAAGGACCCGAGGGGGCTGAACAACCTCAGAAGAAAAAGCTGGAAATTTAAGAGGGATAACCACGACGGTGGTTATCCCTCTCCCGTCATTAAAAGGCATCACTAAAGCTGAGAATAATAAGGATACTCTTCATTTTTTTCAAATGGCACTCGTGAGAAATGGAAAACACAAGGCCTGTAGTATTAAGCAGCCGGACAAAACAGCATAACAATCCAAACAAACAAACACACAAAGCACTTGCAGACGGCTTTGGGTCTGAATATTTTACAGCACAGGGTAACAGGACCTACATCATAGGCGGGGCTGCTCTTCAGAAAAAAAGGGGAATTATTTAAAAAAAAACCCCAAGAGCAATTTGAAGATTATATAGAACAGGACTCTAGAAGGACAGGGCATTGAATGAAAATAAAAGGCAAGTGGGTGGTTAAACTGTGAAGAAAAATAAAGAAAGGTCAGGCAGCAGTTCTTCAGCACCTCAGGGCAGAAAAGGGAGACCCCCCCCCTGTCCTCTCCTGTGGCTTCTCCTTTTCAGCTGCCTGCTCTTTTCCTGACAAGGCAGATGGAAATGAGGGTCCCTCAGAGAGGGAGAAGGAGCCAAGCGAGCCTGGACCTTAAACCGGCAGTAACTTCAATTCTATCTACATCACACTGGGTTTCTAAAAAACAGTGTACTACCCCCACCTTCACCACTCCTGTTTTATTCGTATGCACACCTTGTTTTACGTCTGAACAGCTCGAACGATTTTTAGATGAATACAACAAACCAAAAGGTCTAAAAATCACAGGTTAGTTTTTATAGAAAGTGAGCAAGTACCAAGACACCGGGTGGAGGCTGTTAAAGAAAAGAAGAGGCGCAGGAAGTAGGAGGTTAATTCTGGTTCCAAAACTGGGTGTACGAGGTTTCAGATTTACATGTGGGACACACCACACTATTAATAAAAAGGGCACAAGTTTCATTCAGAGATTTCTTCTGAACAAACTGCATGGACATTTGATGCCTGCAGAATTCTCCAAATTGGAAGAAAATAACAGACAATTCAAGTTGTAGAAAAAATAGACTTAAGGTGAATAAACAGGATATGCTTGTTAACAGATGAGTAACAGAGGGTGGGGGGAAACACAGTTGACAAGGTTATGGTTAGGAGATCACTTCAGTCACCTTCGGGCTAATGGCATATGCTGACATTAAAGCCACAGTGCTATTTTGTTTCAAGAACAAGTCTGTAACGCTCAGAGGCTTTCCCAGTTTCACTGGCAGCAATCAACAAGCCTCTTCTTCCCTGTCCAAACGTCCTTTCTCTGTAGGGGACACAGCAACAACCCTTAAAACAAAACGGAGTGGCAAAACTTTCTGCTACTAACTAAAGTATCGCAGTGACCATCTTTGTGACAGGCACACCCAGGATGTGAACTGGTTTCGTCTTTGACGAGCATTAGGTAAACGTTCTAATCAAGCAAACAGCCTGCTAAATAACCTGACCCCCTCTGTGAGTGCATGAAAAATCTTGTTTGAAAAAAGGTGACTCTGTTCACTGCACTCGGAGTGGTTTCCTTTGGGAACATATTCTATATCCAGGGAACAGAGATCCACGTTGGCCTTACTGGAAGACAGTCCAGCTGTGACATCACTGGAGAAAAAGGGTGGCAGAAGGCAATGTTTTTGAAAAGTGGTTCTACTGTTACTGAAGGAAGTTGATCTAAGGAAAAAACCAAACCAAACCCTGCGACGGTCTTGCAATTACAGCGAAGTCAGGGGCAAGCTACCGTACTTCTCTAACAGTTCTTGTGCAACATAAATGGAAGAAGAGTGGTTCTTTAAAATCCAGTTTTAAACATGCGAGTTCACCCTCTTCAGTTTTTGCTGACCAGTTGTGCTCCATAAGTAACTGGGTTATTGTTGTTTTAGCGTGACTTACATCGTTACAGTCCAGTCGAGGCAGACAACAGGGATCAGGGCATTTCTTTTCTTCCCTGAAGGCAAAGATATGGTAGGGCGAATAAAACCTACTTCTTCCTCAAACCAACACCCAAACTTGATGCAGACTTCTATGGCACTACCCCTGTTGCACAGCCAGTTAGGGGCAGGAGAGAGCAGACCTGTCAAGTCAGAATAAGCACCTGCCAATCTTCTGTCTCCAAAACAACCAAGGTATATAATTTTGTGGCCCAGGATTGGAGATGGAGAGGAGATCATCACTCGATCAATGCCTCCTGCTTGAAAAACAAAAACCAAGACACTTACATAGCCACAGGAAACCACCTTCCTGCCTGTCAGGGCTGGGGAGGGGGGGGTTCTACTGACATGGTCTCTGTGTTACTGCACTTTGTGCAACTGCAGCTACTCACTAGGGTTAGTAATAGATGGACAGACTCTTATAACCATACAAGAGGCAATCCTCAACAGCAGCAGATCCCTCTCTATAACAACTCCCAATTGGGACCTCTGTCAACATAATGTTAGATGAGGCTAGCGGGTATATATCTGGATGCAAGGACTGCAGAACTTCTCTGTGTAGTTCACTCTCCAGAGCCACACCAAACGACACTGCAACATTGGGAATGGATTTAAGCCTCCCCCCCCCCCGGCCTTATAATATTTTTACTGTACAATGTTTCATAGCTTGTTTAAAATATGCCTGTGGGTTATTTTTGTCCCCCGTAGCAAGTCTGCTGTGGTGGAAAAACGCTTCTTCGGCCAACCGCAGCAATATCAATAAACAGGCTTGCTGAAAGAAGCCATGCTTGACCATGCCCCCCCCCTGCTTGCTAGGAAGGGCTGAGAATGGCACACAGAGCATGTCATGGGTGTGCTGTGACTCTCACATTTCTCTTTCTCCCCCCCCCCTCCAGTTTAATTCAAGCCAGAAACTGTGTGTGGGTTAACCATGGAGGTACCAGGGTTATAGCCTTTTCTTTTCTTGCTTTGGCGGGGAGGACAGCCACCTCCTGTGAAACAAGAGGCAATTGCTTCGCTTCCTGCAAAAAGGCTTCAGTGACTCGACTGTGTACAAACAGACCACTTTCTCTCTCTGCCAGCCTCACTCAAGTCGAGCACAAGCAATAACGGAGAGCATGGAGTGCTCAAGAAAAGTGGGACACGCGCAGAAACACCAGGAATGAAATGCTCAGTGATCATCACATGACTGTTGATAGCTATATTCTGATTGCCCCCTCTCTCTCTCTCTCTCTCTCTCTCTCTGTGCGTCTGTCTCTGCTTCTACTGCAAACTTACAATCTGGAGTGGAGGCAATGTGCCATTTTTGTACTGCTAACAGTTGCTGGTTGACTTTTTACACACCTACACCTAGCCAGAAAGAGATAAGGAAGGAAGGCAGAAAGAGTGAAGGAGGCCAAAGCGGTGCTGGGAGATGTCGGAAGGCGCCCTTCTGCAGCAAGGATAAGCCTGTCAGGGCAAAACTTTGGCTGTTCTCGTCCAGCCTTGCACAGAGGAAGGACTCGTCGGGAAAGAGGAAACGGCATGTCCTTTATGGGCTTTCGTCCCTGGCCTTTCTCCCTGCTGCCTTGCAAGACAGCCAGCCACCAATCTTCTGGAGGAATTTCCCCCCCTGCCTTTCAACACCGCTTGCCTTAAACTCAACACCCCAGCCTGCATCTGAAGAAGTGGGCTACAGCCTACACAAAGGTTATGTCTCATAAAAACTGGCAGATTGTCCAGGTGCCACAAAATAAAACAAAAAGACAAAAACAGGTGGCACTTTCAAGGTTGTTATAATGCGAGCTTTCATGGACCCATGATGCCTGTTTTTGTCTTTTGTTTCATGTTGTTTCTTTGGATTTTGCCTGATACACTTGCACGGACCCACTGGCAGCCTCGTCTAAAACAACAAGATTACTAGTTTTCCTTGCACAACAAGACAGCAGCCTCCACCTTGGAAGAGGTCAGTTTTACCAGGTATACATACCAGGTGAGTCCCACAGAAGGTATAATGAGGCGCTGGGGTGGTGATGGGTCATCATCCGGAGGCCTGGGTTCAAGTCCTCATCAGCTCCCTTGGCAGCTCAGCCAAGAGTGGACCTGGCAATACGTTTCTCACAGACTTTGAACCCCTCTATACGTACTGCAGGGGCAACTGGATGGTGCCAAACCCCACAAGGTGCATGCTCCGGCAGTGTTGTTCCCGTCCATTGCAACGGCAAAAGCATGTTCCCTGAAAGAAAGAAAAAATGGTAGGGAAAGCATAGATGTGTCCTTTAGTTTTTGTTTTATTTATGATTTATATACCGCCAGCTTGCACAAAGGCAGCTCAAGGCGGCAAACAACAACAAAGACGACAGAACAAAGTAAAATACAAAAACCAGGGACCATATAAACATAAAAAGGTATTTAGTTTTGCCTCTGGCCAGGCCTTTTATTCCATTGTGTGTTTAGTGTTGTGTTTGCTGTGCACTGATTCTTTTGCTTTTTATTGCGTACTATTTATTTGGCTTTTGTGTGAACTGCCCAGAGTCCCTGGAAATGCAAACATAGATAAATAAATAAACAAATATCAATAAAAATACAAAAATACCAGAATATGTGTTTCTTGGTGGGTGCAGGCATAGATCACACACGCAAGAGATCCTTTGTCTTCCATCCCCTTGTACGTGTGTGTGTGTGTGTGTGTGTGTGTGTGTGTGTGTGTGTGTGTGTGTGTGTGTGTGTGTGTGTGTGTGTGTGTGTGTGTGTGTGTGCGCGTGCTTGTGTGTTTCTACGCGTGTTTCTATGGGGGTGTGCGGAGGGGCTTGTGTGTGTGGGGGGTTAAGAAAGGCTCCGTGCCCCGCGAAGAGAAGAGCAGGCCCTGGATTGGTTGCCGTGGCAACAACGAGAGGGCCGGCGAACCAGGCGAGCGGCGGGCGCCCCCAGCCACGTGACGCCCATCACGCGCCTGCCCAATCCGGGACGGGTGTGGGGGGGGTTCAAGCTCCGCCTCCCCTTCGTCTCTTTCCCGCGGCTGCGCCTGCGCGCGCAAAGAGGCCGGGGCTCGAGGCTTCCTGCCTCGCGTCACGCGCGCGGCTGCGTCACTGGGCCGCCTTCCTCCCCTTCCTCCTCCTCCTCCCCTTCTGCCGTATTTCCCCACCCTTCTGTCCTGCCCCCCCTTTCCCCGCGTGCGCTCGCTCTGTCTCCTCTCCCTCTCGCTCTCAGCCAATGAGGCAGGGCCTCTCATCGGACCAATGGGGAGGCTCGGCTCTGGGAGCAGAAGGAGAAGCGGGGCGGCGGCGGCGGCGGAGCGGGTGGCCTGTGGGGAAACGGCGGCGGCGGCGGCGGCGGCGGCGGAAGAAGAAGAAGAAGGAGGAGGAGGAGGAGGAGGAGGAGGAGAGGAGGAGGAGGAGGAGGAGGAGGAGGAGGAGGAAGAGCCCCCTGAGCGAGAGGCTTCGCGTCCACGTCCACGGGCCCAGAGAGCCGCGAGAGGAGGCGACGAGGACGACGAGGACAAAGGAGGCGGAGGAGGAGGAGGAGGAGGGCGGCCATGGAGCGGGCGGGCCAGAGGCGGCGGCGGCGGCGGCACGGCTGCTGAAAGAGGAGGAGGAGGAGGAGGAAGAAGAAGAAGAGGCCCCGCCGCCCGGCCGCCCACCCACCCCCCGTCCCTCCCCCCTCCCTCCCCACAGACCTCAGGCGGGCGGGCGGGCGGGCGGAAAGGCAGGCGGCGGGGGGGCGGGGGTTGTCCTCACCGGCGCCCCCGCCCTCGCCCGCCCGCCCGGCCTCGTCTCCGGAACCCCGCGCGACCGGTAAGCGCCGCCCCCGCCGCCCCTCCCCCTCCCCCTCCCCGACACCCTTCTCCTCAGGGCCCGCGGGGGGAGGGGGGGTCCCGCTTCTCTGGGAGGGGTGGTGGGGGAGGGGGTGCCGCCGCCGCCGCCGTATGAAACCAGGCCTCAGTGGACGGGAGGGGGGAAGGGGGGGCAAGAGGCCTCTGTGGGGGGGGAGGAGGGGGGGCGTCCCTGGCCATGAAAGGGAGGGGGTTCAGGTCAGGCCTGGGGTGGGGTGGGGTGGGGTGGGGTGGGGTGGGCACACACACACACACACACACACACACACACACACACACACACACACACACACACGGGGAGGTGGGGCGTCGTCGTTGCGCGAGTTTCCCCCTCCAAAGTGAGGCTCCATCTTAGGTGTTTTGTTTTGTTCTGGGTGGGGGTGGGGGTTGCTGGGGGGGGCAATGGCGTGAGAGGGGCTAGCGTCAGGGCCCCTTGGGGAGGCCGAAAGGAGCCCGGGGGGGTGCTCGTCTGGGGGGGGAGGAGCTCCTCCCTCGCTGGCCCTTTTGGGCGGTTCAAACCCCCTTGTTGAAGAGGGAGGGGGACCCCAAACTGCTTAAGGTGTGGGAGGGAGGATAATGAATTGGAAGGGGGGAGAAAGAGGAGATGACATTGTGAGGTGATTTTTTTTTTTAGGATGGTGGCATGAAGACAAGAGTTTTCTTTTTCTGCCCAATGTTTGGGTCTGTGGGGAAAAGGGTGTTGCGGGTGACAACCTTGAGGTCACAGCCTGATGAGGATCAGTCTCCCCCAGCCCCTTGGGCTCAGCCTCTCCCAGTGGGGTGGGGGCTTTATGCAGGCGACTTCACTTCACACACTCAATTGCCTCCATGGGCCAATGGGATAAATTTGCATGGGTCGCTAATAGAGATCTGGAAGGTGCATGTCAGGGGGAGGGAGTGTGTTGTTTACATGTCACAGAAAAAAAGAGACTGAAGTTCTGTGCAAATGCATCAAATGTGTTTCTTTAAGTAATCTACAGAAATGAGGGTTGGGAGGAGAGCTATTTACCTGCTATGGCTCTAAGTTTGCCTGTGAAAAGTTGTGGGGAGGACCCAGGAGAGCCTCAACAGAAAATGAAAGCATTGTATGGACTTGGGGTCACAAAGAGACGGTCACGGCTGTAACGACACAACAGAGCACACATACACAGCTAAAATTTGCTGATAAAACTGTAGCATGACAACAGCTTTATGGCTGAAGACCTGTAACCGAAACCTAGTTATGTGCAGTGTACTGAAACTGCAGTGGCAGATGGTGCAGGATTGGTGAATGGGTCTGAATTTGGTGTAGTTTGTTGCAGAAGAGGTGGAAGTAAAGAGAGCTGGGCAGCAGCCGTGTTTGTGTCACTGTGTCCATGAGATTTGCTACAGCAGAAGTCGTGAACATTATTTTTCCCTGGTAATTTCCGTTTCACATTTCATCATCTCTGGGCTAGCCTTCACCCTGTGCGTATGCGCAGAGAATAGTTGATCTGCCCACAAGGCTGGCTGATCTGCATTTATTTTCCTGTTTAATCTCTAAATAGCTTAGTCTCCTCCCTGGCCTGCCCTCCTTCCTTTCTCTAAAAAAGAAGAAGAAAAAAGCAGCTGTATGTCTCCAAACAGAATTTAAAACCTTCTCTCAACCCCCACTTGCTTCTAGTCTCTTAAGAAAGAGGATTGATTACATGTTTAGAAAGGCAAATCTTTTCTCCCTCCCCCCCTCCCCCCCATCCCAAAGAAGCTTGGAGTATTGAGCCCTTCACTGCCCTTTGCCCTTTTCCCAGAGAAAGCAGCTGTCTTATGAGGCATATGTGCATGTGGTTTGAAAATCAGCCTGTTCATTGTGACACAAGGACTAGTGTGTTCTGATGGGTTTCTGCTCGTTAAAAGTTGTCACTGTGTTGTGACATTCAGTTGCAGGAAGGAGTGTCTCCCCCCCCCCCCCGGTTTTATACACAGATCTCTTCTCACACGGTTGCTTGCCTTCTTGAGTGAGCAGATCAACCAGTGTCTTTTAAAGCTAAATACATATCTGGAGTTGGTGGCACATCCTGAATGCAGGCAGACGAGCTTAGTCAGGCGTTGGTAGTGAAGCCAGCCAATAGCTTCCTCACATTTGTATTTAAATATTTTGTAGCTGTAATTCCCAGAAGTAGCTTGGTACGGAGGGAGGTGGTAATTTCTTCTTGGTTTTTCCAGTTGCTTCTGTGGTTAATTTTTTACTGTGGCCTGATGTTGTCAGTTCCCTCTGGAGACACCGACAGAAATGTTGATTATTGAATGGATCGTCCATGGTTATAGCAAAATTAGTTTTATTATTAAAAAGAAGTAAAAATAAGAAAATGCTTAAAGAGAATGATGTGCTGGAAAAAATCTTAAAGTATGATGTTTTGAAATGTTTTATGAGAGTGAAAATGGTTGAAGAATAAAGCCTATATTGTTTTGTTATGTTCCATGCTAGATAAGGTTGGGAGCCCAAAAGTCATATGAAGAATTTTGGAGTCAGAGAGAGAATATGTATAGTGTTTTCCCACTTAGAATGGTATTATAGCAGCAGGTTTTGGGTCGCAGTCCTGCAGAACAGAGTTGTTTAGGGATCCGTTGTGGTGCTGCCCAGTATTCTTTAATCTTCCCAGGAGTGTTTCATGGTGCTTTTTGGTGTTCAAATGGCACTCCTTAATCCAGGCATGTCCAAACTTCAGCCTTCCTGATGTTTTGGACCACAGCTTCCAGAATTTTAAGCTTATATTGCCCATGGCAAAGGACTGTAGTAGTTGTGGTCTAAAATATCTGGAGGGCCAAAGTGTGGATGTGCCAGCCTTAATCAGTTGCCCTCCAGATATTTCAGGCTTCAGTTTCCATCAGTTCTAGCCAGCATGGATGGTGACTGGGCATTCTAGTGTCAGGGAAGGCTGCCTAAACTTGCCCATTGAATTAAGGATACTGTACTGATGTGACAGTTGGAGTTGGGAACATACCTTCAGTCTCATCTTAAACTCCTCGTAGGTCTTTCAACTCGAAAGTTATGGATGCAAGTTATGGACCACATGTGCAGTAGTCATGTGTGGATGGGGCAGGGGCAGTTACATTCACAGCTGTGTTTCAGTACATGAGGGATCATGCTGCTCTAAGAAGATTTTTTTTGTCAATAGCCATTGCTAAGACAGCCTCATTTAAAAATTTGAATTAATACCACACTGTCTTTTGGGCTATTTTCCCCATACACCGATGTGCTTATTCATCTACATAGATTCTCCAGTTGTTATTTGGTGGCTCACAACCGTGTCACCCCACTTCTCATGAATTGAGGACCTTTGCTTGACTTATTAAATACAGAAGATTCTCAAGGCTGCACTGAGCAATTGAGGAATATCTCTTAAGAGAGATGGGTGTTGGCCAGAATCCAGGTTGTGTTAATGTAAGGTTTGTGTGACTTGCTGTGGCTAATGGATGAGGTAGTGGGTGTGAGTCAGTTAGCTGTAGGCCCGGGCACATGCCAGTTGCGCTGGCATCTTGCCAGTTAGCTGGATTTTTTTTTTTTTGCAGCAAGCTGCTCAGACCTCATGTGTATACCAGTAGGATTCATGGCAATACACTTTAATTAGTTTGGCTAAGGCAAGAACAAGGCATTCTGGAAGCTATGTAAGGCTTGGAGGAAGAATGAGAGCTGTGCGTGGAGTCGTCTTGTAAAAGTCAAGCATGATAATACCTGCTTATGTATGTAGCTCTGCCTTCTGTTGTGGTGTGGATCTGTCAGGTTACATAAAGGTGATTTGCTTGTTTCTGGTGTGTTAAATCATTTGAAACAGCCTGTTATGATTGGGGTTTTCAGTAATGTTGCAGTTGGAACATATATTTGCTGTTGAGATCATAGATGGGCAGACTTTTAGTTTACAAGAATCAGGGTGGGTAACAATTAATGATTTTTTTAAAAAATCAATTTGATTTAGATTATGATTCAAATGAAAACTTTTTTAAAAAATCTGAATCGTGGTTTAAATCAATTTGGTTTAATTAAAATCCACCCTGACAAGAATTAATGATTTCTCTGTTTTGTTTATTCCTTTTTTTTTATCACGCCTGGCTTACAATACTGAGCTCCAAAGTGGTTCCCAGTGTGACTAAACAATTTGTACAACAGTTGATTCTGAATATTGGAAGACGAATAGAGGCAAAATAGAGTACAGACAGGATGACAGCATTTTTAAATTTTGCTTTTAAAGGTTACCTTGGGTAGATTTCTTGTTATGTATTGTTTGGAACACAGACGTAACTGTTGACTGAAAAAAGGAAAATATTCTCTGCATTTATATTATCTTAGGGTTCTCTCTCTAAAGGTAACTGTTCCTCCAGTGAGGACCTGCTTAGCTGAGCAGTGCTAAATAGACTGTACAAGCAAGTCCTTTTTTTCACCAAACCAGAGTTTAGGTAATCGGTTGTATTTGTTTAATGTTATAATTACAGTGTTTTTCTAAACAAGCTGTAAATATATCTAGGATGGATATTATTTTTCTTTGTTCCTGCACATCTGTTCCAAATGTAGCTTCCAGGTTTAGGTTTGATTTTAGGCATTTGCCTTTCATGCTAGGTAGAGAAGAGAAGCTGCTGTATTGAGAAAGGAGTCGTATATGTTACAGTCTGAAGCACAGCGACATTTATGGTGTGAATGTTTATGGCTACTGAGCTGGGAGTGGAATAGAAAACATTTGGTGCTCTTATTTAAATGTCACCGTTGCAGCATTTTATTTTTAAAAACACCTGCATTTTCCTACTTATTTTAATTAAAAAGTGTATTTTAGGAGAAGAAGCCTACTTGCTATCTCAGTGCAAAAACAGTCTTTAATATTTTTGGTAAACCTGCCTTTGGAGCAAACATTGAAGGAAGCAGGGATTTTTCTTTTGTTTTTTAAAAATAAAAAAGTCTCTTTCCTGCTGTTTTTGCTAGCATATGAATCTCATCGTTGAGGACAGCTATATTTTATAGTACTGTTCCGAAACTTAATGAATGTTGCAGAATGTGCCTACTGATTATACAGAGGCAGGTCATTAGGCCAGCATAGCCGAGTACAACCACATCTAGATATATTTGGATCAGAATATAAAATTGGTCTCTGGAATCAGATTATTGACAGCAAGGCTGCAGTGTTTGGAAGCAGAGCGAAAACCACATTTTGAAAGCTAAATGGGATTATTTTTCTTAGGAGTGCTACTACTAGCTTCACTGGCATTTGAAGTGTTTTTTAGTGTCAAGTCCATTGAGTCCATCTTAGAAAAATTCAGCAGTTTGAATCAAAATGTAGAATGAAACATGTTCCCTGTAGAGTGGAATCTGAAGTAGGAAAAGTGATAAGTGACCTAGGGTAGCAATCAGCTTAAAGGAATCATCATAAAAAGAAGGTAGATGAGACAGTGTTTTGGGCTGACAGAGGCTGTGTGTGTGTTGAGTCGTTACAGTCTTGACTGACTCTTTGTGACCCCATGCCCATGGAGTTTTCTTGGCAGGAATACTGGGGTGGTTTGCCAGTTCCTACTCCAGGTGCCTACAGCACCTGGTATTCCCTGGTGGTCTTCCATCCAAGTAGTAACCAGGGCTGACCCTGCTTAGTTTCTGAAATCAGGCGAGATTGGGTGTGCTTAGGGCTGAACTCTGTGCAAATGCAGGCAGGGACTGCTGATATTGACATAGTTCCTGAAAGATAAATATAAACAGTGAGTACCAGGCAGCTCATTGATGAAGCCCACCCTTGTGAGAATTTCTGTTGGGGGAGTGGTCAGCCTAAATGTGAAGAAGATATGCAGAGTAAAGATCAGATAGCTTCTAGATACTAATTTTAAGGAATGGGGAATTTAGTAGGGGAGTTTCCTTAAACACCTAAATTTTCAAAGTGTCCATGTAGAAAAGTGGCCACCTCTCAGCTGGTATTATAAAAATCCATTTGGACATTTGTTGTGGATTTGTATAAAACACAGGTACTAAAGGATCAAATCCTCGCGTGGTGCAGTTAGAAAACTGGGGTGACAGTGCCGAGTGGATGAGAGACTGGAAAGTATCTGCCATGAGAGTGGCTGGCCCTAGAAAAGTAATTAACAGTGACTTAAACATTTGGTAATATGCATAGTTGTGAAATTAATCTGAAGTCAACGTTCACTTTAGAATAATGTTCAGAATTGATTTCTGTTGAATTCAAATATATGGGCTTTACTATTGCCAACAGACTGTGGATAGCTTTTGCTTGTAATCTTTACAAATATATTAAAATATTTAGTTTCAACTCCTGATGTGTTCGGTAGGGATTCTTCAATGTAGGTTTGTATAGGATTGTAGTCTTCTAGATAAGATACAAAGGTAACACTTTAACCGGATGCATCTAGGAGTTCTTAAGGTTTTAAGAACTTGGCACATTCCATATGGTGTGGACAGGAGCTCCCAGAAGCCTCACCCAGCACAGCTGATAATCGGGGATTATGGGAGTTTTCATCTTAAACATTTTGAAAGCACTAGGCTGCTTACCTCTAGACTACCTTTGGACGAGAGGTATTTCAAGTCAATCCGCCCTGTTTTGCTTTAATTGAGATTTCTTCTTTACCATCCTGTGTATATGCACCTTCTGCTGAAGTGAACAGACATCCATTAATGTGATGCCTGATTTTCACTGTCCTGGAAATGCAGATCCTTTTATGTACAGTCCCTTGGCATTTTATTTCTCCCAGAATTCTGTCAGACATTTTAGGTAGGCAAAGAGTCACATATTTCCTCGCATGGAGAAAGGTATTCTAGCAGCTTGTTTGGCATTGTGTCATCCTACGTTTTTTGGCTGTGCTTTCAAAAAGAAAAAGAAGAAACAACCAAGGCTTGCTAAACGTGTCTGTGGGAATTGCTGTCATGGGGGGGGAACATTGAAACTCAAATACTAGCCCACTTATTCTCTTTATAAACTCATAGAACCACTGTGTTCTTTTCCAAGGCATTTGCTGTAGTTGTTCGTTGAAGAAACCTAAGGACCTTTCCGGAACTTAAAAGGCAACATTATGTATTGTATGCGGACACATTCGTTGTATTTATTTTATTTTTTTCTAGAATAGTAAGATGTTTTTCTTTATTTAGGAACATTCCATTTTGCTTTATATTTTAGAAGAATCTCAAAAGCATTTTAACATGAAAAGCTATAATGAAACAAGAAAAACAAGGAAACAATACATGCATTAAAAATAGGGGTAACATACAGCGTTATTCAAAGAAATGTCTTGGTAAGGAAATAGATAGCCCCTCTGATCTCAGTGGGGAGATCAGTCTCTGTGATACATAAATCTAAGATAAATTAATATTTCAGCTGTGAGTACCTTCATTCCAGTTTTTGTTTTTTCATTTCTCTTTGTGTTGTAGAGGTTTTGCATGTTAGGTGTAGAGCAGAGAACCTGTGGCCCCACAGGTATTGTTGGGTTCCAACCTATGCCAGAGCCATCCAGAATGGACAATGGCTGGGATGGCAGGATTTATGATTTATCATCAATAGGAGAGACACCTTTATAGTAGAAGGTGTCAAAGAACCTGCCCCTTCGTTGGCAGCTTGCAACTTCAAAAAGGTTCAGGGACTGTTAACGATGCTTCCAGCAACCTTTTTTAAAAATCTTATGTGAATTAATCTGTTCTATTCAGCACACCAATAAGCATGATTTCATATATGTTTCTGTCACATGCATCATATGTGTGGTGGTATATAACACAGAGGAGCAAGAAGGGAAGTAGATTTTTGTAGGTCATCATGTGTGTCTCCCTTTCTCCACTCCAGTCAGCTTTTCAGTAACTTTCAGATAGGCATATGAACCACATGTGTTCTTGTCCTGTTACTTGTTGTGGAGATGAAGAAAACCAATTAATTTAGGGTGTGTCCGTGGGGGGGAGAACAAGCATGGAGTAGCTAGGGAGGTTGTTGTCGGGTTCTTCGTGTGCCTGCCAACAGCCAGAGAAACATAGGAAGGAAGGACCCTGCGTTACCAGGTCAAAAGTCAGTTTAATCTGACTCCTGGTTGCCAGAGTGGCCAGATCATTGCTCTGGGAAGGAGACAGGCATCAGGATATGCTTCTGCTCTCATTTTCCAACAGCTGGCCTGAAGGTCTGCTTGCTTTTAATTCCAGGAGTAGTATACAAGATGCCCTGGTGAGTGGACAGAGTCTCCGAGATAATAAAGTAAACCTGATCTCTCTAAGGCCAGTGGTTCACCACCTTGGGTCCCCAGATGTTCGTGGGCTGAAATTCACCTCTTGCTGTGCGCTGGTGATTTCTGGAAGTTGTAGTCGAAGAACACCTGGACTTAGTTCCCGCTTAGCCAGAAAACTTTGCAGATAACTGGATCAGTCCTTTTCTAATCTTGTCAGCTGTTTATTTGTGAAAAAGGGAGGCTTCTCAGTAGGAAATTGAAAAATGTAGACCAGTTCTGAAGTTTTTGTTGGCTTCCGTGGCTTTCTGGTTTTCTGTAAATAGCCAAATAAAATCTGATGTCAGATACTGTACTCCTGACCATTGCCTCTTGACCCTGTTGAAATGTGTTGGTCAAGATTGCTTTTGTGATTTATTTGTCATTGTCTTCCTACCCTGGAGCATGGGCAGATGTACTACTGGAGGTATGTTTTGTAGTTGATATTACCCCCTTTTTTATTTAATTTATTTAAAATATTTCTATCCCACCTTTCTCCCTGAAAGGATCCAAGACCTTCTTCGTATTTAAATACTTCCAGTTTGTCCTCTAAAGCATTCAATCCGCAGTGACAGTGCAACACAGATTTGCTACACAATTTAATGCATAATCATTGATACCTTTTGCTAATGTTTAACTTTCTGTTTAAGTCTTGGTGATGTGTAGTCAAGTGACATAAAGGTAAAACAAATATTTGTGCATTCTTTTCACTCCCTCATGTAACTCGTCATTTGATATTGACACATCAGAGCACTGAGTTCTGATCAACGTTTTTGATAGAATGGTATTAGCATATTTAAGTATTTGGCTATTTTGAATCTTACTGTGGTAAATGTAGCTAATTGTGTCATTCGTCATCTCTTTTAAGAGAGGTTTAAATATCAACAGTGGTATCGACACATACTGTTAAGGGAGACAGCGTTCTGTAAATAAGGACCTAATATTTAGCCATTTTGATCTGTTTGATTTTTTTGCAGTATGCAAAAGCTGTACTTGGTGCAGTTGGCTTAATAGTGGACAATAATATTATGTAAATACGGACTGAATCTTAAAGAGAGTTTCTCCCAATGATCCAGAGTTGCACATGAGAAGACAGGTGTGGACTTTGTTTTGTTTGATTCTCATCTGCCCCGTCCATTCCTTAGTGCCCTTATCAAGGCACCTCTGAAACATATTGTAGTGCAAGAAGTAGGTACTGTATTGTGCCTGTGTTGTGTTGTGTCGTTACAGTTGTGACCAACTCTTCGTGACCCCGTGACCATGGAGTTTTCTTGGCAGGAATACTGGAGTGGTTTGCCAGTTCCTAGAGATGTAAAATTCCTAGAAATGTTGAAGCCCTGGGGCGGTAGGGGGCTTTTGGAAAAACTGCAAAAATATGGGGGGGGTGTCTTACTATCCCCCCTTCAACATTTCTGGAAATGTTACATCTCTAACTGGGCTGGGTTTTCTCTTGTCATTGGCACTGAGTGTCCTGCCAACTTTGGGACGTTGGGCACTCCAGTACTGTAGCACATGACCCGGCTCTTAAGCATATTTATTTTTGTGTACAGTAGTCAGTCTAGCAACCTTTTACACATGCAAAAGGGAATATACTGTTGCCATGTGAAGCCAAGCTGTCTCCTTACCAACCTAGGTTAGGGAGGACTCTGTCTGCTTTGGGAAGGAGACCATGGAATGGTTTTACCTATATAGGGAAGAAGATCATACTTTGAACTGCAGTTTAATCAAGGATAGAAACAAAAGTACCTCTGTTTTGATGTGTTAGACAAAATTTGTTCTAAATGTATCCCAGAAGAGGAACGGCCTATAGAGCCTCATTCTGGCAATATAGTGCAGCCCTGGCATAAACCTTTTAACAGCATTGAAAGCCTGCGTTGGTTGGTTGTGCTTACTCATACTTAACTTTGTATGAGTTGTGTTTGGTAGACTTTCAAGTACAATTTCCAGGCAACCAGGTGGGTGTCTTCTCTGCAGGGAAGTATGTTTTAGATACTGCTAAGGCCAAGCCTCTAAGGAACAGTACATGGGGAAAAACCTGATAGTGCCTTTCAGAGTGAGTTGTTCTGAAGAGCTATACAGTATCGTACTTTGTCCACAGTGTTTTCTTATTCTCTCTCTCACTCTCAGCACTCCCATTGTTTGTGTCAATTCTGTCTCATATCTTTAGATTGATAAAATATTGCTGCAGACATTTCTGTTGTCTTTTGTAAGTGTCTAACCTTGAAATACTTGTGACTGTGATTTTTGTTAGGCTGTTACAATTTTTTGTTAGTTCATGCTGGTGGAAGGGCATGGCCATCAGCAGCGGCCTAGAAGTATTTTATAGATACATAATTAACAGTTTGGAGCAACTGGATACTTGAATAGTCAACATTTTGCGTGGGAAACAATGCATAGGTGTTTACTCAAATCAGTGCATGTTGAAAAATTACATTGGTAGTTCACATTACCCAGTTTATATATATTTATGCTTGTTTTAGTAACTGGGCATTCTATGAACATTCTGAATTTGAGAATAGTAATAACCCAGACGAGAGCTAGTAAATGGACGCTTAGTCCAGGTAGGATGCTGGTAAGTGGATCTTCTGAACAAAGAGATGTTTTAATTAAGGCATTTTGAAAAGGATTGCTTGTTCAGTGCATTCTTCAGTGTGTAGTTTCACTGTGGATAGAACCAGTAATGGCTTAACACATTCTGGCTTCTACAGAAAGCCTGCCTGCTTTCTGGGCCCATGTTTTGTTCTTCTGCCTTCAGAAATGAGGTGGTGGTGGGGTAATGATGGACTACCATGCGTATTTTATATGAATCTATGGGTTCACATAGACTTTGTGTTTATGACCACTTATAATCCGTGTTGCTTTAATGTAATGTTGTCTATTAATGCTGTAAGATGTCCTTTAATTCCTTTTTCTCAAATACTTGAACATGTCTTAATTGTACTGGACTGTTTATTATCCCTCATTACTTTAAACCGCCTTGGGTCCTTTTCCAAGGAGAAAGGTGGGGTAAAAATACTCTAAAATAATAATAAATAAATAATAAATAATCTGAGACTGGGCTCACTTGCGATTCAGTTGTCGTTGCTTCCCTCTCTTCACAGTGCTTCCTCCAGCAGGGCTCAGAAGAGAGTGGTTTCATTTATCCAACTTTTTAAAAAATGTTTTGAATTTCTGATTTAATTAGTGCATTTGTCTCATGTTAGGTCTACCTTTATTCTATTTAATTCCATTCTGCTGTTTTTTTTATTTATTTGATATGAATTATAATTTCAGAAATTAGAATTTTCTCCTTTGTTGTACAGTTTTTGAGATTCAAGAGCAGGTCAGAACAAACGAACAAGTGAACCACTGTGCATCTATGCATTCATTTATCAGGTGTAGGTATGAACTGAGGAAAATGTTTATGCATAATTAGGTTATAAATCATTGTACAAATCCTGGTTGTTTTGTTGGCCTCACTGATGGAATTTTTGATTGTTTTTTCTTTGATCAATTAATGGCTTTTAAAAATGGCTGTGCCTCTTTAAGAAGGAACCATTCAAAGTGGAATGGTTTGAACAATGAAGCCAACGTATTTCAGCCTCAAATAAGATTCAGTGCATCTTAATATCAAATTCAGGACCATATATTCTTGTAAGAAACAAATTATAAGCATAGTCACTAGCTCTTTTGTACAGTGGCAGAAATCACAGCCTCAGATTGAAATCAGATTACAGTATTGAAATGTTAATTACAAACAATGGTAGCAACACCTTGATTGTATTTCAATTTTAGATTTATTTTATTGAATATCAGTGTTTACACTAAGTTTTGTATAAGCAGTAGTAAATACTTCATGAAAATGATTACTGTGATTAATCATAATTTTTAGTTATTTTGTCAGCATGCAACCACTGCCCAGAGTGGCCTTGTTGTAGATGGTGTGATAGATAGTTAGATAGATAGATAGATAGATAGATAGATAGATAGAAATAAATAAAATATTAAAGTGTCTTACCAGAAGCTATTCTGTAAATATTCCTGCATTTTGCACATAATGTCGTGGTGTATAATTTTCAGTTAACTGTAGTTTGCTTTCTATATTTCACTTCCAGTTGTCATGGAAACTCAGTCCAGTGTGGCACTGACTGCTAACAAGTGCTAGGTTACACTGCCTTTTATAACAGAGCTAGTGTTAGTCATGCTGCAGTTTTTCAGCTGTGGAATTTTGACTGTTTGGAGACGTGCTTCATAAAATTATGACATGACTATAGCTTTTTTAGCATTTTTTGCAAGTATTTTTCTGTTTGTTTCAAACATTGGGTGTTTCAGCTGTCTCCTGGAATCTTTGAAGTCGGGGGTTTGATTCTTATTGATGTAATAGTCTGGCTTCATTAAAGGCATTTTCATTCTATGACATAGAATTCTGCAGCAGTGCTTTCATGCTTGAAAATGTAGGTAGCAGGTCGCATTTGCGTGTACTAAGAAAGGCACCTTTAGATGATCTCTGCTTATACCATTATTTTGTCCCTAAAAATTCTGCCTTTTCATTCGCAGAAGAAAGGTGGGGTGGGTCTCCTTGGTATTTTTGTGTTGTTGGGAGAAGGAAATACATTTCCTTGGGTTCATTGTCCTCCAATATCTTTTCTTAGTTCTTAGTTGGAAAAGAAACCTGTCAGATATGGAATATATTTAACCTTAGGGCTGCTGAGTCTCTTTTAAAGTAGTGGAGTTCTTATTCAAAATATATCCAATTGAAAACTGTGTGTTCTCCCAGATTGACAGAATGGATCTGGTCTCTTGTTAGCACAGTGGTGCAGATCTTGGCCTTTGCTACTCCATTGCTGAAGAAGAGTAACAGTAAAGGCAGGAAAATTGCTCTTCTCCAAGGACTGCTTCAAAGAACACACTAGTGGTGAATGACTTTGTATTCTGAACATACACATTTTCTTAGTGTGATGTCACATGATACCGGTAAGGTGCACATTGGGCTGTTTGCATGCATTGGCATTTTCTTGCGAGTCATTGTCTCAGCAAGCTAAGCATAACTAGGAGCTTTGTGTGCCTCTCCACCCTCACTATTTGACTTTCATGATTTAGTCCTTGAGAATGATAGGTGGCTTATTAATTGTTGAATTCGTGCATTCTTAAACACTGCTCTTAAGTATTCAGCCCTGTCACCACAGCCATGTGAGTGTGTGTGTGTGTGTGGGGGGGAGTCTGAGATTTCAAGGATTTTTTTGTGAAGTTATGGGCTGCAGAAATATGTCCTGTGGCTTGTGGGCCTTACATTGCTCGCTGCCTGGCACAAACTGTTTCCAGTGTTCTCTAGCAACCCTGCATATGGTGTAAGAGGAATTAAAAACTGCTTGAGTAGTTGTCTCCCCCCCCCCGCCCCCAATGTACTTGTTATACACCATGCAGGGAATAGATGAAGACACAAACAGACATTCAAGCCCTTCTAAATATTTTATACCATTATACCTAAATACCCCGATTTCCTTTCAGATTAAGCTGAATGATGAAGTTTGTCTCTGCTTCAGAGTTCCTCTTCTCATACTGACTAAGCATTTTTCATAGAGTTTTTCAATATAGTTTTTAATGAATAACAAAGGCATTGTATAAACTAAGAATTAAGAGGTGTAGGGATGATAAAGGATGGTGTTTGAGGCAGCCTACAATCACTCTTAAAAGAGTTCCAAAGCCTGGGAATAGACAATTGCATTGTCTTCTTTTGTTGATCTTTGTTATTCTGTTTTTTTGCCTTGTTGCAGAAGAGTAGATCTGAGTGCTTCTGGGTGTTTCAGTTCAGATCTGAGTGCTTCTGGGTGTTTCAGTTCATGCAAATGCTGGAATAGTCTGGATTTTCCTTTTGAGTAGCTGCCATGCTGCCTTGAAGACAGCTTGGAGCATTTCTGTAGTTTCTGGGCATGCTTTCTTGGTCAGACAGAAACTGTTTTGGGAATGGTGGGAGGCCGCTCTAGACTAGGTTTGGCAAATAGCATTTCCATAACAATTTGGCATTCTGTTCATTAGTAATTAAGTCTGAATTGTACATATCTTAAGGTTGACCAAAATAGGCTGCTAGCTTCATATTTTATTTCTTGTCTTGAAGCATCCCCCAACGATAGTCAGCAGCTAAGAAAGGGAAAGGTCAGAGGTTTTTCTGGACTTTATAAAGGGGCTGGGGTCTTCAGCGAGGAGGCGTGAGTCTGTATTAGGATTGAATAGAGAATTGGTTCAAATAGGGAGTTATGAATAGAAGGAAAAAATATATTGACATAGATTGAATTTGCTTTAAGTTAAACACCAATTCCTATAAGAAATATATGTCACGGTCCCTCTGTGTTGTTCACGTAGGAGCTTCCGATAATTAGAACAGACCAAATGAAAATACGATTCTGGAGCTTTGAATACATAAAGAAATAAGTTGCCACAGGCATGTGGCAGTTCTGCTTCCATTTCAGTCCAAACCAGAATAGACGCTTTGGAAATCAATGAGGTTTACAGAGATGACTAACAGGTGTCATTCATTGCTGTGGCTCTGCAGTTGTTCAGTTGTTGGGATCTTGTGTCTGCACGTTAAAATTTTAGATGTCTGTACAGTTTACAGATAGATGTAGAAGACCAATGTAAAAGCAGTCAGATGATAACAAAACAAATCAAATCAAAAACCGACACAAAACCCCGAAAAACAGCTGTTCTAATGTAACAAGATATTACTTCTTGGCCCAAATGCATAATTTTCTAAAGTGCTGTTTTATCTGCCATTGATGCAAGGCAATATCTTCAGTTGCTTTGCATTCTTTTAGCAGCTTACTTGCACCAAACAAATTTGCATGCAGTGTCCCTAGGCTGTTCAGTAGGCCTTTAGGGGTTTGCCATGGACTTGCAAGTGTTTGGTGGAAAGCATTTGAGAGGACAAATATTTCAGAACATGTGTTAACATTCCTGTGCCTGGACAGGATAGGTTGGCCAGAGACAGGAAGCTTTTGTGGTCAATAACGGAGTGGTTGCAATATTTCGAAAAAGGCATTTGATTTAATCTGTATATAGTGATTTAAAATTACAAAAAAGTTGGTGACCTAAAAAGTTGCAATGTATTAGAACAAAAGCTTGTTTAATACATATGCATTGTATTAGCTCAGATGCAAATTGCAAAATTGGACAATTTTATCTTATTTGTTGAAAACTGAATTGGTTAATAGGTTTTTATAGTCTCATTTTCTTGCCCTTACCATGAACAGGTGTGGATTTTTCGGATGTTAGCACTCTTGCAGAGTTCTGCACGTATAGTTCAGATTCATTGAGATATTTGAGTTCTCATTTGAGAAATTAAGTGGTTTCCTTTTGAAATAAATGCCCACCTTTTTATTGTATGCTTCCAATAAACAAGTGTTACTTCTTCTTTTTCAAATATATGTGGGAGATAGAAGGGACGTTGTGTGGCACTGGGCTTAGGCCATTTGCCACTGCCTAAAAGAGGTATTCATGCCATGTAAGACTTCAGGCCTGTAGAAACAAGAGTGAACAGATGGTGGTGGTTTCTTTATTCTAGTGATGCTAAATTGAAGCTAACACCCCACTAAACTGAACTTTTAAGCTAGTGTATTGAAAAAGGCCGATGTTTACCTCATACCCATTAAGTTTTCAATAGGTGTTTCACTTTATTCTTTGCTGTCCTTTGCTTTGCTTTTGAGGGAGATATGGTAAAAAAGAGGGAGTGCACTGTGGAGAATGAGGTATACTATGGTTTGTCATCAGATTAGTTTAAACCCTGACAAATCAATGCAGGGTGAGTAATTTTTTTTAAAATCTGATTTCTAATTAAAACAATGATTTCCTCTCCCTGCAGTGATTTGAATCATACATTTAAATCAATTTGATTTAGTCCAAATCCATCCTGCCTGTGCTCTTTGCTTGCAGCTCCTAGTAGCTGCTTGATGCACCAGCCACAGTCATCGTTTCCTTCTGCCTTCTCTCTGATAATATCTGAAGAGAGATGGTTTCCGCATCAATGTTCAGAATACAGTTGAAGAGTCCATGAAAGCTTGGCTGTAATCAAATATGAACTGGATATAAAAAGAGAAAGAAGCTGCTTCTTTTGTATACTATACAAGACTTCTGTGAAAGGTCTCCACTGGCTTGCAGAAGGATAGGAAAGATGCAGAAGGATAAGAGAGATGGGGTCACCCTGGCCTTCTATGGGAGGAAGGTCTACTAGAGTTCTGCATGGTAGATAGAACCCTCTCCCACTGGAGACCAGGCTGCCCCCATCTTTGTTAGCTTTCTGTAAGTAGGCCAAGACTCTTCTCTTCAGCCAAGCTTTCCCTGAGTGAATGGCTGCCAAGTGTTTTTTTTTTAAATGGATAGTTTTACTTTACTGCTTGAAATGTCTTTTGGGGGTTGCTTTTGCTTGCAGTTTTTAGTGTGGCATTTGTTTGATATTTTTGGTATTTTTATACTTTTCTGTTCTTAGCTTTAAATATTGTCTTTAATGATATAAGCCACTGATAGGTGCTTGCTTTTTGTAATGAGGAAATGTGTTCCTTGGTACTGGGATGCTGGCATACGCAGTGGGAAAGGTGCAAGTCAAATGGCACTGAGGTTGGATAGTCTCTTTTTGTAATTTTTTTAACTAGAATGATAAGAAATAGTTTCAAGGGTGGTATTCTTTTAGTCTTCTGCAGCACAAACAACACATAGTCCTGCACATCTTTAATCAGTTTAGTTTATCCCAAGCTTTTGTGGCTAAAGCCCACTTTTTTAGATGCAAGATGCATTCCTTGGTGCATCTGAAGAACTGGGCTGTATCTGTGAAGCTTCCACCAATTGATACTAGTTAAGTCTTAGAAGTGTCACAAGGCTCTTTGTTGGGGGGTGGGTGGGGGTGGAGTAAGAAGTTCATTTTGTCATGAAGCTTGTTGTATGAAACAGGCATAAAGTTGAGCAAAACTGTGTTGCACAATGTGAAAAGTTTTTGCTTTGTTTTGCTCTGATATTCTGTTAAGTTGATAACATGGTGTTGTAAGGAATAAGCCTTAGTCATCTCTAACATGTCACATTGATTTCAGCATATCTAACAACACTGATGTCTGGAACCATCTCTTTATTCTCAGTGGCAATCATCCCCTGCTCCTGGTTTCAGTGTCTGTATTTGAATTTTTGTGTCAAATTGGCCAGCAATTTACTGCACAGGCCCCTGTGAGTCATCATGGAAGGCTTAGCTTGTATGAATAATATGCCAAGATATCCTTTCTGCATTTGGAAAAAAAATATAATAAGTGAAGCAGCATGCAGTTTCATATATGGGCTGGTTTTAAGCTTCTAGGTTAATATAAGCAAAGTCTCCCATTAGTGTGTTCTATAGACCCAGGATGGTTACAGATTTGTTCTGCATATGGGACTGGGAAGGTCAATAACATCTCAGCAGAGTAAAGTTTGTAATAGCTTTCTTTCTGTCACTATTTTTTGTGATAGATACATGGTATTGGTTCTTTTTTCTCTACATGGTAGAACGGACCCTCTGAATTTTTGTTTTTTTAACTCCTGAAATTATGTGTTGTCAAAATGTAGAGTAAGGAGACAAAGCCTTTGTGGTGCTGCATGTACAATTGGGAACCGGGATGAAAATTTTCTGCCACTGATAGTGGGAAAGCTTCCAGATGTTCTCAGACAGCTCCTAACATCTGTGTTAGCCAATGCAGCCAATGTGTAAAATGCTGGGACTTCCAATCGTCATAGTATCTGGAGGTCCGCAATTGGCCCACAGCTCCTGTAGGCTTGCTGTCTGTCTAACCTGATTACAGGCTGCAGTGAGGACAGCATGAAATAATCCCTTGAAAACCCTTTTCTCTGAAAGGCCAGTTAGAAGGGCACTTGCTTCTTCCATCTTAAAGGTCCTGCAAAGTTTGCAAGATTGTACAGTCTTCCTCATAAAAATAGGCCCCAATGAAATGTATCACTTTACCTGCTTTGTTCTTTCTCTGTACACGCCTTTCTGTTTAGAATTGCAAAAGATCCCTGTGGCAGCTAACAGAAATAGAAGTGTAACATTAGAAAGGCATTTTGCTGTGTCTTTTTTAAGTGCTCTCCTGAAAACTAATCAGCCCTTCTTTGCTTTTCATTTCAGCACTCCTTTCCATCTGTTCCTTATTTTACCCAGTGTCCTAGAAGCTCCTCTACCATCTGATCAGTTAATGTGCCCTCTTGCCTATATTCTCCTCTCTGTTGTTGTGTTTTTCACATGGGTCCTTGTGCTTGACAGTTGTGATAGTGGGTTTCTGTGTGGGCCAAGTGTTATTCCTAACCTTGGGTCCCTCGATATTCTGGAATTCCCAGGAATTCTGGCCAGCACAGGTAGTGGTGAAAGCTTCTGGGAGTTTTAGTCCCAATAACATCTGGGGAACCTGGGTTGGAAAGCACTGCTCTAGGAGGTAAAAGAGAGAAGGTTGAGGACCATTGAAAATTTAGATATCTCTGCAGGCCATCATGTTTATATGGAGCCATTGCTGGGGCCTCTGTCAATTGTTCATTGATCAGGAACATCATATTATCTGAGCAGTGACATTTTTGTATTTTCTTAGTTCCAGCAAGCTTGGGAATGCTAGAAAGATAGCTTGTGTAGGAAAGGAGGTACATGATTTCCAAAACAAGGCAATCAACTTACCCTCATGAAAAAAAAAACAATCACTTCATATTTCTTTTTTCTTAAAACTTCAAATGTATGCATCTTACTTTTTAAAAAAGTAAAATGATTATTATAAAGGGTCCTCAAGAACCCTTTATGGCTTAATTTTAGCAAATATAACCACCTAATAAGCTGAGATACTGCTAGTAGGGATTGCAGACCATCTGTTTCATCATTTCTAAACAAGTCAGAGGTTCTCTCCAAATGGAATATTTTGTTCTTGGCTTGGCCTCCTGCTGTCTTCGTTAGTTTTTTATGCATTGTAGCACATGCGTTCATTTCATGGTTCAACAATGGTTTTTACTGTTGCATTCACATTGGTGAAGTCTGTTGAACTCAGTAATGTCTGAGAGGCATTAAGTTACCCAAGTATTGCTCTGTAGTGGCTTTTTATCCTTATTCATTTATTTATAACATTATTTTATTTGTCCTCCCCCCTCCCCTTCCAACCCCTCCCCAGGCTTCCAGTGTGACTTGCAATTTTAAAAAGTTTAAAACAGTCCCAGAGGGCTTTTTAAATTCTATATTTAAACACAGTGTGGAGTGGAATTAAATTGCATTGGAAGTAATTGAAATATGTGCAGAACAAAATACGGAAGTTTTACAAGGCAGCAGGTTTTCAATATTTCAGAGCTTTCTTCCATAGCTAGATTACGAGTCTGGTTTGAAGGTGTGTTATGAGTGATGTAGTACTTTATTTATCAAACCATTAGTATACAAAATGCACACTGAATCCCATCATGATTCTGAGATGCTAGTTAAGATTGTCAGATGCCTGGTTGAGACTAGTTTCCGAAATGCCTCTCATTCGGTTCTCATGCTTGTGGTCTTGGATGTTATTAGACTGCAGCTCCCAGAGGCTTTGGCCTCTTGGGCGTGCTAGGCAGGGTTTCTGGAGACGGTAGCTCACAGGGCATGTGGGGCTACACACTTAGGAACTGTTGGCGAGTCTCTGGAGTCCTTTCCTAATTCTCCTTTTTAAAAGCACTACTTCTTACACTATTTACAGTACCAAAAGACGGGCATGTGTGGTACTCAAGTGGTCTCCAAGAGGTCTCCTTAGTTTCAGCAATAGAAATACACTGTTTTGGAGGAGTTATCCCTCCACTGGATTTATCATATTTCATTTCCTATGCATTCTTTTTTTCTGGTAGAGATTGTTATATATGTAGCTGATGAGAACTAAAAGCATAAGACATTTATAGGTTAGCATTGGCTTCTTTGACTTAAAAACAGCTGGTTTCTCTGCAGTTATGAGTCACAACATGCCTGTTCTAGAATGCTAATACAGGGGACCAGATATTCTTCTTACAACCTTATTACCCATACAGACTATGAGAATACTGTCTTAAAAGGGAGAGCCATTATTTTTATTTGGCATTGGCAACATTAATTTTTGCTAATGTTTGCAAATTGCTTGGTCAAGTTAGCTATTTGAGACAGTTGGCACTTACGTATATTTCAAGAGCAGTATTGAATCTGTTTGTCTGTCTGAAGCTGAATGATAAATAAATTGTGTTCATTTTAAAGTGCTATTGTTTTCTTTTTGCTTTATGTTACTGTTTTCATCCTGGAATTCTTTCTGCTCCTCTGTCTTGAAAAATATCCATCTTTTTGTTGTGGGAAGAAAGGGTGGTTAGTAAACAAGTTACGTAATTTTGTGAATCCCAAGTTATTTTGATCAGTAGCTTATTACAAGTGTTAGTGTGAGTTAAATGGCTAAGATTTCTTTTAAAGGGCCCCTTTTAATGCCAAAGAGCCAGATGTCTTTCCTTTTCATTTTACTGTGGATTTCCAAACGCATTTGTCATATTTTGTTTAAATCATTTTTAGCTCTGTATGAATCTGAATCTTCCATTTAATTTGGGAGGGAGGGGGAAAGCCTGGACACAATCTTGAGACGTTTTTGAATGAACCTGTGAACAGACACAGTTCCCGAAATACGTTGGTTTTTTCCACCTGTACTTTATGTATGAAATGTCATTTGTGCCATCCTTTCAAAGTCTTTCATCTGTATTTGAACCAGTCCTAAGAAGGGACTATTGTAGTATCAAAGCACCATGGAGATAGAATTGAAAAGATGGTTTCATTAGGTGTAATTTTAACGTGCATTGCCATCTGAGGGCTCTACTCTGAATATTTCATCTGAAGGCTGAATAATGAGTATTTATGCAAACTAATTTTTATCTTTCAGAATACAGAGTTTCTTTGGAGACACCTGTTTGTTGGATTTTATCTGTGTCCTGCTAACTGCTCCTTTCAGCTATGGAATCGGTAAATATTTTATTTCCTTTTTTCTAAGCACTTTCCACAGAACGTATATAAAAATACAACAAATGATTGTAATGAATTTCCTTTATACTGCCTAAATGTAAATGTTGTGATATGTTTTGTCAGAATAGTTCAGTTGAAATTGTCCTTGGAGGAGCTACCTACAGTTTATGCCAAAACTGTTTTTAAAATTAAAGTGCAGTATCTTGATATTGTCTTCACGTTTTTTCATTGTGGTTTCTGTTTCAGTTGTGATAGAAGGCATAGTAGCTTGTTCATGAAGGGTGATGTGGCCTTTGCATTCTCCTGTTTTCTGCCATACATGCAAGTGTACTCTCCACCCTGCCTTCTGTGGCAAGAGAGGGCTTACGTATGACACTTGTGTCTGTTTGCTGTTGCTATTTGTCACAGGTCATCATCCAAGAGCCTCGTTGCAAGGCAGGCTGGTTACTGGTCTTTGAAGAGAATTTCATTGACTAACTTTCTTAGATCATCAGACAATTTCACTTTAAGTGTCAGCTTGCATGCTAGGTACCTGATAAGTTCTATATGACAGATATCTGCACCTGCCATGTTTTTGTGCACGTCTGTTGCTTGTTACCTGTGAAGTTTCATACTTCCACAGAAACAGTGGGGAGTTAGGCTTTGGAAAATTTTCAGAAAGGAAATATGAAGGAGTTCAGTATTCCTTTAAAAACCCCAACAGGATAGGCTTTTCGTAGGACAGTGGTGGTCAGATGCAACATTGGCCTTTCATTTTTGTTCTGTATTGCAAGTTTGAAACTGTCACTTGGATCTGTTTGGAGTCTCACTCTTTAACTTAGACTCAGAGTCTGGATGTTAACTAGTCTTTCAGAAAGAGGAAAACTGGATTGTTAAAAGGAGATGAAGAGTTTTGTTTGTTGTTTGGCAGCTTCTCGGGAAGGAGAAAAAATTGTGCTTGAAGAATGTGAGCATTTCTTGGCATCACAGACAGCTCATGTACCACTGATCATTGCAGGGTTTTTTTGCAAATTTTTAGACTAGGCCATCAGGGTACCTGGTGTAATGGAGGTGGAGGCACCAAACTGCTTTTAATGCATCTACCCTTTGTGAGACCTCTTTCCTTCGTTTTCCTCTGGGAAGCATTGAAATTTCATCTGCCTAATTATATTAGGGTATATTTCTATATGTCCTAGATAAACACTACTTTTATCCCAAGGATCTCTCTGCAGGCCTAGGTTTTTATTTCTGAGACTTGAAGAAATTTGTATTTTTGAAGTGTCTAATTTTATCTTTAACACGTCTGGAAGTGAATATTAAGGAATGTGTGCTTGTCTATTTTTGACACTGCTAACAGTATTCAGAGCTTGTCGGGAGAACACCTGACTTGCTAGCTAAGGCTGAGATGCATCTGCTTAGCTAGATGCCTCACATTTAACAAAGAGCAGCAATGCAGTTGAAGGTGTCTGGATGGAAAGGCTATTTTCCTTTGCCTGATAAGGCTAAAGCATGAGATTACAAGGGCATTAGCAACAGTAACCTCTCAGTCTTTTAACAGTTATCCTGGTTCATCCATGAATGAAGACTTGCTAAGAAACACCCCCCCCCTTTTGTGAGTAATGGAATTGATGAGAGGGCATGGCCTGCTTAGCAGGTGGCATGGAAAAGGCATTCTTATAACAACTGTCACTGTATCACTCATCCTACAGAAACAGGATGGTGTCCCCTATTGGAACACTCAGGGATGGATGCATTTATGTTTTATTTTGTTTTTATTGATTTTTATAGGCATTACATCAAACATTGTATAAATGGGAAATCGCTGTAGTGTGAAGCAGATAACAGACTTTCAATTGAGGATACGGATCCCAGTATGAAAGCTTCCATCGGTGCCTTGTATGTTTACCAATGGTTGTGACATTCATCTGTTTCACAAAGAGACACCAATGTAAATGTTTATCTTTCCATTCCTTGTGACCTCAAGGTGAGAAAAAAATAAGCATTTTGTCTAATTTGGTGCCATTAGTCTCTAGGTTATATCTGGTGCCCTGTGAATTTTATTGGGTCACTCTCCTGCCCCAAACATAAAGAAGGTTCCATTTAATAAGATTTACCTGTTAAGTTCCTGTTGATTGTACTAGATGTCACTGCATATCCATATGATAGATTGAGTTTGTTTGTCTTTGACATGCACTTTTACCCCAGATGCCCATTTGAAAAGCTGCTGCTGTTTTCAGCTAATGAGCAGGTAAATGGAAAGTAGAACTCTTTATATAGGGTTCCTTTAATAGCATGGCATTTTCCATAGAAAGACCTCAAGACCACAATAGCCTTAGAAAGTTGTGTGTGGCTGCATCTCAAAGATGTGTCAGTGCCATTTTATCACACACATTGCTGATAAACCTCTCTTGTGTGGAAGTACCTTGTCTCTGATGGCACAGGGCCTCGGTGCAGCAACCTTCTAGGCATAAAGCAGGCTGCACACTAGTAGTGACTAGAGCACAAATTTCCCCCATGGATATTTTCTTTTAGTTACCCATGATACATCAGGTGTGCCTGCTTGTACCAAATGCCCTAGCTTCAGCTGCAGTGTCATTCCACCCGTCACTGGCAAGCACTTGGTTTCCTGCAATGACAGGCGTGTGCAGTTATGAGATGGTTTTTAGGTGGCCTTGAGCACCTGATGGGTGCCTTTATCATCAGCTGTTACAAAGACATTGGGTGCCCATTCTGCTGGCCATTTACAATCCTTGGATCCCTTGGGCTTTTTCGGCCAGCATATTGGTGAATTTCAGCTCAATATTAGGGACTTGGAAGGGGCAGAATGAAGCCTTAGTAAACTTGGTGTACTTGAAGATTTAAGGCGAGGGTGGGTAACAGTTACCCCTTCTTGGTTTATTTTTTGTTTTTATTTTTATTTTAGAGCATTTTTACCCCGCCTTTCTTCTTGGAAAAAAGGACCCAAGATGGCTTACAGTAATGAGGGATAATATACAGTCCAGTACAATTACGATACGTTCAAGTATTGAGAACAGGGAACTGAGGGACATCTTGCAGCATTAATAGACAACATTACATTAAAGCTACAAGAGAACGCGAGCAGCTAAAGGGGAGTAAAGTTCCATGTAAAGTTGTGAGCGATGGAAACTCACATTGAAAAGATAGTGTCAATGTAAACCCATAAGGTTATAACTAGTTGTAAACACAAAGTCTATGTGATCCTGTAGATTCATTTAAAAGACATTTAGAAGTCTCCAGTGACAGCTATTCATTTCCTGTTGTGTTCTGTATTTGCATCTGAGTGGAGTACAAGCTTCTGTTTCATAGCCTTCTATTAAGTTGTAGTAAAGTTGTGTTTTGTCTAAGTTAATGGAAAGTCAAATAAAAATTGAACAATTAAGTTGCTGGGCCTTTGAACTATTTGAAGGCTGTTACATCATTCTGATAGGCATGCTTCCTACAAGTAGTTGTGAGAAAACGCATGGCTGTACAGGGTTATTCAGTTCTTGGTTTTCTTTAAGGAATTTCCTTTTTTAAATGTCCCCTTTTCATTTCAGGATTTGGTGTCTTTCAGCTGCACAGAATTTTATCTGACAACTGGTATAATTCTCTCTGCTCACAGTGTTCAATAGAGAAGTGGAGAGGTCAAGGCTTCCTCTGAGCAGAAATGAGAATGAGATGGTGGTTTTGGCTCTGGTATTTCATGGAGTTTGTAAAGAACATGTAGGTGTAAGATTAAAAGGAGGAATATGGTGAGACTGCTGGACAGAATTGTGTTCTCAAGCCTGAAAGGCAAACACCCAACTTCCTGACCTCCCAAGAAGAATGCAGTTATAAATCTGAGATCGGTAGCGAAGAGGCAGTTTCAATACAAGGCTCAAGAATTAGGTTGTCTTATGAAAAACCACATGTTACAATGATGATAGAATTGTTTAGAGAGAAATGGGGACAAATGATGGTGTTCATTTAATGGAGCCCTTTCCCATTAGTAACACTTCAGCCTGGGTACACTGGTATTTAAATGTTTACTGATCCTTGAATGGATAGGGAAGTTGTATTGTTACTTGACAAGGAAAATATTTGTAAGGTGAAGATTCTGTCAGAGCCATGAGCTAAGTCTTCAGTTTTCATTGAATACGCACTCAGATACAGCTTGAGATAATAAAAGTCCTTGCTAGTCCAGGCCACCAGTTTCAGCAAAGAATGAACATTTACGGTCTAATCACAGCTGTTTGCTTGTATAATCAGAAAGCTTCAGTCCTGCTGTTCAAAGTGCCTGTCTTGTAACTATGTGGAAATACCATAAATTAGATTTTCTTGAAGTAATAAGTAGTTGCGGCAGCCATATCCTGTGAGAGGGGAGAGCAAATATTTCTGCTGTTGAAACTCTCTGCAGGAGTAGAACCTAATTTGTTGGCAGGCAGGAAAGGGAAACCATCTGATGAGGGAATGAAATGGATGGATTTTATTTTTTTTTTGGACGGGGGAACTACACAAAATGAATCTAACCTGCCTTAAAATATTGCTAAAATGCAAGAAGTAACTAAACTCTGGTTCGCATTACCTTCATTCCACTCCAGGGTAATATCATTCCTGGTTGTTACACTAGTCTTGAAAACTAACTGATTTTTTTTCTATAGAAATGCAAATCAAAATAATTCTTAAGTCATGAACTGCTTGTTAACTAATTGCTTCTAAACTCTGTGTTCCTGCTTCCACTCACCGGTCTCCTACTGATGGTTTCAGAGTTCTTGAAAAACAAGAGAAACACCACTAGCACGTTGTAGGCTTGAAGCTTAGCGTGAAATATCTGCATGATTTGCTTTTTAATCATAGTACTTGGAAGGTTGTCTTTCTTAAAATAAGCTGCATTGGCTAAATGTCTTGTATAAGCATGTATAACTGATGTTTGTTATGAAACACTGTTAGTGGGTGGAGTTTCTTTCTAGGGTAATTTTGATTGCTTAAAAAGTTTGTGCAGATAGCATGTAGCCACTGGAAATGGCTACATGCTATCTGCATGTAGATACATTTTTAATTTAAATATATTTATATTTATATTTATGTATAAGTATGCATAAATTGAACAAAAATATGGTTTGTGCTTCCTCTGAAGAGGGCATGTTTTGCAGTGGTATGGCATAGCCAGTGTGCTTCTTGGTCACAGTTTGATCTCCAACCGTAATCTGAAGGCATATCATGCTTCCTGCAGGTGTCTGTGCCTAGCTGCCCTTGGACAGATATTCTTTGAGAACTCCACCAACATTGTTATCTTGGGTTCCTTGTGAGTAGCATATAAGCACCAATAAGTCTAATTCATCATTCCATAATATGCTGCAGCTTGTAAGGTTGTGCATCATTGTGTGTTTCCTTGCACACTAGGACACAAACTGCCATGATCTTGAGGAACCCACAGTTCAAGGCATGTGTGGCCTATGTGTCGTTTCATTTTTTTCGCAAACTGTTGTGGCAAGTGTGGGAATGGAGCCACAGCGGAGTTTTAGGCAAGGATCTGGTTGTTTGCTTGTCTAGTGCTGCCGCCACCACTGATGCCATATACTCTTGTGACAGTGGGGCAGGTACAGCCATCTGTTCTGTTTATCATTCCCCTTCAGTTGTATGTTTGCCTCTGGAGTCAACATGCTGCCTTGACTAGACGGCGCTTGTTGAGAACCAACATTAATATAGGTTGATGTTCCTGCTCTTGTTTCTTGCTTCAACAAGTCTGTAGCGGTTCTGTGCATGTTAAGTTACACTTTTTGAAAGAGTTGGTTTGCTTTTATGACATGGGGTGCATGATGAGTAATAGCCTGTGATAAAACTTTTAGTTATCTCAAGTTGTGCCTATGGATAAGGAGTGGGTGGGAGGGACACTGGAAGAAAAGTCCAACATAATGCAGTTAGGCTTGGTGCATGGGCCTTTTGTTCATTAAATTATTGAGAAATTCAAACTGATTTGTTTTTGTTCACTAAAATCAGCAGTTTTGCTGAACAAGATCTGGGTTTTTTTAAAAATGTAAAATGACTTCCATACTCTTGTCTTATATTTATTTGTTTTAAAAGGGTTCCATTGTTTTTACTGGGGCCTCATGTCCTCATGAATACAGTGATACCTCAACTTACGAATTTAATCCGTTCTGAATACATGCTCTGAAGTCGAACTACTCTTAAGTTGGGGTGCCTATCTAAAAAAATGAAAAAGTAAGTTTAAAAAATTAAAAAATGGAAAAAAATTGTAAGTCGAGCAGACCATATCTAAAATTTGTAAGGCAGCAGTTAAAACGCCAACAGTTTTCCAGTCTTAAGTCGAGCTGCTCTAAAGTCAGGGTACCACTGTATGTTCTTGATTGTAGCTTTAGCTTTTTGAATCAGTAAGATGTTACTCTTTGTTGTTTGGACTCCAAATGTTAGTGCAGCAAAACGATGTTACATTGAAAATGTAAATTCTGCTGGAAGGATCTGTGTAGTTTTGCTTACAGAAAACCTAATGAAGTTTTCCTTTTCTCTGTCACTTCTGTCCCTGTTACTTGCATGTACTGTACTGAGTTAAATGAAAAACAGTGTCGCTTGTTTTGTGCTATGTAATTATAGAGAAATCTTTGGAACTGAAATTTGTTACAGTACTGCTAGCTCTAGAAAGAGTCACAAGGACATTGATTCCTTTTACTATTCAGTGTTATGAATCCTTAAGTTTCTGATACCTAGGGAAGAACTGAATTTGTAAAAGAACTGGATTTAAAAACTGAATATGGCCTCTTCCGTATTGTGGCAGGCTCATCTCTTGCACTTCATGTTTATGATGATGAAAAGGAATAAGCCTCGTGCACTGTGCTTTCCAGGCTGAGCACCACAGAGAGTGACTTGATTAAAATCATATGTGACAAGTTAACATTTTAATGACTAATGCTGCTATGGATCTTGGGAGTGGATGAGCTAATTTTAGTTCCTCTATCCAGAGGCAGAGCTAGGAACTGGAAGAGTCATTTGGGGCCACTCTATTCCCAGTTATGAATGCCTGAGCAGAGTTGTGACCCCGACGCCATTGTCTTTTCTGACATTTTTTTCCTAATACCATCATGATGGGCAAGGATTTTCTCTGTTCTGAGAATCCCTGAACCTAAACTTGGAAAGGATCTGGAAGCTGAATCATGGCAACTGGACTTCTTTTCCTTGAGAAATATAAATGTTTCGCTGCTCGTCCAAACAGCTTCATCAGTCTGAATAAAGCTAGTTGCGAGTCCTCCATCTTACAGTTGAATTTGACCTCTTGCCACCCTGGTCTGAAATAGGCTCATAAGATGAATAATGGCCTGAATAGGCTTGTTAGGAAGACAACAGTCAATAGCCTTAAGGTGAACAATGGCCTAAGGTGCAGAAACCCATAAAGTTTGGGTTGTTAGCTATGGTCTTGGTGGTGAAGGCTTTTTGATTTCTCTAGATATTGTTGAAATCACAGCCTCATAAGTGGCAGATAGATTGTGCCTGAGGCCCCCGCCTCGGTTGAGGGAGGGGTTTTCAATGCTCACATGAATGGCTTCCCTGACCCCTCTCTCAAACCACCTCTCTTTTCTGTGTACATCCTCAACTTTGAATGAGTGCCCTGTGAAGAAGAGCACCCTGTTCTAGTCCTCTTTCTGGTGCTCTGCCCGGGTTTCCAGCACTCTTTGGAAGCATCAGGCCACAGTTCCCAGGCCAGCATGGCCACCAGAGGTAAGAGTGACACAATCCTTCCCAGATGGAGGCAGCTACATGGAGCTTGAGCTTGGGCAGTTAGAGTGACACCATAATTGTTCAAAGTTCCCTAATACCTGTAGTTCTGCTTATGCTGCAGCAGTGCTCAGCATATTCACACAGTTTTGCAACAAACAGACTTCCTCTTTCTGTTCGGCAAACAAAATAAAATCCATTTGTTGTACTTTGTGGTTTCTTTCTTTCTTTTTCTTTTTTAAAACTTCATTCCTGTAGTCCTGCCAATATCCTGTATTTGGTTTTTTTTTTTAGGAAGGCTTTTAACTTTTCCTTAATGCAAACTGAGTTGTGATCCCTTCTGCTTGTTTTAACATGTTTTAGTTGTAAGATAGGACAGATAATGTTCATAAATTTATAACAACATTTTTAATGATAGGAAATGTTATTTTTCTCAACTTTTTCTGAATTCAACTGGAGATTCTGCTATTGACCTCATATGTTGCCTTGCATAAAGAAAGGCTGTATATGATACTTCATGTTAAAGAAGAAAATTAACAGAGAAATAAAAGGTGGTATGCCATTATTAAACTGTTTCTGTGAAGAACTCCAGAAAGCATTTAAAGTATCCAGCTATTCCCTGAAATACATACTATGTTTTTGTTTATATAACCTTGTGGTTTTTATAAGCACCACCATCACAACCACCAAAAAAGTTAGCTATCCTGAAGAACTGAATTAGAGTTCTTTTGCTTTAGTATATGTTGTACTTCTGGGTTTGTACCTCCAATCATTACCTTAGTGCTCAGAACAGCATCCTTAATATTTTGACTGTGAACAAATTACAGCACTTAATTCTGGTCTTGGGAACTGAGTAATGGACTTCCAATCAGGTTACTGGTAGACCACTGCAGTGACGCATGGAGTTGCATGTAAAGGTTTCCTGGAGCTTTGACAGCATATTTATGATAATAGGATGACAAGTATGAAGTATAGGGTGATTGTGGACTCCCAGTCTTGAATGGGCAGTATTATCCTTGCAGTGATATATAAGACTGAGTACCCATGAGGAAAAGAAGTGCTGTACTCCATTGGCTTGGCAGAGAGACCGAGAGAGCGACCCAGACTCCTTTGGATTCTTGGGCCACCTTCTTACTTGCTGATCTTACGTAAGCTGCTCTAGAAGCAAGGCAAAATGCCTCAAATAAATAAATAACTAAACAAACAGACTGACTGACTGACTTGATTGGACCATGTAGATCTGAAATCAGGAGCAAAAAAGCGATTGTTGAATTTTGATCTCTATGGAGTACGGTTTCCGTAATACGTTAAGGCCTCTCTTTTTCAAAAAACTGAAAATGCTGGAGCTGTATAAAAGTCGTCCATTCCAAAACAAGATGGAAATAGCTTTGAGGCATTGGGAGGGGGCACAGCGAGAGGAAGGATGAGGCCTCACATTATGTTTGTATGCCTGCTGTTTAAAGGGGGCTCAGTTCGTTTCCTTTCCAGCTGCAGTGTAATGCTAGCTTTTATAAATCCCCTCAGGTCCACACACGGATCTGTTGTGTAGGCAGGACACAGATCCATTGTTTGAGGTCCTCTGTTCCACCAAGTTCAAAGAGTAACTGGACCACATTCAATGAACATCTAAAGCTGTGGCACTCCACAGCAGCCGTTTTGGATCCAGGTGCTGCACAATTACTAGGTTAAAGGCAAGAAGACAGAGTGTTTCGTGGCCTTTTTGTTATTTTATTTCTGACTCCTTGATTCATTGCAGCTGGAGAAAACAGACTTGGTCCAGGCAGGTATCGTGGTAGCTCATTTCAGGTTCAGAAGTGTAATTATTTTCTTTCCTTCCAAGAACACAGCTGTGAAATATGTTTTCCACCATGCATCATATAAAACATGTGAGTGTTAAGTAGCTAGCATGGTAGGAGAAACACTACTGAAATCTACCAGCACCTATAAACTTTAATTGTGCTATAGCTCTGAGCAGAGGCACGGTTGTCTGCCTAATTTTCCCCATGTATAGCTGCTATCACGTTGCTTCTTACTGAAGGTGTGAATGAGACCATTCCATAGGTGAAATGGAAGCTGTGCTGGCTTGCCCAGCTGTCAGAGACATCTGCCTGTGCAGCTCAACAGTAGCATCAGCTTGCATATTTCACTGTTCAGAGACTATTCATTATCTCCTAATCTCTTGGAGACACTTTAAAGCACAGCCATTTGGTTTGCTTTGTGACTTGTGAACCTAGTACATTTTCTCTGTCCTGAGTGCACAGACGCTTTTGATGGAATTTATTTAAGCCAAGGAGCCTCTGACTTTTAAGGGCTTTGTGAAATGCTTTTAGTATCTTATGTCTTTGAAAAATTGGCCAGTCGCTTGAAACTGAATTGCACTAAGTAAACTGTGAAACTTCTAGCTTTAGTCGTGGACTTGAAAAATGCATGCAAGAGGAGCATCTTGTTCGGCAGCGACAAGATGGAAGGGCTTAGGCTTGTAGACCTCATCATCCTCTGAAGATGGCTTTTCAGGTTATTTGGAACAGCCTCTGAATTTCTGATAATTGGAGATTCTTGCGCTGAAGGACAGGATTGCAGTGCAAGTCCCAGTGGGACAAATATTCTTTGTTTCCGGGACTAATGGAGGATTCTGTTCCCTTTAGATCTACATGTAGCGTCCTTAATTTGTGCATTTTTATCTTGCAAGAGGCTGAGTAGTTAAAGCCAGATGGGATGGAACAATGTTCATTTCTTTTTCTGTTTAAACACATTTTGCCTTCAGGATGTCTTTTTTCTGCATTGGACTGTCTGTTTAGCATCTGTTGTGGAACTTTGCCTGCTTCAGAAGGTTCTGGGGCATCCCTTCAGTTTTTAAGGGGCAAGCCCCTTAGACACTGATGTCAACTTTGATTAAACTGAATTTGGGCAGCGGAGTGGACAGGTGTTGGGGTTGTGGGTCTGTGTTTTTTTGTTTTTAATCCAGAACCCCATGATCCACCAACGAGAGTTAGGAATTTGTTCTTAAATCAGAAATGAATTTGAGTTCACAGCAGTTTTACTTAGAATTCCATTCCTGGTTACTGCAAGCTTCTGTCCATCATTTGAAAACCCTAATTTTGGTGGGGGAAAACATTGGTGCTACAGCTCTTGGTAAGCAGGAAAAAAACAGCTCTTGGTAAGCAGAAAAAAACCAGGAGATATCAACCATTGCTATCTACTGCAAACAACTGCCTCCCTTCCTCCATTCTAAACTACTGAAGGACAATATTGTGTTTGCTGAGAATGCTGTGTTTCCAATGCTTTTTAGATTATACCGTGGCAGAAGTGTGGGCTTATAGCAGGCGAGGAACTTTGTCAGTTGTTGTTTTCCCTCCATCTTTCTTATAAAGTCATATAGGGTTTCCAGAAGTCTTCACCAACAGCAGTGCTGGTCAGGGTTTTCTGGGAGGTTCAGTCCAAGAACTTCTGAGTTATTTATTTATTTATACTTATTAACTGCCCAATTTTCCCGCAGGAACTCTGGGAGGTGTACAACAAATCACAGCATAAACAACCTATCCGAAAAACAACCAACAATAAAAATTCAATAGCAAAACAAAGGGATAAATAAAAACAGACCACCACATCCATCCATCCCACAAACACCTAGTCCAGCAAGAAGAGGCTGGGTCAAACAATACAAAACCAATATACAGCATCCCATGGTGCACTTAGTGATCACCAAAGCTATCCAGGTCTTTAGCGCTCTCCCAAAGGCCGGCAGAGACTCCACCAGCCTGATCTCCGTCGGCAAAGTGTTCCAAAGTGCCGGGGTGGCCACGGAAATGTTGGGGATCACTGAATATTATAGGTTGAGGTTGGGAACCACTTATTTACCAGATGATACAAATGATAGCGTTATTTTTCAAAGCCAAAGGGTTGTGATGACGCTTCCTCCTTCCTGTCATTCTTTGAAAAGTCATTTGACTTTCTGTGTCTTAGTACATTTTATGAAGAAGCAAACATAGAGATAGGTTGGTATAACAGTTACAATGTATCAGCCTGTATTATATAATTCTGTATCATTTAATAGTAATACTATGTTACTTAAAGAATAACAAAAAGCAACACTGACTATTACTGCCTTTTGATGAAAAATGGAAAGGAGTTGGCTTTTTCTATTGTGACTCTGAACAGGGAAATGTCACCTTCAAGTTATATTCGGTCTCACCTGTTAAGAGTTCTGTAATTTGCCAGGTTATTTTCTAGGAAATCAATAATCCTTTAAAGATTTTTGGTGTTTGGATTGTGTGTATGTGTGCAAGTGTGTTGTGCTAGTTAACCCATTGTTACGGCTGGGTTTACAGTCTGTATTACAGAAAAGGTTTCAGGATTTTCTTGGGCAAAGTTACCTCTTTGCTTCTGTATCCTCCTCCTCCTCCTCCTCCTCCTCCTCCACCACCACCACCACCACCACTACTACTACTTCAAGGTTTTCCAGGTGGAGAGTACTCCAAAGAGATTTCCCATTCCCTCCTTCTGGGGATGTCTTGGGACTTGTCACTTGCCCCAGGTCACCCTGGCTGGTTCCACCAGCAAGAGGCACAGTGGGGAATCAGATTCCCAAGTTCTTCTCTTTCTAAGTAAAAAAAAAAAAAAACAGGAAAGGAGCACAATACATGATATCCTTGTGCCATAGAGGCCAGCTACTCAGTCACGTCTTTTAGTGATACAATAGTACTTGTGTATTATACATGAAACCAACTGGCACACACGTATAAACTATAAATAGTGTAATCTTTCTTCTCTGAGGGGACCACAGTTATCTGAGTTCTCTGGTTCTCAACATTATCTTTTTGAGTGAAGTCATCAGAATTTAGAGGAAGGGAAATAAATCCCATCAAAAATGTGCACATGGCAACAGACGTCTGTCTCTACTCATTCTAGGAGTTTGCTTTGGGGAACGGAGGGATTCAACTCAAATGGAGCTGTATTTTCCTAACAGTTGAGTCGCAGAAAAGAGGGCAAACCTTCTAGATCAAAAGTACAAGTTTGCACCATGCACTGTTGAAAATACCTTAGCAGTTGGGCTCTGGTAAGAGCAATATGTCATCAGGGATATACTCAGTCATTAAATTCCTTCTGTGATTGAATTATTCAGCACTTTAGTGCAGGCATTTCACTGGAGCTTTTGAAACCAAATGCTCTGGTGAATTAATTTACAAATAACTTTTATTATTTGGAGCTGTAAGTATGTGAGTTGCATGTTATTTGGACCTTTAAACATAAAAGTTGCACTGATATTAGGTAAACAGCATTAGGCTGGTAGGGTTTTTCAGTTTTTAGCAGGCATGATCTGTGCAGAGACTCCCTTGAGGATGAGATGGATGGGGTCGTAGGAAAGGCATATGTGATGGCAGCTTGCCAGCTGAGGTTCTGTTCATTCCAGTTAAATGGTTTGAGTGAGGCAGTCAGAAGAATTGCTCTTGCTTGCATTTAAAATCTTCCTGTGCCCTTTTAGTTTTGCGTTTTTGGTTGTGTATTGGAACTGACGTGTTGAGGCATATTTCTCTAGTTAAGAAGAAGAACCAATTAAGTTCTTTAGAAGGCCAAATTTTAATGTTAAAATTAATGTAGTCTTGTAGCTGAGGAGGTTGGCTTTTCATATGTATAAGGGTTACGTTAGTCCTGGCCTCTCCTCCCGTTCTGCTCAGTAAGCCAGAGTTTGGGAATTTTCCCCACATCTGGCATGGTGACAGAAAGTTTTCAAGAGCAGAACTGACTTTCAGTTTTTAAAAGTCAACAAGGGCAGTGAGTCCAACTGCTGTGACATAATTTGAAGAACACACATAATTTGTAGTTGTTAAAATCTTCATACACAGCACAGTTTTCGTAGTAATCTGTTTCTCAGTAATAAAATATTTTATTGGCATGTCCCTTCCTCCATCCTTGTTACTTCTGATCTTTAGCCCTACCATGCAAGACCAAAGTCCTCTCTGACTCATAGAGTTTCCCTTGGAGGAAGGGTACCAGCCTCAGGAGGCTGGACTTCCTTTTTTGCACTTTCTACAGTACTTGATTCCAAAGGACACCATATTCTTCAGCTATAAGCCCCCCCCCTTTGTTGTGAAATTTCATGATTGCTTAAGTCTTCTATACTAGAAGAAGAGACAGCCAAACAAAAACTTAGCCACCTTATTCTTATCTTACTGCCAAAAGTTGGACCTTATGACCAGTGTGTTGTGGAAATTGAGAAGAATTTTCGCTGCAGGTGTAATTTGCAGTCCTGTGAATTCATTTCCTAAAGACATGCCAGAAAGCTCTCTGAGTTTCACTTAGACACCACATCAGGTGAGTTTTTTTTAAATGCTGCTGGCTACCTGTTGGACAGTGTTACTGCCCCATAGGTCTTACTTAGAGCTCTGTGAGTGGATACATATTCAAAAAAATAATTATTTTTGCATGGGATGCATTATTCAGCATTCATTTGAAAGATATGCAGTTCATTTGTCTGTGAATATAGTTGACAGTTTGTAAGTAATGCTTTTGAAACCTTCAAAGGTGGGTATATGTACACACATGACTATCTTTGGAGGAGCTTGTAACTTGGTATTGCTAAGGCAGTTCTTGGCTTTTTATGCACATACTTTGCCAGAATTTCTGCTGCAGTTGAAGAGCATGGACATATTTGATAAGCTTCCTTGCACCTGTCTAATCCATTCTGCATCTAGAACAGTAACAGAGCTGCCCGTCCTTCAGATAGCAGAATGTTGTGTTTTGGGATGGGCTTGCATTGCAAGAAGGAGATGTTTTAGCAATTGGTTGAACTCAAGTATGTTTCAGGGCTCTCAAGTAGAGGTGCAGTGGATGGCCGCAGGTGTCAAAGTTCACACATGCCCTTGCTCTGTATAGTAGCTACACACTCACAGGCTCAACACCAACCCACTTTTTATGTCTTTTAACCACTATAACTGCCTTTGTTGCCTCTAAAATACATTCTACATGTGCGAAGTGACACCTCGCTGCTTTCTTTCCTTCCTGGATGTTTCCTCATCTCTAGGCACATTTTCATTGCAAAATGTATATCATGCCATTGCTGGCCGTTAACAGGCCTGAAGTCAATGTGCCCTTCTGGTGCTGGGATCCCTTGCCATTCATTCATGTTGAGGGTGGCAAGATCAGTGTTTCAGGCAGATTGTTGTTTGATATAAGGCTCAGTTTTGTGCAGGGTTGTGTGCATCTAATTAGGTGCCACCCACAGAAAAGGGGCAACTTTCTCAGGGACAGTTTCATCTAGCTGAACAGGGAAGAGTCTGTGAAAAAGAGTAGTATGGTTGTAGATGACACGCAGTAGTGGTCATTCTCCCAGTACGTGAGTTTCTTCTCCTTCATCTGGAAGCTGCCTTTGTCTCCATAGGAGAGTCCTTGTCCATCCCTATCAATGATCAGTGACTCTGCGCTGGTACCCTTTATATACTACCTAGCTCTTCAACATGCCTTTAATTAAACCTTTAGACCTATTGTTAACACTTATCAGAATTTGGTTCAAATGGAAGCTTTTTGTTCTACAAATCGGTCTTGATCCGATCGAGTTGTCTGAAATAAAGGAAAAATTGTTGTGTCTCAATCGTGACTCATGAGTAAGAGAAAACTGCTGCAACCCCCCCAAAAAATCCATTTTCTTTCTCTCACAAGGAGAAATGCTGAGCGAGTTCCATTGCTGGTGGTCTGGCCACTGGGGCAGTGTTTATTAGTTAGCCACATGTTGTGTTCCACAGCACTACCTTCCCTATACATAACGAGAGACAGACGAGTTGCACCTCTGTTTGACTGCAGTTTGATTGTTGACGTTAAAAGATCCGGAGGTGGTCCTATTTACAGTGCCAGGATGCATCTGGAGTGGATGCTCAGCTTGAAAGGCAGCATTCCTGTGATATTTGGAAGAGGGAGAGGAGGTGATTTGCTGTATTTCTTCCACCAGCAATCAGCAGAGATGGGATTGCGTCATTGTCTGGCGAAGAAGAGAGATTCCTTTGAAGGTTATAGATAAGGACAAACCTAAGGGTTAAGTGATTGAAAATTATGTGTGATCAGAGCCTGTACATAGCTAGGAATTTTATAATAAATTGTAGGGACTCATATGCCTCTTTAAATAATGAGATTTAATTAAAATGGGCCTGAAGAGTGGTGGGGCCCAGTTTCAGTGCTGTAATTCAAGTTAATGTTGCTATATGTCAGAGGTTGGAGGCTTCACAAAATAAACCCAAAGCTGCCAATCCTTGATGCAAGAGGGAAATATTTATCTTATTGCTTGCTTTGCCTGCCTTACAGAGAGTAAGAATTTTGTTTCAGTAGCAATTGTTTATCTGTGCTGATTTTGAAGCAAGTAGGACTTGTTACAAAAAATTCAAAAAGGATTCCTAACATTTGCTGAAACCTCTTGCTTTACTTTGTAGCAATACTGGAAGTTGAACAGTACTCTCTTATATATAATACAAAAACATTTTTCTCTTTGCAAAGACAATGAATTAACAACAAAAATGAAAGACACATTTTATCAGCCAAAAATGACTCAACAGGCTAGAGCATTGAAAACTATTGGCTGCAAAGTCAGTAGCTCAGTGGTTTGAATCCTGGGTGCCCCGCAGCGGAGTGAGCTCCCACTGTTAACCCCAGCTCCTGCCAACCTAGCAATTCTAAAGCATGTAAATGCAAGTGGATAGATAGATACAGCTGTAAAAAGCGGGAAGGTGAAACAGTGTTTCCTTGCAGCCATGCCGGTGACATGGCTACGGACTTGCACAGCACTGGCTCTTTGGCTTGAATACAGAGATGAGCACCGCCCCTAGAGTCGGACATGACTAGGATGCATGTGTGTGTGTGTGTGTGAATCCTTGCCCTTTAATGAGCCAAAAACAAAACAGAGTGAAAATTAAAATTGATCCAATTTTGATACCCACTGCCGTGTGTTAACACAGTAAAAAGGGCCTTGTGTACACTTCCTAGGAAACGAAGTCCAACTGTAATCTGCTGAGGGAGGGAGAGTGCATCCTTTTGGGCCTCTCACAATGATCAAAAGGCACAGTTGAGTTCATCATGAGAGGAAATAGTCTTCCAGGTATCTCAGCTTCAAGCTTTTGATAGAAGAATTTGAAATGTTGTCACTCATCACATAAAGAACGATGTGCATGTTCTATCCACAGGTTTGTGAGCATAGTTTTCTTAGACATAATGAAATGGTGTGTGTTCCTTGATTGACAGAAAATGACATGCCAGAATCAGATATAACATTTTCTGGGCAATTGTAGAAAATAAGTTTTTTTTTAGCAATAACTTTAATTGAATAATTTTCATTTTCTTCTGTTGCTTTCTTTGTATTTATATAACACATTCTTTTAAATCTCTTCACTCTACCCACTAGTCCTTAGTCTTGATAAGCCATGCTTGCTCACCTTATGTTTTAGACATCTACACATTACTTCAGTGTTTAAATTTCTATGCAGGTGGTTGGCTTAGAGCTGCAAATTGAAAACAGAGGTTTGCTCTGCTATCTAGTCAGTCAGTAACAACATTTGTTATTGTGTGTGTTGTAAATTTTCCTTCAGCTTATGGTGCATGTTATATATTGTTAGAAACAACAGTGCCTGGCCAAGCTTTTAAGTGTTAGTGGGTTTATTTTCTTTTTAGTTTACTATGCCAGAAATGTGAAGATTATTCATCCAGTTGTTTCATAATGTTTCTAAATCTGTTGCACAATATTTTATTTATTTATTTATTTATTTATTTATTTATTTATTTATTTATTTATTTATTTATTTATTAGACTTGTATCCCGCCCATCTTCCCAAAGGGAACTCTGGGTGGCTTACAGCAATAAAATTGCTTGTATGGTGCTTTTATGCCATTGTATGCAGGCATGCTGAAAACACCCTAAAGATATCACACGTTGAAGATGGTTTATCACCTGCTGTCCTAAAGTGACTGCAGGGTTCAAATTCCATCTCACTGGATAGCTCAAGGTAGTTATACTCATTAAATCTAGCTTTCTGACATGGCTATTGTGCATATGTGGGGAAGTCTCGTGCCAGGGGATTCCAAGGTTTTTGGCATCCCATCATCCCCTCTTTGAATTTACAACATGATATGTGCAGCCTTGAGGTCTTTGGAGGAAGTGTGGGGAGAAAGTGTGTGTTATAAACTGAAATCCAGTTATGTGGATGCGCTACTATTGCAGTCAGAATTCAAGATCAATTACTATTTTCTCTCTCTCTCTTATGTTGTTTAGTTTGAGCCATTCCTCTATCTGAGGAACCTATTCAGTGTTTTGTATGGGTCTCCTGAATGGTGCTGAAATGCCAGAGAGCCCTTGATACCTAAAGACAGGGACTAGAGAAAATGGTGGTTGCTGGAAAATCAAAAGAGATCATTTCCATGTTAACATTGGCTGTGCTTTGAAATTGTGCTGGCCTGTATTTTAAAAGGAATTCCCACTGCGGTGTAGTTGACAGAGTGATGGACGCGGAGTGTGGAAAACAGGCCTGAATCCCACTTTGCCATGGAAACTCACTGGGGAGTGAAGCAAGTAAAACTAAGGTCTCACTTACCTCGAAAGCCCTCTTAGGTTTGCTGTAAGTCCATTCCAATTTGACAGCATGGAACAACACATTCTTCTTTTGATTAATGGATAGCTTGTTTAAGTTTTTAAATAAAATCACCTAGTATCGACAGTTCCCCACCGGTGGGATGAGTGGAAACCCATTCCCCAACAATTATCAGATTACCCTTGAGTAGTTTATCAGCACATATTGAACAACAGATTTGCCCAAGACTTGGACAGCTAATTCTGCAAAAGTTGAGTGATTTTTCTTAGTAGCAATGTTTTCCTTCCTGGACCTATCTTAGAGACAATATATCTTTGTTTGTCTTCTCTGAGGCTTCTTCTTAGTAAAGCTTTGAACTTTCCGATTAGTATAAGGCTGCCCTGTTTGTAGAGACTGGAAGCCAAACTGTGTTCAAGAGAGATAACAGAGGAATTCCTATTCACAGGTAGGCACATATTGGAGCACATGGAATGGTTTTAGGGGCTCTAGTCCAAAGACATTGTTTTGTTATGGGCCCAGAGATGGACAGGGAGACCGTGATGTTGTTTAAAATAGGGGAATAATTTGCTACCGTGAATAGGTTCCCAGCGGCTCCTCCAAGACTGATTTTCACCTCCTGCGAAGACGCTGCTCTGTTTCTGCAAATGAGGAATTTTGCATGTACGCTCCTTTGGAGCAGAAGAACAGCTGTCGCTGAATCCCCTTGAGAGGTGTGGCTGAAATGGTGCATTTATCCAAAGCTGAGCCAGTGCAGAGAGCAAGGGAAAGGGGTGAGGGGTTCCTCTTTTCTTCCAGCCACAGCTTTTTCTTAAAAAAAAAAAAAATGGTTCCACAATAGTAGGAGCTAAATTTGCTCACCCCAGGGAGTGAGATGCTGACCTTTAGGTGGCTTGGGCTCAAAGGGGGAGAAATGACAGGGTGTGGGCTGGGGGTGGCGGGGGAGGGGCATTTTAATCTATGTAACCTAGTTTACTGCTTCTGGATTGAGTCTCTTCTAGAGAGGAGGAACAAACCTCACGCTCAGTCAACAATTACCTCTCGTTGGCTGATAAAAATAGAACAGTTTATGATGTCAGTCTCGCTTCTCTCATCTGGCTGGGTCTCCTGAATGGTGCTGAAATGCGGCTTTTCCTGGCTCAGAGTCTCTTGACCTGCACCCTTACTTATATATTTTTTAATCAGGTTTGCATTCTGTCCTCCCCTTCTGGCTCCCCAATTAAGATATTTCTATTCGTTGAACAGAACAATCGGTGCATTTCTCTTTGTTGAACAGAACAATCGGTGCTCTCCAGGTTGAGAGACACATTTTAGAAACAATGAATATGGTTAACGGTGCTGAATAGGGAATCCTTGAATTAAAAAAAATCCCAGGACGTAGAGTGAAACATCATTTAATATCTTCATTGCAGTCTAGACAAAGCTCCCCCTTCCTGCCTTCCAGTAACCATGAAACTCCCTGAGTTTCATTGTGGGCCTTATTTTGAATTGTTTCCTGACACTCTTTAAAGCAAAACAAAAACATAAAACGAATAAGAAAAATTGCTCCAAGAAAGATAGAAATTACATTTGTTTAATACATTTAAAGAACTGAGTCAGTGTCTTAAGTGTAGAAAAAAAGAATGAACTGTTTTTCTTAGAGTTTTGCATGCAAATGATATAAGTTGATTAGGAAGTGATGTTATTTTGGTTGTAATCAAGCTTTGGAATCAGCCTACCCAAACCTAATTGTGGAAAATCACAATTTCATTTTAAGACGTTTGTTCAAGAATGATCTAGGGCTTTCTGTCCTCCCCCCCCCCCGTGTTATAACACATTATGGCATTTAAAAGGAAGCATCAGGGATATGTGTGTATGTATGTCACAGATTCAATGGCACTCATTTCAGATGTAAACAAAAAAGAGGTCAGTTGTAGCCTCTGGTACTGCAGTATGAATATCTTGTGCATGCATCCTTAAGTAGCCATGGATTTGGTGCATTCAGAGTGTTTTCACATAGGCTTTGAAGTAAGTAGACTTTGCATCTCACAAACTAGGTTGGATATAATGTTGCTCCAAAGATCTTGTCCACTTCTGAGATGTTCTTAAATATGCGGTAGTTTAGTTACTGCAGAGCAGGCCGTATTTATGCATAACCAAAATAGGTGTTGCTCCTGCCACCACCTCCCAACTGTGCAGCTATGGGGTCTGAATGCCAAAAACCTAGTTCAGCAGCAGTAACATTCGCACATAGCTCTTGAAATAGCATGCACAGAGAGAATCCTACATTTATTTTCAAAATGGTTTTGATTTTTTTGTGGTTGGTTTACAGTGTTTTAGAATTTGCGTATTTATGTGAGAGGTTGCAATATTCTTCTGAAGACTTTAGATGTTGCTGTTTTTAACATCACAACTTTATGTGATAAAAAGGACATGTGCTGAGACTGAGGAGGGATTTTAATTTGGAAATAAATGTTGTATCTTCTTTGCCTGAGAGGCAGCCTTGTAATTGCAGTGGGAAGAGTCTCGCTGCAATGTAGCAGAAGCTACGGCAGGAAGCTGCAGTGGAAGCCTGCCTGTGGCAAAGAATGAGGTCTAGCATTGGCAGCGAGAACTCCAGCTGATTGGAGAGTCCTGCTCAGTCTGCTGAATAGAGGCCTTGTGTTGCCCCTTCGTTTTGGAACAGCATAGTTGGTTCAAGAGGCAGATGGAGGCTTCTCCCCTCTCTCAAATGCAGAGTACTTAGCTCCCATCTTACTTTGATAAGGAGATGGCCACTGTGCAGTGTTGCTCTGTTACGTCAGAGGTAACCGCGTACCTGCTCGGAAGGGATAGACATAAGACAACGGTGGCAAACCTTCGGCACTCCAGATGTTTTGGACCACAATTCCCACAGTCCTTTGTCACTGGCAATACAGGCTTGGAATTCTGGGAGTTGTGGTCCAAAAACATCTGGAGTGCCGAAGGTTCGCCACCACTGGCACAAGATCTTGAAAAGGATGTAGGCTTGTTCCCCCCGCGAGAGGCAGACTCATCTTTTGAGAATAAAGTAAGGACCAGTGTTGTGTTGGGTGAAAGCCATTTCCCTGGAGGAAAACTCACTCCCTTGGTCCAACCCAACATAAGGGAAACAGACCTAAGAGAGACAGCTGCCTTCACTGCAACTTCAATTGTTCCCCAGCCTTTTCAAATAGCTGTTTCTAGTCCTCACACTTTTTAGGTACTCAGCTGCAACTCTTTGTGTTTCTCTTTCAACGCCTTCTGTGTGTCCTTTTGATCTCTACTTCCTGCTTGTATTTTTAATGTAATGTTGTTTATTATGCTGTAAGATGCCCCTCAATTCCTTGTTTTCAATACTTGAACATGTCTTAATTGTACTGGATTATATATTATCCCTCATTACTGTAAGCCTTGGGTCCTTTTCCAAGGAGAAAGGCGGGGTAAAAATACTCTAACATAAAAAAATAAAAAATAAATTTTAGGCTCTTTCTCCTACCCTTATTCCCACTTTCATTAACGCAGGGCGTAGAACTGCTCTGCTGCAGAAGAATGCAGTTGGGTTGAAAAGGCTATATAGCTCACTACAATATCATTGGTTAATTCCTGTCAGATCTTATGTGAAAGAAAAGAGAGCTGTAGTTTTTATATGATCATTAGTTTCATCAAAACCTCAATAGACTAAGCCAGGCCAATTAAGTATCTCAATGGATTCTTCTAATAGCCGTTGCTACTTCTTAATCAGTGAAACAGTCTAGGAGCAACATGTGACGTTCAGCCAATGAAGATGTAGTCAGATGTCCCTTTCCATCAGGACTGGCCACAAGGAATTGGGGCACTCCATGTCCTCCTGGAGTGCAGAGACCTTAAATGTTTTTCTAAAAGAAAAGAACAGAGGCAATGCTTGTTGTTCTGAATAAATTCATTTATTAAGTGCTGGGGCTGATCGCTTTTATTCCGTAACCATTTCTTGCTCAGGATATGAACTTTGGCCACCATAATTTGTATGCCACATTTCCATGCAGCAAAAGTACGCCTGGAATTGCTCCTGACAGAATAGCAATATGAAACCAAGAGTGCATTGCAGTAATATATCATTACAATCACATTAATCAGGACATCCCATTTAGCTGGTAGTTAAATTCATTACAAAAATGGACAGCGTGGACTACTAAGGCTCAATTTCATGTTTAGACAGTTTTCCAATGATGTGTAAGTCGGAGCCAAAGACTCCAAGCCTTTCCAGGGCATTCAAGCATCAGTTGACAAATGCAGCCAGCAACCACTTCTCAGAAAAGAAAAGTGGGGGGGGGAGTGCCACGTGCAAGAGAGAACAGCCAGATTTCCAGAACTTGCTGTTGGGGGGGGCTATTCAGAACCCTCCAGCATGGAGAGGGCGGCACTTTCCTAGTCCCCTGGGTGTTTCTGCTGCTCCGTGAGCAAAGCCGTCTTCCGAAGGTGGTTTCAGTTTGCCAAAATGCTTAATTTTGACCCTTTTGACCCAGCCATGTGTAGATAAAAGCAGCTCTTTGTATACAATGTTTGCATTTTGGCCTTAGTTTAACCACACATGCTTATGTTATTAAATTCAATGTTGGAATATATTCACTAGTTTGTGAGACTACATTTTTCTTATAGTACAAAAATATGTTCTTGAAAATTAGTCAGTTTGAGATTAAGTGTTCAACGTTTGCCACAAAAGACACTTGCTCCTCGGTTAGGTCTGTGTTAGGTGTCCATCTTGGAGACAATAAGTACAGAGCATGAAATTCTGAACCTGCTGCTTTCCTTTCCTTCAGTCTCAGGAGCGGAGATTTAAGGCTTCACATTTCATTTCTTTTCGTCCCAGCTGGTGCCTGTTTTTAAATGGGTGCTGAGGACAGATTTTTGTGGTGAGCAAAGTTCTTATTTCCCCCCCTCTTTTGGTGACATTTACTTGTTGGTGCTTGTATTGCATTTTTTTAAAAGTTGTATTGAAGACTGTGAGTGGGTAGATTACTGCATGAGCTACCATGGCAACTTTTGAAGAGCTTCCACCATAGCTGCCAGCCAGAAGCGTGTTCTTTCTCAAGTTTTCTAATGCCTTTCAGTAACAGTTTATGGAGCAACTTAATTATTTCCTTTTCATAACTTGTTCATTGAAATGCCTTTTAAAATCTTTTCTTGAATGTCTGTGTGGTATTGGACAACTCCAGTTTTCTGCACAAGAGTTGGTAGGTGCATAACTGTAGCTCAGAAAAACTGTTACACCTCTGACAGGAGTGTTACTCTTGCAGCAAGATGGATCAGAAGTCAGGGCTTTTAAGGGACACGAAAATTAGCTCACTAGGGCAGTGATGGCACGGGTACCAAAGGTGGCACTCGGAGCCCTTTCTGTGGGTACCAGACATCGACCCTTCGTAACCACCTGTATACAAGCTCAATTACTGTATTGGCACTTTGCAAAAAAATTAGTGGGTTTTGAATTGCAGTTTGGGTGCTCGGACTCTAAATTAGTGGGTTTTGAATTGCAGTTTGGGTGCTCGGACTCCGCCATCCCTGCACTAGGGTATTTCCTGCATTTGTTGATCCTTTTCTGTGCATGTCTTTTTATCTGCATGGATTCTAGCTTTGGCCTCTCCCAGAGAAGTGTCTTCATATCAGGAATTATCCAAACAATTCAAGATGAAAGCGAAGAGAAACCAATTCATCGTGTTTATAATCTCAGTTTATCCTACTCATAAGAAATTCTCTCTTGCATACCATATACGAAGCAGCAGCAGAAGCCCTGTTTTGGCTTCTGAGACAAACCACTGTGCTTCTGGAAGTCATGTCCTGCAGCTCCATCTTGTACCCTGGTAATGCTGTTGATCGCTCATTTGACTCTGGCATCATTGCTAATAATCAGTAATCATTTGTGCATTTTTGAATATCATATATACCACCCATTGGCACTGGCTTCCCAACTTCTTCATTTGGGCTGTCTTCCAGGTTACTTGGTCTACTATGCTCATTTTCAACCTGCACTGATCTCAGCCTCTTGCTATAGGTAGCAGACTGGCCGGCAAAAGCTGCCCGTGTTTTAGTCAATCTCTCAGGTGCCATGGTGCTTTTTGTGTGTCATTTCGTTGAAAGCACTTTAACCCCGTTTCCAACAATGTTGTTGATGTCACAAATAATGTTAAATAAGAATAACAGGAAATGGTTTCAAACAAGGACCACAAACAGCAGTTGCAAGATTCACTGCCCTATTTGGCCTAAACAGAAAACTTGTCCAAGACCAGTTCAAATGCCTGGATCCGGATGCACAATAGGAAATTGCTCCACAGTTTTGCCTATCTAACAGAGATGCTTTTTTCATTATGACTAAGCCGCCAGCAGTAGATACTTGAAGTAGGAACTCGCTACTAAGTCTCAGTGAATAGGAAGGCAGGTATCCTGTTTTTTACATATACTGGACTGAGTTTGCAAATGACTTTTTAAGCTTTTTGAATTTGTCCCAGGACCACCTAACACTGCTCTTTAAAAATTTGTGTTAGCTTTTTTAAAAAAGAAATTGCAGTAGTCAGTGCAGCTACTGCATTCTGCGCTAGTTTTAGGTTTCCCAAGTGCATCATTTTCACCTTGTTTAGCATTCCGAGTAATCCTACTTTTGTATTATAAGGCAAAACACCTTGCGTTTGCTTTGAAAGAGCTCCTGGGCTCTTTTATCAAGGAAGGAGTTGATTGCCATGCACTCAGAAATCCAGAAGAAGCCTGGGTAAAAAAATTACCAAAGGCAAAAGGCACAGCTAATGGCAACCAGCTTTTGATAAGTTTAACAGCTTCTGACAAATAGCAGCCATTTTTCAAAATGGCAGTCAACACCGTAGATGTAAAATTTGGTAACAATTTTTGAAGCTTTTTAAAAAAGAAAAATAATTAAGAAACACCTTGTAGATAATACATTCCTTTTCTAAAAGGTGGGCTAGGCTTTGATGTTTGGAAGGGATTGGTGGCATTTTGTTGTACAAGTCCAGCTAGCCATCATGAAATTTGTAAGCCCTTATTGTTGTGAGAATCACACTGAAATGGTTAGGTGTTCAGCACAAACTATATTGAATCTGGCAATGGGCATTTTTGGTAGATAAAGCAATCTGAAAATCTTTTAACCCATACTTGCTGAGAAATGCAATGCAATTACAGCCTAATGCTTCCAGAGGTCAAATAAATTTTGTGAAGTCTTAGCAAAGAATAAAATTCTTTAAATCCTCATCATATTGAAAGAAGATCACTAGGACAGCACTGAATGTTCCTCATAAACAAATAGACCACAAATAATTTACTGTTTGGGGAAGGGAAGTAAGTATGTGGTACTTCAGTTAATCCAGTCTTAGATCAGTTAGTGTAGAGTTCTTGTTATTTCAGTTCTCAGCAGGGCACCATCTTGGGGCCCAGAATACATGAGATACCAAGTATTGTTTGGAATTGCTCCCATCTCAGGAAGAGTCCCTCATCTATTTTTGAGATGGGAAGCTTTTCCACAGAGAAGTAGAATGAACCCAAGTGTTATTTGAATTTGCATTGTGTCTAGATAGCATTAATATATTTATGTTAATGAAAGGTTGGCTCACCTGCTCAGAATTGTAGCTTCTAAGGAGAGGTGTGCAAGGAATTCTTACATTTACTTTCTAAAAACTCTATAACCCTGCTGTTCTATTCTGCCAGAGAAACAATCGGCTGGACTCTGTGAAGCAGTGGGGCATGCAAATATATTTGGCTAAAGTGGATTCCACTTCCCCGTGCTTCATTAATTCCAGAAGATTTTTAGTTCATACCAAGGGCAGCTGGGAGGAACAGCACCCCCACAGTTCCCTCCACACCATGTGCTTCAAACAGTCAAACCCTTATCTCCAGGATGAAGGGGAAATGGCTGTTCAACCCAGCATAGTCCCATTTAGAATTGTACGAGTCTTTCTTCTCACTCTATTTGTGGGCTCTGCTGCCCTTCTCGCCACTCGCCACCTGTCTCCTTTTCAGCAGAGAGCACAAGGCATTTCTTTTTGCTCATCAGTACCTGCTCTGAATGCAGCTCATGCCATAAACCAATGTCAGTGAGAGAGAGAGAGAGAGAGAGAGAGAGAGAGAGAGAGAGAGCACACCACTCTGCAGCCAGGGAAAGATGAATTAAAAGGAAGCCAGGGCAGTATGAAAGGGCACAGATGCAAGTATCTTCCTTGGAGGAGACCTTCTCCTTCACTTGCTACCTTGTAAATGCCAGAGTCTTGTTTTATTCTGGAAGATTCATCCTCTCTCCCCTCCCCTCTCTCCCTTCCCCCTCCCCTTCACCTCCTTCCTTTATTGATATGGACCATGTTGAAGCATACAATGCTCAACATGCAGCATACCAAGAACTATTAGTAGCAGTCTGTAGCAGTGTTTGAGTTCTCTGTTTCCCCCCAGTTTGCTGAGTGAGTTGGCTTCCGCATAAACTGTGTTCCCAAAAAGAGTAGGAACTGTAGCAATAACAAGCTTTAAGGTGGTAAGATCCTTTTATGTCCTTTTATTTTCTGCAGAACTCCAGTTACCGGGCAATGACACCCACAGTTGGAAGCAAGGTGCTGATTTATATCACTAACACAGACCCGTCTGAAGATTGTATGGTGAAGTCTTGGGGTGGGTGGGTGAGTTATTGTGGTCCATTTTGACTACACAACATCAAGAAGCTAGAATAGCTTGAAAAGAGTGTGGTGGACCGGTTCTTATTAGTATTGTAACCTCTGGTTTATAACCAGTGCAGCTGCAAATTAAGGCTGACACATAAAATGGGTCCTGTGAGTATCAGTTTGTTACAGCTGGTCGGCCAAAGTGGTTGATTTTTTTCTTCCCAGTAGAAGAGAGAAATGCCATCTGAGTGGACTCCAAACTGTCAAGGCAAGGGAACATGAAAGAACAGTGCATCCCACCAGCACAAAATCTGCATGGTGACTTTTAGGTGCAGTGTTAATACTTAGGCCATAAGTATTGGTCCCATTGTGTTGGTTGATTAAACTTCCTTTAAAAGCCTCAAGTGAGGATAGTGAAATCCTCCAAATTCAATGCACTGGCTTGTAAGAACAAGACAAAAGAAGTCAGCTGGCCACAGACACATGGTTTGTTAATCTGTGATCTTGAGAAATCTCATTTGTTAAGGGAAAAAATCAAAGAAGCTAGCTGTTAGGTTGTATTCTTGTATACCTCCAGGATTATTCCCACTTTTAAGCAGTAGAAAACTATGAATAACGTGAAATAAAAAACCATTAGCTGTTCTGAAACAGTAAAATGAAATCATAAACTTATCAAGAGCAGATGTGGTTGAAACAAAATTTAGACACTGAAGCCCAGTTTTTTTTTTAAAAGAGCATTTATTCCTGCCAGTCTGGATGGCAAATTAATACCCATGTGTAATTAATTATAGCTGACAGTGGTTGAGTGCCAAAGTACAGACATTGGACATGTCGTAGAGTCTTGGAAGCTGGGACATGAGAAAGAGGCCTTGTGCATTGTTGACAGGAGGGTATCGTGGAAGGCTGGAGATTGAGGCCCGAAAAGGCAGGTGGTGCAAGGCCCAGAAAGTGTTAGGAACAGTACGAGGAGGTGGCTGGATTTCATTTGGTTTTCATTAGGGTCCAAGAAGTTACAGAGATTCTGCAGAATCTGGGCAAATTCCTTTTCTCCATTCTTACAGTGAAAGATAAATAGTTGATGCAGGAATAATAATTTCCAGTATATGAGGTTTTAGATCTTATCAGAAAATTAAATATTAACATCACTAGGTCAAGATGGTGCCATTGTCCCAGTTACTAAATAATTCATATGTGAGCTTTCTGATTTCCTTTTCTACAAAACAATGTAGGTTTTGCCTCAGGGGGGGACAAGGTTTTGGCCAAGTCCTTCACTCCAAGGGGTCTTAGAAAAGTAACAATCTACAGGTGTGACAAGTGGGTTTCCCCAACATCTGTATTGAGACCTATATGATTTTAATTCCCTTCACCCCAATAAATAGTCTGGAATAAAGTGGTTAGTTTTGCAGATGGCACCAAATTATTCAGGATGGTAAAAACACAAAAGAGGTGGGAAGGCTGCTATGAAGAAGTTCTATCCAGATGATGTGAATGGGTTTCAAAGTGGGGGGAAAATCAGTGTATGCAAGTACAAAGTGATGCACCCTGGAGCAAGTAAAATCCCCCGACTTTATACTCTGATGTTGTCTGAGCTGGCAGTGACTGACCGAAAAAGGAATCTTGAGTTCATGGTAGGAAATTCAGTGAAAGCACTCAGCTTTCAGCCAGTGTGTTGCACCTGTGATGAAGTCAAATTCCATGTAAAGCATCATTAGGAAGGGAATGAAAAGAAAATGGCAAGTATCATAATTCTACAGTATAGAGAAAAAAATACTTACACCAGTGTGTGTGGCTTCAGGATCTTAAGCAGGGTATCGTGCAGCTGAAGATGGTGTATAAACTAGCAGTCAAATGAAGATACATTTGGGAGTAGCTTCCTTTTAAAGAAAGGTCACCACATTTAAGACTTTTACATTATAAGAAAAGTAAGTAAAGAGTGAAATGGCAGAGGGGCATAGGAGTATTTATAGTGTGAAAACAGTGGATGGTGGAGCTTTTTCCTGCTTTCTTAAAATACCTAACCTAGGAGTCATCCTCCAGTGGTGGGAGATGTAGGAGAAGCTAAATTAAGTACTGAACATACATTGTGGAGTCAAGCTGTCAATTTTCCCAAGATGTGGTGATGGTTAGCAGCTCAGATGGCTTTTAAAAGATCAGGAGACAAATTCAGAGAGGATAGATTGTCAGCAACTATCAGCTACATGGCAGTCATGGTGGCTCCGTATTTTTTTCCAGACTTGGAGGCAGCCTGTCTCTGAGTACCAGCAACTGGAGGAACAGCCCTTGTGTCTCACTGGTTGGGTTCAACCTGGGCTCATTGTGCATTTTCCATTGCATTAAATCAAATGAACAGTTTTGTTGGAGGCTTCTACATCCTCTGAATAAGGCATTGAAGTAGGTTAGGCTGAAAACGGGCAGCTGGTCCTTAGATCACCCAGTGTTGTGACTGAGGAGGAACTTCCAACCTAGATGTCTCCTGTCCAAATCCAGCACTGCCAGGCACATTGTACTCCTCTATGCATTTTGCAAAGATAATGTCTGAATGTAATAATCATATGGCCAGAATGCATTGGTAATGCTGTAAGCCACCACCCTTTCCGTGGGCCTTTTGTCTCGCCTGTCTTGCACAATCAAATAAAGGACTGATGTGGCAGGGTATGTAGCCACGGAGAAGCAGCCGTGGTAAACCCATCATGCATGTAACATGAATTGGCCACGAGAACACATTTGGAGAGGTGCATCCCTGTGGGTACAGTGGGACTCCTCTGGCATTGAAAAGGCATCTTTGCCTGTCTGACTTATTTCTCTTTTGGTACCATTCAGAGACCTTTCTCAATGCAGGCTGTGCTGGAGCTGAGGCTGTTGTTTGCTGAGCACTTTTAGGCCCCATTCAGAAAGCACTAGAGAGAGGCCATGGGATTATGTAGAATTTATTTTTGTATCTCTTGTGTAATGAAGGAATGAATGATGCTAATTAGGTCTGCATCAGAGAGAACAGCCATCTAGCCGCCTCCCAGGTGCAAAAAGCTCTTGGCCACAGTTGCCGCCTGGCTCAGTGAGGCAGGCCTAAGCATCCTGAGGCTGGGCACACAGGCCAGGAGGAATGCTGGAGAGAGGGAAGGTTGCTTAGATTTTCAGGAGAGTGCCATTCCAGTGGCAAATAGGTATTTTTTAACGTTCAGAAGGCAAATCAGAATCAGCCACATCAGCAAACATGATTCTAAAATAATCTCACGTTTCTTATTGTTTCACAGGGGAAGAGCACACCCTTCTTTACAGAAGGATAACGGCTACTTCCGTTTTTTAATAATACTGATGGTGTCAGTTTTGAACCATTTCAGTGTTTCAGGCTTTACATAGCAAACAGTATAAAAGGCTCAAAGATCAGGCATAAGCAGAAGAAAACTCCTTGTTCTTCAGAGCAGCAATTCCCAGCCTCGAGTCACCCAAATATTCTTCAACTACAACTCCCAGAAACCTCAGTCCACATAGGTGGTGGTGAAGGTTTCTGGGAATTGTAGTCCAAGAACATCTGAATTGCCAAAGGTTGGGGACAGTTGCCTTAAAGGACAGTTTTTAGTGGATATCATGTAGGTTTAGTAGAATTTAATTTCTTTGAGTGAGTTGCAGATTTCAATGAGGAATGTGGGATCTGCACAGTACAGTATGTGCATAATAAAGACACAGAATAATATAGCTGACCATGTGTAAGTTTGACATGCTGTTATGCTTGTGTGGCTGTACTTGGGCTAAAAGGCATAATAGAAATAGAGAATGTTCACTAACTCCTTAAATCTCTTCTCCCTCCTGTTCCTCATTACTCAGAGTTACCTCTTGTAACCACACAGGTTTAGTTAAGCTGGGTTTTCACTAGCACAAGATGCAGTGGTGGACACTGACATGGGTAGCTGGAAAGAGGCATAGTCAGATAGAAGGGGGATGGGGCTCTAAATGGCCGAAGGCCAGGATGCCGTGCCTCATGTGCTGCAGTGCAAAGGTGGGGGGGCGAGTACTGTTGCCTTCCTGCCCTGCTGGTGGTGTCCCCCCCCCCCCACCGCCGCAATTGCCTGGCCACTGTAGGAAGGAGAGGGCTGGACTAGGGAGGGCTTTGCGTCTGATGCGGCAGAGCAATTCTTAGGTTTTTATGGCTAGTGTTTCAGAAGACCAGCCACAGGCAGGTTGAACTGCCTAGGCTGCTCTGCCTGGTTGCTGCGTCAGGTTTGCCCTGCCTTCTTAAAGCACCTGGCTGATCTCTGCTGGTTGTTTGGGAGCTACCTCCCACCCATTGTGTGCTGTTAGAAATCCTCCCTCCCTCCACCACAAGCAGTGGTGCCAAAATAGGTTCAGCTTTCTGGAGCAATAAACTACAGGACTTGGTCTGAACGTTGGCACTTCTCACTCGAGGTATCTAGGTCAGGCAGGGAACTCCCATTTCTCAGAGCAGAAGCCGGCGTCTGTGTGCAGTGGAGGCATCTTTACTCAGCCTTACATTTCAGCCTTCTTCTGGTATTCACTCGTGACCAGCGATTCCTTGCAGGTTATTCAGTGGCTGATACAGGAGGGGGGATGGGTTGCTCTGCCACTCCAGTCTCCCCTGCTGGAATGATAGAAGCCTTTTACATAAGAACAAAAGAACAAAAGAATAAAAAGAGCCATGCTGGATCAGGCCAAAGGCCCATCTAGTCCAGCTTCCTGTATCTTACAGCGGCCCCACCAGATGCATTTGGGAGTGCATGAGACTAGATATCTGTCTCCTGATACCACTCCCCTGAATCTGGCCCTTGAAGTACCCTGGTTTTAAGCCTGGAGATTACACATTTCCATCATGGTTTGTAACCTGTGATGGAGTTTTCCACCAGGAATCTGTCCAATCCCCTTTTGAAGGCATCCAGTCCAGATGCCATCACCACATCCTGTGGCAGGGAGTTTCATAGACTAACAACGCGCTGAGTGAAAAAATATTTTCTTTTGTCAGTTCTTACTCTCCCAGCCCTCAATTTGAGTGTATGTCCCCTAGTTCTGGTATTTTGGGAGAGGGAGAAGAGGATCCCTCTATCCACTTTACTCATGCCCTGCATTATTTTGTATGTCTCAATCATATCCCCCCTCAGGCGCCTTTTTCCCCCGACTAAAGAGCCCCAAATGTTTTAGCCTTTCCTCATAAGGGAGGTGCCACAGCCCAGTAATCATTTTAGTTGCTCTCTTCTGCACCTTTTCCAGTTCCACTATGTTTTTCTTGAGATGCGGTGACCAGAATTGTACACAATACTCCAGGTGCGGCCTTACTATTGGTTTTTATAATGGCATTATAATGTTGGCTGTTTTATTTTCAATCCCCTTTTTGATCATCCCTAGCATGGAATTGACCTTCTTCACTGCTGCCACACATTGGGGAGACACCTTCATGGAGCTGTCCACCAACACACCAAGATCTGTTTTTTAAAAACTGAACAGACTATCAGGTTTTCCCAAGGTGGCTGAGGAACAAACAGGGGTTCTCCTCTACAGCCTGTGCAGAAATGTGTACTCCAAGCCTTGTGATGGGCTAAGAGAATTTATTTATTGATTTGATTTTCATAGCTGGCAGCAGGGCCACTCTGGGCGGTTTACAACTAGTGAAACAACATGTATGGACAAAACACTTTTTTTAAGCTACTCACTTTATTTAGATGGGAGCATTAAATGACTTCCTACATGTTAATATTGGGTTGTTTTCTGCACTCTTAAGTGACCAGCAAAACAAAACAAAAAACAGAGCACAGGGTGCTTTTGTTTTGTACCTGCTTTTTGCAAGTCACCACTTCCTCTTGAGTCCTGTGTCCTATATCCTGTGCTGTTTTAGAGTCCATGGACCTCCAGCAGCCTCTGTGGAGGGAGTGGCTGAGCTGCAGCAGGCCGTGGCAACAGTAAATATTGTGTACGTGAGCCGAATTCTTCTCGTGCAAAGCGTTCATTTTATACAGCTTTGAGCAAGTAGCCCTTGATTACTGAAAAACCTAGAGCGATCGGTTGGTGGTGGATATTCTGAGAGCATTTTTAATTCTCTCGGGACATGTTTCTAGCTTTTGGAATTCCTGTCATTCTATAAAATCTTGAGCATGGCATCAGTAGCTTTGTGAGACTTATTTTACACGCAACTTCCATCAGTGGCATAGCTTTTGTGCAAGGGTTTTGTTGGCATGGCAGCTGTTCTGAATATTAGGCTTTTGTACATGCAGGCTCAGCTGCAAAACTGTGCATGTTTTTCTGAGCCAAGAAATACTCATAATTTGCAGCATGCATTACAGTAGCACATAGACATGTTTATGTCAGTGATTTGTGTCTCCTGCTAGAAGGCATTTCATGGGTTCGCTTCGTTTTGGCCTCTGTGTAAGACAGAGAAGTATGTAGGCCGCTGCCCATGAAAGCTCACATTCTAATATATTCATTTTCACATTGCAGGTGGAATATTTGTTTTTTGGCGGGAGGAGGGCAACTGCTTTTATTCCTAAAGTGGCAGGCCTGGAGGCATTTCTGACAGTCAGCCTGCAGAATCTGAGAAGCTGCATTCAGTTGCTGTAATTCAGAGTGTCATGTTGACTTCTTAGCTTGTTTCCTAAGAAGCAAATCTGTTTTGTACCTTTTTTCTAGAGAGGAAGTTGTGGGCTGTTTATATATTGTTTTCATACATAAAAACAGCTAATATATTTACTTTGAAATGTCTACAGGCTGAAATCCTGATTCTCAGTATAGTGAGTTGCACTAGAGTAGGCCCATTGAATTAGTGGGAATTTGTTGAGCCCCATCTTCCTTAGGTTGATTCAAATGGTTCTGTTCTCCTTGCTGCTGCTTTTAGTGAACTATGTTGCAATTTGAATATGCCCGTTTCAACCCAGTGGAACTTGTGCTGGTTAGGATTTCTGGGAGTTGTAGTCTAAGAACATCTGGGGACCCAAGGTTGGGAAGCACTGAGAGAGAGAGGTTGGGCTGAGGAAAGCTTGTCATCTGGTGTATCAGGCGACATTCCCCTTGCCCAGTTGTCAAAACTGAGATTCCATAACTATGCTTCATTTGCCGTGTTATTTTCAGATCCATTGACAGATTCTGATCCATATAATGTTGTTCTTCACTCAAACAAAGTTGAAGAGTAGAGCTATTGGTACCTGAGGCCCCCGGTGTGGCGTGAATTTGAAGAATGAAAGCAGACCATGTCTGCTTGTCCTTGACAGATCTTCATATAAGTAACTGAGAGGCACAGGGTCTGATCTTGTCAACCTTTTCCTTAGTTTTGTGGGTTGAACCATAGGAAGTCTTGATCTGTGTCAGGTGATGTCACTAAAGAGTGAAGGTTGATGTAATTTTAGCTCTGAAATCTTTCCTAGCCTTAGCAGGAGTGATGCTGTCTCAGCTCCAACCAGGTTCTTTCATGAGCATTGTGTTATTGTTGAAAACAATGGAGGGCAAGATCAAATGCTTTGCTGCTCTTTGCAGAATTGGGGATGGGGTTTAAAATCCATGCCTTGCATAGGATTACAAAGGCAGAAGAGAAAATATGTGCACAATAATGTTAGGTGGTTTTGCCTTGTGTGTATGCCTTTCAGAGCCATGCCAGCGTGTGAACAAGAAATGCCTACAGACCTTGCTTCAGACCTGGCAGTGTGGAGATTTCTTGTACCGATGTGGGTAGGATGTCATGGGTTAAATTCCTGTGACCTTAGTGAATATCCTGCCTTAAATTTTTGTTTGAACATTGAATTGAAGTACAGTATGTCTCTTCCATTTGATTTGCATATTTCCTCCTCTCCCCCCCTCCCTACTCCACTTTCCCAGGCACTAGTACCTGCATTGGTTTCTCAAAGGTTGCTTCACTTTTACAAAAACATAGCTTTAAGTATTGCATCTCCAGCTTTTTCTTGGCCTTGTTCTTCCTATCTTGTTATCCTGGTTGCTAAATTCTGAAATAGAAATGAAATCCTTTCAAAGATTTATGCAATTATTATTTTTTTTCTCATTCTCATTTTTCAAATTTAAGCAGAAGGCATGATGGCTTCAGTATGTATGGAGTTGCCGGTGGTGGTGATGGTGGTGGGGACACCACAAGCAACAAAACAGCATTAGCGGATGTAGAAGTAGCTGGAATGAGAAGCTTTTGTGCCATTAATAACAGTTTTGGCTGGCATCCAAGGCTCAGAGTGTGGGATTAGCCTGAACAATCAAGACTGCAGGATCAAAACAAGGAGGCAGGAACAGGGAGGTCACGCTGCTGCCATCTGAGTTGCCGCAGTGCTGGGAGGGGAAGGGGGAAAAGATGGGGGCAGGGCTGAACCAGAAACGGGCGGCTGGTAGCTGCAGCGGCCTGGAAAGAGACAGGCTGGCCTTTAAAAAAAAAGCCTTTCTTTTAGAAGGGGGTGGGGTGGGGAAAGCAGTGCCATTTGGAAGGGGGGGCATTTAAAGCTCCTAGTTTCCCACAGAGCTGCAACCCGCTTTTCCATAGAGGGAAGAGTAGCTGCAAAATATTGCCAGTATCCTGTTTCTAATGTTCAGCTTTATTATTATTATTATTATTATTATTATTATTATTATTATTATTATTATTATTATTATTATTATTATTATTATTATTATTATTATTATTATTATTATTAAATGACACGTATATCATCACGGTCCGCACACACTTGGCCATTGAATGTTTGAAAGGGTTTAATGTTGATCAGCAAGTCCTGCCAGCCTAGTAATGCTAGATTTGTAATGGGTGGTTCAGACTCCTGGGTAGTCCTGAGAAATGCATCTTAGAGATCAGCCCACCAAGTGTGAGCAAATGGAGCTGTTTCAGCTGAGCTTTCTGTTCCTGAGGTGTCTCCAGACATACTTTCCTCTTAAAGCAGATGGAATCAGAGACATTATTTGCTTGTCATTGCTGAAAGTGTTCTTCTGAAGAGTGTTTGAAATGATTTGAAAACAATTGCAGTGTATATTCTTCTTTTGCACTAAAAAAGAACCATCTTCCAACAGTACACGATAGTTATAAATGTGTAGGCAGAAATTCCACAGCAGTCTCTCTCTCTCTCAGCACTGGCTAAAAATATTCCTGTCTAGTGCAGTTTACTCTCCAGCATTCTTTTGTCTGCTTTTGTGTGCCCTAATTGAAGTGGGGTGGACGGCAACGTGCCTGTTAGTTGAATAGCTGAACTCAGTTGTAATGACAAAAAGGAAAAAACTGCCTCATTTTGCTGGAGAACTTTTATTTTATTCCTCCTCCCCCTTTATTTCAGTTTATCAGTTTATTTGAAGAAAAATCTAAAATCTGTTACCAGTTTTAGCAAACATTTCTTAGGGGACTACAGGGGGAAAGGGGGTGTTGGGCATTGGGAAACAATCTATTTTTGTGTCATTGCTGTTTCAAACTATCTTTGGTGCAGATGAAGCTTAATATAGACCAAGTCCTAATAACATATTTTAATTGCTTTCTAATAAGAGAATATTGGGAATTTGATGGCTTTCAGAAAATCTAAAATCGGAGTTTATGTTCATTTTGTTTTGAAGAGCTTGTATGGTTTGATTTTTGAAGGTGGATTCTAGGTTGTATGTTTCTCTTTTTTCTTTACATTTTTTATTATTTACTTTAGGAATGCCATCTGGCTCCTTTTAGCTTTCTTTCTTACAGATTGTGTGTAAAATTATAGATGTCTGTTCCACATGTGTTTGGGACAAAAATATTTTTGAACATTACAGTTTAGATTTTTAAATGTGTTCATATAGATAGACTCGTGATAAAGAAAGAGTCTTGCGTTCAACTGTACTTGGGTTGAGACAGTACAGTACTTGTTTCATTCAAGGATCTGCTGTTGTTGTTTTTTACAAAGTATCTCTGCATGTTAGTTACCTCCTTGTATGTGTGTGTGGTTAGCTTTTGAGGGAACAAGGCTTTTTGCAGTTATCAAGTTTCTCTTGAATGGGCCAGTTTAATATATTCTAGGGGCAGACAAGAACAAGGACTTGCTTGTCCTACTTAGTACTGTGCTAGAATTAAAGGACAAAAGCTTTTTTAAAAAATTGCACACAGAGATCTTCCTGCCCCCCCCTTTGTGACTCCCCCACCCTCATGATTCTTCGTGGCCGCTCGGCAATCTTTTGCGCTCTCCGTGCTATGTCTTGAGTACCTTTTCTCTACCTGTCATCTCATTTGAGCTCCCTCTGGGCAATTCTCTTCATTTAGCAAACAAGATACTGGCTGGTGCTACAGAACCTAGCTGATATTCTCCTCTTGTGTGTCTGTGTGATTGCCCGTTTCTGTAGCATTATGACAAACAGGATGCTTCATTCTGGCTGTTGAAAGAATTGTTCTTGTTCTGGGTGCATGCACGTGTCTTATTTTTGCTGCTGCTGCTGTTTCCCATGATGCTACACTGGTAAAGATATCTCTTGATGTATCTGTATGCATTAGTGTGCATCTGGTTAAAAGCAACAGAAAATGCTGGCTAGTGTCTACCTTTGAAAATGACAGGCTTATGAGGAACTTAAGATGTGTAACTTGGAAAAAAACAGGAAAGTGTTTGCTCTTAGCATTAATTTCTTTGAGTGACTGCTGTATTTTTAAGTGGCCTGGTGACTTCTCCAAATGGAAGAGTATACAAGGTTCCATGCCTCCCAGTATTCCTGAGTTTAAGTTAACAGTTGACCACTGTTTCAAAGTCCCTTAAAGTCAGGGTGTTTTTAGTAGACATAGACAGACAGTTATTGCCCAGGCTTGCACCTCCCTGCCTTGTGAACTGTAAACTATCTCCAGCACTTTGTGTTGCATGCATTTTATTTATTTATTTATTTATTATTTATTTACAAGATTTTTTTAGCCACCCCACTACCAGGTTAAAATTCAAATTTTAAAAAATATTGTACAGGATTCTCCAAGGTTCTTTTTATTTACAGCTAACATTTTCAGAAACCTGAGTTTAGCTTCCACTCTCTGTTCTTGGTGGGAGGTGTTTCATATCTCTTTGGCAGCTCAAGCAAAGCATGCAGAAAATTTCCAGTTTCCTGGGGTGAGTGTAGTGAAGGAGGCCTTGGGGAAGAGCTGTGTCGTGCAACCATTGCTCTCTCTCTCTCTCTCTCTCTCTCTCTCTCTCTCTCTCTCTCTCTGTGTGTGTGTGTGTGTGTGTGTGTGTGTGTGTGTGTGTGTGTGTGTGTGTGTGTGTGTGTGTGTGTGTGTGTGTGTCATACACACACACACACCAAAAACTCCTTCCCCACCCCCACCCCCTCACGTAAACATTGCTGGCTCATAGGATACTGCAGCATTCTGGTGGCAGACAGGCTGAGGGTGCCCCCTTTCCATCCATCCAATCCAAGAGGTCCTTGCTTACCTTTCATTAGTGAGCTGAGAAGGGGAGAGCAGAGAGAAGAGGGGGGTATTCTTTCAGTATTATCTCCCCCTTTGAGGTTTGGCTGCTTTGTAGTAGTGCTGGAAATTCAGGGGAACTTGATCCTCCTTTGTCTACTGGAGAGGAGCAGCTGGCTGAGCCAGACTCGGTTAATTTCAGATGCTGAATCCCCTGCTACTACTTTGTGTGCTGGCCGAAATGCAGCCAGATAACTTTCTCAATTTTCGGCCTAATGTCCTAAGGCCTCGGGAAGCAAGGAAAAGCCATTACTCAGTGCTTGCTGAGCCAGTCAGGTCATACTGCTGTGCTTTTTTTGGTGGGGGATGATGCTGACACCATTGAGAGTAGACTGTGGCAGTTGAAAGAAAGGGCAATGCCACACACACCCCTTTTGAATCCTCACTGGTTTGGGCAGCATGCATAATGTATGTACAATACAGACCCGTCCGATGAAGAGTGTGCTGTTACGGTGCTGCTGTGCCCTTTGTACCTATAGCTTGGGAAGCTCCCTGCCTCTCCCGAGGGACAAGCCAAGATGATATGTCAGAGCGGCAAGTGTGAGAGTTGCCCACACTCGTAACAGCATGTTTGGAGAAGAATAAAACACTAGGTGATTCACTTTTTCAGGCGTGTGCAGTCAGATGGGCTCTGCAAGGTCCCCTTTCTGTACTTCCGTGAGTGGACCACATAAAAGAGCTGCACTTCACCAGTTTCACCAGCCCCCAGAATGCCTTCTGCTTTGGCCTTTGGGGCTCCTTGCATGCTGCAGGCGGCCTCCTCATGAAAATGTCTGCCTTATGCAGGAGACACCATGGCTGCCAGCTCCTCTCGCTGGCAGGAAAGGCATGGGCAGGCTGCCAGTACCCCCACCCTCTGGAATTGGGCTACAATATATGATTAGATGAGGTGTGGAGTGGGGGGTGGGGGTGGGGAACAGAGACTTAAGAGAGCTTGTTGGCTCAGTTGGAAACAGAATTTCTTAGTCTGGTTAGGCCATGTGGCTGCAAAATTATTGTGATGTTTCTTACCATTTCAGTATAACTCAGAAGTTCCCAGCTAATGTTTGAGGGGTTATAATGTCAGCTGAATTTTGGAACCAGTGGAATACCTGTAATCTCTCACTGGCCAGGTTGGTTGACCAACTTGTAATGTTTGTGTCTTCTATTCTTGACTAAATATTGGAGATTATTGAGGCTGAGCTGAGCTTCCAAAACAGCCAAGGAAATTGATAAACTAAACCCAGTGTATAGTTTAAATTGGCAGTGTATAGAAATACTGTTCAAAGCTTTAGTTCCGGCATCAGAACATAGTTCTGCCTGAACTTATACTTTGGACGCACATTTGCTTTGCTGGAAGAGTGATTTTAAATGCTGTACGTGTCCCTCCAAGACGTCTTTCAGAGAAGCTGTCTCATATATCTTCTGTAGGGCTGATCCATCTCCCATCCTGCTTTTGTCCATTTTTGTCCTGCTTGCCTTTGATACAAGCATGGCTGCAATTCTTTATATTAAGATTAGTAACATGGAGCTTATTCATAGTATCAAAATATCAGCTAACATAAAACTTCAATTTCTGCAACGCTATTTTTGGTAATTGTACTGACATGGAATACTTTCCTTGGGTTCTAAAATTTTCCATACTTCATTTCAGGTCAGAGGCTCACACGGGCATTTTATGCCAGGTTTGTGAAATCTCTCAGTGAAGCAACTGGAAAATATTTTCCATTTTGAATGCAACCGTAAGCTGCCTAACAACTTAGAAGGCTAAACTGGCTCAGCCGGTATCTATACATCTCTTAAATACTCTCTTCAGAAACCAAGTACTGTATATGGATCCCAGTGTGTGTATATCCAGTGCTGAGCACAATGGCCCGGAGCTTTCTAGTTCTCCTCTGCCACGTCAGAGGGGAAGTGAGGCATGTTAAAGGACAGGTGGGTAGGATTCTTTTTCTGGGAGAGTATTTTTATTTATTCGTTTGATTGAATTATATACTGCCCGTCTAACAACAAAGGCCACTTTGGGTTATTTAAACTAAACAGTCAACTAAAATCTAGTGCTCCCTAGGTGAGATGGGGGTGAAAAGCATGTTCCACTCCTCCACCCACAAATCTCTATATAGAGATCCTGTTTTTCTCTCCTCTGTGCTAGTGATATAGGCAGGCAGCAGCCTTGGAAGCCAGGAAACAGTGATTATCAACTTAGCCAAGTTTCTTTGGAATCACAAGACACACAGTGAGTGGCCAGGGGCCACAGGTGGTACTCACATCAGGGAGATGACAATTTGGCCATTTCTACCAGCGTTTTCTGCTCCCTCTGCCAAACTGCCTTAGTTCCTGTTCAGAAAATACTAACTTCTGTACTCCTGACTGTGACACAGAGTGAAGATGAGAGAATTCAGCTTACAGTGGAAATGTACCTTTTTTTGGTAGGGGGCTTTTAAACTTTGCAAGTAGAGGTATATGGATTGGATCCAGAATGTTTTAATGCTTGGAGTAGACCCACTTAAATCAACATGGTTTAAGTTAGTAAGTTAATCTTTGACAGAGTTCCCTTGATTTCAACAGAGTGTGACTAAGTATGGAAACAAGTTCATTTGTTTATTTAAACCTCTTTGAAAACATAGCTGACATCATTCAGCCACCAAGGCTATGCTTGCTCTGGCCATAATCTGTTGCTGGGTGTTCTCCTTTGCAGTTTTGTCTGATCTACTTAACATATCAGTTTTCCTTGGAATTTTTAAAAGGTGTGCTGGAGGTATTTTTGCACAGATATTGTTACTGTTCAGGATATCCTGTAGATAAAATTAATTTCTATTGTACTCATGATGAAGATGGTGGATAGTTTGTGAGGGTTAAGCACTTCCTGCTCACTTGCTTAAATCATGGGACTTTTATATTTTCTGATCTTTCACAGCCCCCATAGTACATTAACACTTTGTTCTGCAGTAAAAGCCATTGGCCACAGACTATATTTTTCTGTGTATAAGATTTTTTTTTACTAAAACTGTTAGACTAAAATTTTAGGGTCATCTTTTACACGGAAGTAAGCCAATGAGAGAACTACACAGTAGAAAAACTGTTATTTCAGGCTGGAAAACTGGGGGTTGTCTTATACATGGGGGGATCTTATAGAGAGAAAAATACAGTATCTTACCTATAAGCATTAGGCCTTCTACCTACCCTATTCACCCTTCTAATATGCACTGCAGTAAAAGCTGTCATGGCAAGTCTCTCCAAATACAGCTTGTGCATAAATTCACCCTAGGCCGAGGTAGTTGAAAGACCAGCGGTGTTGCATGCTGAAATAACATGTAGATCCTGACCATTATGTTCTGCAATCGGCATTGATTTCTTGCTGTGGGGGGGATGCACTGTCCCTCTCCCCTTTGTCTTCTTTCTGTATTTGTGCAGCTCAGGCTTTTGGCTTTGTCCAGAGGGTGGTCCTTCATGTTCTTCATTAGCTAACATTAAATGTTTCTGTTTCCCATTAATTGAAGGTTAATTGTAGGTTGCATATTTCATTTGCTTGCTTCACATTAACATAAACCCTGACTTTGCTGTGAAATCTGTCTCAAATAAGTCAGGTTATAGCTTGGCTTTGAGACCGTCAGTAATGAAAGACTGTTATTTCCAATTAACTTTCACAGGACTCTCCTTGTGAAAATTCTTTTCCTTGATATGAGAGAATCAGCATCCCCATGCATAGTGCTTTTGCTGGTGGAAGGAATTACAGGTGTGAATGTGCCATCAAGCAGATTCCAGTTCGTGATAGATTTGAGTAGAGTTTCCAACATGTGTGAAATAGTCAAGAAATGGCTTTACCAGTGCCACCGCTGCTGAAATTTCATAGTGAAGTAAGGCTACATACTTATTACAAGTGCAGTATAAGACATTAGGTTCAACGTAACCAACTACTAAAACCACTGTAACTGTGCAGCCACTTATGTGCATTGCAATATGTTAAGAAAGTTCTGAAACGTAAATGTTCTTTTCAGAGTAAGTGTTGGTACTTTCACAACACTGGTAGTTACAGTGTTTGCGAAAGGGGAATTATGTGACCCCTTTTCTAAAACTGATGAATTGAAACTGCTTTGAAAATGCCTGATTAGGTTTCCGCTATAATCCCAATGTAAGTGCTGGGTGGGAATCCCAGGAGAGGGGGCAGTCCAGATCACCCCCATCATATATGGCTGGTGAGGTGACATGCCCTGCTGTTGGTGCAGCCTTGGGCAAGCTGCTTGGTCTCAGGGTTCCATCTCAGAGGGAGGAGCCTTTTGCAAACTTCATGCCCAGAAAACCCTGGGAGGACTGCCATCAGAATTAACTTGAGGTCTTCATCGTTGTCTTTTTAAAAATGGTGAAATTAGTCTTCCCATTTTGAAGTTAAGAGCCACTCGAGGAAACTGTGCAGCTGATTATTTGCTGGTTGCATTTGGAAAATGCAGCTGCAAAGAGAAGCCAACATCTTAACCGCCATGTATTTTCCTGAAACAATAGTTCTTCCATGCTGGTTTTTAAAATGTGATAGGAAAAACCATTCAGATTGCCTTCTTTCATATGCACAGAGCACACAATGTGCTGTCGAGTCAGTTCTAATTTAGGGTGACTTTTCTAGGCACCGAATACTCAGAAGTGGTTCCCCAGCCTGTTCTCTTGGGCGCTGCAGCTTCCCAAGGCCACAAAGCACAGTGGGGAATCAAACTCCCAACCTCTGTCTCCACAGCCAAGTTACCAATGCAGAGCTGCAGACCCAGCTGTACAGAATGTTACCTGGTGATAATAGAAAGAGACTCTAAAGAGTCTGTGAAGATTCTCAGTCATCCAGGTTCGTTTATCTGGGAGTTGAGTCATGGCTACTGGACTTCTTTTTTGAGAGATAGAAACGTTTCGCTGTTCATCCAAACAGCTTCATCGGACTCTAAAGAGATTATTATGAGAATCAGCCATCTGCTGTCTCTTGCCTCCACTTTGGTCTCCGAAAGAATCCCGCAAGATATTCCAGAATTTGTTTGGCTCATGTCTACCTTTTATTTTGCAATTTTGTTACAGAAGTCAAGCTGCTCTGCATATACTGTTTAATACTTTGCCCTGAAAGGGTGCAACCTGGACTTGATTTAAAGCCTCAATAAGTGCTCTAGGATTGAGTGTTGGCATTCATTTACGTTGCCAAGCTTGACTGAAAGCAGAAGGCCCATAGCAAAGCTTTCTGTCTGAGGATTGAGGAAGGTGGCACACCACTTTGGGCTGCACTAATATCATTTTCACACTTCCCCTGAAGTGCGAGATTACATACACAGCAACACATAATCTGTTCATACAGATTATCCTTTTAGCCCAGAACTACTACAGACTTGGTTTTAACCATTTCTTCTGACACTGACAGTGATTTTATGCCAGCATTGTTAAATCATATGTAAAATTGCTAAGAGATGGAATTCAAGCAGTCTGAAAAGCCTTTCATTGATAAGATGATTACTCTCTCTCTCTCTCTCTCTCTCTCTCTCTCTCTCTCTCTCTCTCTCTCTCTCTCTCTCTCTCTCTCTCTCTCTCTCTCTCTCTTTATTTTTTATTTTTTATTTTCAGGGGGCAGGACTTTGGCTCCATTTTCTACTGCTGCAAGGACTTATTTGAGCTTGATGCAAAATTTATTTTACCATATGTAAAATTAATTTGTGTAGCTGCACACCCTGCTAGACACTGAATGGGCATAAGGGTATTTGAAGTCTCAGTGCAATTTATTATTTAAAAGCTGTAAAATTACATTGCAGATAAGGAAAGCACAAAGTAGAGAGAGGTAATGATGTAATGGGCATTGGTACTCCACTTGCTGTAAGAGCCACTCTGTACATTAGTGTGTTGGCTAGGGCAGTTACTCCTATCAATTATTTATAGTCTTCTGGCACATAGCCTGGATAGGGTCACAATGCTGAAAGCCAACTTTATCTCCATTTTCCCCAGCCTTCTGCCCAGCTGTCACTCCATCCCCTCATTTAATATACTTTGAGAGTGGTGTAAAATGAAGCAAGATTTCTGTTGTCCATCACTTAATGCCGAATGACTCAGTTTTTAATTCTACTTTTTAAAAGGCAGTGCTTTTTAGTATTCCTGATATTTCTCTCCCCCGCCCCCCAGATTTTGTTTGCAATAACTTCACTAAGATTATTGGCCAGCATTTCTGTGACCTGCTGTTTTGCCTTTGTTTCACATCCGCATATTTGAGTATGCATCAGTGAAGCACTAGAAATGAGGCAGCTGCGCCACCAAGGATCACTGTTATGCTCACATATGAGATGCAGGGCAGTTGACATGCATGCTAAGTTTCTCTTCCTGTCATCATAGAAAACGGTTCTGAAGTAATGGAGTTAAGCTGATGTTGATAGCAAGGTATCCCTGCAGACTCCTCAACCAACCAGGGTAAAAGATATCCTACTCAAATTAGATTAGGTGATGTGCATCTGTTGTTTTGAGCAGATGGGTGTGTGTGTTTTGTTATATTGTTTTTGTTTTCAATCCAGTTGTGGCTTTTGACAATTGCCAGGTTAAACAGGAGATGGTTTGTTTTACAGTATGAGTGCTGTCTAAAATCACTGCAGGGGGTTTAATGGGAAGGCAGATGTCACAATTATTATCTGCTCTGTTCAGTATAGCTGTTTTGCTGATTAATAAATGACATTTGGAACTGATGTTTCTGCATAACACAAAGGTAAATCTGTTGACCTTTTTTATTTTTAACCTTAATTAAAAAAAATTCCATGTGTTATATAGTGTAATTTCTAGTCATGCCTTTCTGCCATAAAAGGCACTCCAGATGGCACTTCAGTACGACCTGTGTGCTGATGACATTGGATTTTTTTTATCTCTGTCCCAATCATCTTGAGTCATAAATGGATTCTAGGGTCAATAATGGACTTGGAGGAGCGTGAACTAATTTAAGCTTTATTGACAAAAGGCAGAGGTGCTCTTGATCAGTGGAAAACTCAAGTAGATCAAGGACTGGGGATTCAACCTGTTCTGGGTGGGCTTTGTAGTTCCCTTGTACGCCTAGGCTGGACCATGACCCTGAACTCCCAGGTCTCGGCGTAGGCCAGAAGGGCATCTGCACCGTTAATTAGCACAGGAGCTGTGCCCTAAAGAGGTCTGATCTGCCCATGGTGACATATGCCTTAGTGATATCTTGTTTGGATTACCATAATATGCTGTACTTGAAGCTGCCTTTGGGAAGTCTTTAGCATCTCCAGTGGGTTCGGGCTATTAACGTGAGCCAGATATAGTGAGAACAGAAATTCTTGGTTACAGCAGCTTCGCTGGCTGTGATCCCTTTCTGGTCATAGTTTAGAGCTCTGGTGAAGACCTATAAATCCTGAGATGGCTTGGATCCAGACTATCTGAAGGAATGTGTCTCCCTATAGGAGGAGCCAGCCGGGCTGTTACAATCCTGCCCTAGCACCCTCACTGGCAGATCTGGTGAACACACCCACAAAGACCTTCTCACTAGCCATTACCAGCCTGTAAAACTTCCTTGCAAAGGTGGCTATTCTCGCCTCGCCTCCCTTTTCCTTTTCTTTTCCTATCAGGATGCAAAAATAACTTTATTAAAAGGCCTTTGGCCACAGGTCAAGACTTTTCAATGGTGGGAGTTTTTATGCTGTTTTTTAAAATTAGTTTTATATGAATTCAAGCACTATTAACTGTAAATTTGTTTAATCTGATAGTTTATTTGGTACAGTCTAGGTATGGTAATTTATTGTGTTCTTTCATTGAACCTGATTTTAGTTTGTCTATTGTAGGCCATATTGGGATCCAGCAAGACAGGACTGAAGTAAATAGATAGGGAGGTCGCAAAAGTTCAGCAGTGATCACCCTGAGGTGAATTCAGAGGCAAAAACGTATTCAGCTTGGCTGCATTGGTCAGATATTTGGAAGTAATGTTCTGCAGCAGCTGTTGTATTTTTTTTTCATGTTGTTGGAATGGACTGGGTAGAGCAGTTCTTTGGATGCTGTCATGATCTGGATGAGGACTAATAAACTGAACCTAAATCCCAACAGGACAGAGGTTTCCCGGTCTGGAAGTTGGGTAGGGGACCTGTCTGGATGGAGCCACACTCCCTTTGAAGGAACCGGAACCTGGATACTCCCAGGTTCATCTTTGTCACTGGAGATTCGTGCGAGCTCAGTGTCTTGGAGGGCCTGGGGCCAATGTCAGCTGATCCACGGCTTCCTGCATTTGGATAGCTGGCTCCCTGTTGCCATGCCCTGACAACCTCCTGGTTGGACTGCTGCAATGCACTGTACATGGGGCTACCCTTGGAGACAACATAGGATGCTGCCGCCAGTACAATATACAGCAGCTAGAGTACTAATAGGAATGTCATCCAGCCCCTCCATGAGCCTAGTTCTGGAGGACTTACCCTGGCTGCCAATACGCTTCCCGTCTGAATCTTAAGGTATTGACAATGACCTACAAATCCCTAAGCAGCTTTTGAGACTGGATATTTGAAGATATTGGAAGGTAGTTTTAATGTTTCAATTTTATGTGTTTTAAACTGTTAAATTGCTCTAAATGTTTTTATCCTTTTCAATTTGCTTTAAATGGCTCTCTAAGCCAAACTGGGACCTTGCAATCTAGGGAAGCCTGTAAATGTTTTAAATAAAGAAATACTTAAGTGACACTGAGCCCAGTCTTAGGTATGATGGCCACGGAAGCATTGAGTAGCCTGATGAATGCTGCTGCTGTTAAGATATTTAATTCTTGTTAGATATTTAGTATAGAGAAGCAAGGCAGAGGCTTATTCATCCGTGGCACAGGTACGTTTTAATGAAAAGTCTTGGAAGCATTGCTCAGAATAAAGTGAAACACCCCTATGAAAAAGTGTATTGGTGGGTTTTTTTCAGATGTATGCTGAGGGAACGGCTCTCTAAAATAGTGCAAGATCTTAAGAAGGTGCCCAAATGAGGTAATGCTAGAATAGGAACTGAACATCTTTCAGTTTTTTGCTTTTCACTCTGACTTCCTGCTTGTTCCCATTGATGTCATGCTATGAGTAATTTTTCAAAATCACCTTTCTCCTATGAACTGAGGATGATTGCATCCACACTCAAAGCCAATGGATTGAAAGCCCTTCAGTCCATTTGTTACTAGAACGCCAGCATCATAGTTACAGATGTCTAGGAAGAACACTCGGTGTGTGTGAGCATGTAAAAAATGTTAGGTTTTCTCTCCTTGGGGTCCTTAAAACATGACAGTTTTGTACAACTGTTTATGGCTAAGAAGGTGATGTGGGTTTCCAAACACTTTGAAGTGCGGTGACATCAGTCCAGAAAATAGCCAAACAATGTAAGCCCTGCTTTCAGATTGAGAGGAAATAAGGGTGAGTACCTTGTGTGTGTGGGGGGAGAGAGATGCACTCTTATTCTCCCTTCCCCTTCCTGTCCCCATCTTGTTTGTTTGTTTGTAGCTCTGGGCCTTCCTTTAGTTGGTAGACAGTTATTTTTAAACTGTTCATAACTTGCACACGGACACCAAGCAAACTGTTTTATGCTCTAATTATATACCTCATAGTTCTAAAGATTTGGAGGAAGGGGGTGGTGTTCAAGCTAGTTTGCATACATTGCATTACTGACAGTGTCTTAATAGTGTGGGGTTTTAGGGCTTGGCTCAGATCCAGACCCCCCACCCCTTTCCCTCTATTTGCGGCATTCAAAAAAGAGCTGGTGTCACTGCACATATGTTTAGAGCTGTTGCTAAGGCGATTAGCTGCAGTATTCAGCACCTACGCCTGTTCTGTTGAAAGGCTGAGAACCTACTTGGAGTGTGATGCTTGTTCTCACATCCATGTGCTACCAACCCAGATGGTTAATAGCCTTGAAGGATGGTCCCTCATGGGTGGGGCGGGGGGGCCATAAATGCCTCAACTCTCTGAGTGTGTTGGAGGTTTTCACAGTTTTCCATGTATGCATTTGACTGGGATCAGAATTCTAGCACACCCTTAAACTTGAAGAGTTTTAGAAGAATGGTGTTCCTCATGAAACTGTGTTAGAGCACTCTGTGTCAATTCAAGCAATACAGCACTGTGGGGTTCAAAATTGTAGAACTGTTTTTGTTCCTGTTTCACAGCTGTTCTTTGTGCGCCACTTGCTGTGAACAGCAGTGTTTGATCTCAAAACTGCTTTTCACCGTCATTCATGGTGGAGTTTGTGGGTATCACATGTCTGAACACTTGGGTGTGACTTTTTTGTATCTTTTTGTCCAGTTAACTCTCTTGAAAGAGCATATATATGGTCGTTACATATATGCATTTCCCAGGCTCCTCTGCATACATATTGCCAGTTGCTTTCAGATTTCTCACAGGAACCCTGGCTTCTGCAGTTCACAGCTCCATAGTATGCCTCACCTGATTCTTTGCATGTCCAGTGATTTTGCTGCTTGGGCTTGTGGATTCTGGCCTGCCATGTTTTGATAAAAAAAAACCTGGTCTGTGTTGTGCAAGTCTGTTCCTTTCTAGCAGGAATGAAAGCAATTTATCTTTCACCGCCCTTCCTTTTAAAATATGGAACTGTATCCAATTGCTTTTTTTTACACTGCAGCAGAGATTCTATTAACATGCACCCTCCAGACTTCTTAGTAAAGCAAGAGAATGGCTTTTATTCATAACAAGGAAGCCGTGAAATACAATAAACCCAACCCACAACCTCTACTGAGCTTTAGCAAACAAATTACTTTTTGACAGCACTATATGCACCCCCCTCTGGTGTGTGCAAAGTAAAAAAATATATCCTTCAAGACTTGAGTAATCATTAGCTTCATTTATGAAGGGATTGTTTTCCAAACATAAAGGGGTTTTGTTTTCATTAGCAGAAGCATACCAAGTTCCTCGTTTTATGGATGGCAGAATTCTGCTTAGGGACCTCTATCTTAATCTGTAGTTACATCTTAGTTTAAAACTGCATTTCCTTTCTCTTAGAAATTCATACAGTAAAATTCAACTTAGTCTATCAATTCTGATCACCAGTATGCTGGTTTCTACCTTATTACTCTTTTCTACCAGGATCTGTCCCTGTACCTTAGTCAGGGACATGATAGCTACTCAGAACACCAAATATGATTACAAGAATGTTTCTAAAAATATGAGATGCCTTTCCCACACCAGTTGTTTCTCTTCCAAAATTAGAAAGGTAGGCTTCTCTGTCACACTCTGCCCCTTCTTCCCAAACACAGGGAAATGTGCTGCTTTAATGACTTGGGCCCAGACATCTTTCCCTCCAATGGGCTTGCTTATAAGTTTGAGCTCTTCAACAGACCCCTGTTGCATGCCCCACCTTCCTGAGAGATGTATAATTTTGTCTAGATGCAGAATTTCCAGAAATTTTGAAGCTCGGAAAAAAAAGCACCCAGAGTTTTTCCATCCCCCTCCCCCTGGGAAAAATGGATTTTTTTGGAAAAATTGAAAAAATGCTAGATTAGCACTTCCCACCCCCTTTTACAGCTTGAAAGTCATTCTGTTACTTTAGGAACATAAAATATGACTATGGACAATTTAACTTGGCATAAAATTATTTATTTTATTTTATTTATTTTAGAGTATTTTTACCCCACCTTTCTCCTTGGGAAAAGGACACAAGGCAGATTAGAGAAATAAGGATAATATACAGCAGGGCTGTGGAGTCAGTAGATAAATGTTCCGACTCCGACTCCTAAGTTTTTTGTACTTCCGACTCCGACTCCAGGTACCCAAAATTTCCTCCTCCTCCGACTCTTCGACTCCGACTCCACAGCCCTGATAGATATGCAGTCCAGTACAATTAAGACCTGTTCAGGTAGTGAGAACAGGGAACTGAGGGACATCTTACGACATTAATAGACAACATTACATTAAAGCTACAAGAGAACGTGAGCAGCTAAAGGGGAGTAAATTTCCATGTAAAGTTGTGAGCGATGGAAACTCACATTGAAAAGATAGTGTCAATGTAAACCCATAAGGTTATAAGTAGTTATAAACACAAAGTCTATGTGATCCTGTGACTAGAATTTTATCTTTGGGGGTTCATTACAAATATTAAATATTCCCCCTCCCCAAGAGTAATCTGAATTGATATATAAAGGAAGTTCCTTGAAAAGCTTCCATGGCATGGTAAATGGATTCTGTTCACCTGCTGTTCAAACACATTCCACCTATAGGCATTTACTTGAGGTCAAGACTTGGCTGTCGGAAAACGTCTCTTAAACAGTAAACTTGGTCTGTAGGCAGTAAGGCCATAATGCTTGCTCTGCCTAATGTGAATCTTTGAGCCTGCCCAGTTTCCCAGAGCCATTGACATCCTGGGCATGTGTAGTTTTCTAATGAACAGCACTGGAATTTCCAGAGAGTCTGCATTGTGTGCTGAGCTGAAGGAATCTGAATGAAACAAAAGCAGGTGGAGCACTATCAGAGGTCAAAGCGGACTTAAAGAGGGCAAGGGTGGCTTCCATCCCAGACCAGCCTCCTCCTGTCGGGAATATTCGATTTAGAAAAGAAAAAAGCTCTTGCAAAGCATCTGATTTTTTTGCTGGGTCCCTGCCTGGTGGAGTCTTCTGTTTGTCCCACTGGCAGATATTCACCTATTGTTGTGTCTGGATTTGTCAGTGAGCAGAATTCAGGATGCATTTTGTAATTTTAAAACAGTCAAAGCTAAAATGTTTACATTTGCTTTGTAACACTTGGAAGATTGTATACCAAAAATATATTTTTGTAACCAAGAGTGCTAAACATGTTAAAATGTTTGCAAGATACATGGAAGACAGTGCAGTATGCCAGCATATTATTGCCTAATCTCTTTTGCTCCCCCTCCCATCCCCCCTGCTCTCCATGCTTTCCCTTTCCTATAGCTGTATGAATCCAGTCTGCGGTCTGAAGTCTGCAGTGGACCGTGATAGGCTATCTTCCATTTGTTTGGGTTTCTGAGGAAGGATTCTGTATGGTGTCCTAAGGGCTATGAGCTCAGGCTGATCAATCCAATTCACATTTAGAATTCCCTTTTCTCTTTGTAGCAAGGCCTATAAACCTTTTTTTTGGGGGGGGGCTTTTCCAGATGCTGAGGTCCAGTGGATGCTAGCAAACCCTTGGCTCTGTGTTGTGTGTTGAAAGAGAGCAGTCTTCCATTTGCTTCAGGGTACTGTTTGCAACACAGAGTCTCTGCTCTTGTACTGTGCTCCTTTCACAAGGCCTAATGCAACTGGGATCTAACAGTTGGAATGTAGATTAAGCAGTCAAATTGCCGTATCTGTGCAGTGAGTGGCCTTAGCACCATGATGTAGAGCTGAGTGCTGTTCACCACTGGTTGAGGGTTTATTCCGTGGAGCTCAATCAATATGAGCCACTTTCGAGCAAATTTCCAGGCAGGAAGATAAATTGCATCCCAGTAAGGAGGGACTGTGTGGAAAATGTCCCATTTAAAGAAGGGCAGAAAGGGGGAGGGGGAGCCTGCCTGGGTTGATGCTGTTTAATCATCATGAAGGTCAGTGACTAACCTAACAGTGGTGAACAAGAAAGAATGACCAAATGCCTGCTTTGTAGTTGGAATTTAAAAGAAAAACAGCACCAGACACTTCCCAGATGTCAAGAACCTAGTTGTAGGGTCATTCCTGGTTGATTTTTTGAATTGTAGTAAGGCTATAGCGACAGGTAGGTGTTCCATTTTTTTATGTATGGCATTAGCATAAGCTCTTTATGAGGGGGCTCTTAGTTTCTCCAGGAAAATATTTAATACACTCCACATCCCACTGCAGGGTTTGAAAGCAAAGTTGACTTAGAAGAGCACATAGGAGCTTTGGCATAGCCATCTAAGAATTTAGAGAGACCTGGCTTTGTTTGTGCTCCAGGTAGAGTACTTAACTGCTGCCTCATTTCTTACTTTTTCTAAGAAGGTGATGTAGCTTAGGTCCTCATTCAAGCACTGTTCTTGGTAGACAGACTTTGAAGCGCTCATTTGGTCCCAAGACTCGGTCTGTGCCCGTTCTTTGGAGCTATACTGGGAGTGCCAGCATAAACTTGATAGCTGACCTGTTACTTTGAAAAGCCCTGTAAAGTGACAGTGGTGGTCCAGGGGCTTGCTAGAAATGGATGATTAGAAATTGATGACAGAGTTTCCCAGCTTTTGTCCACTCAATCCAGACTGGACTGTGCAGAAAAATCTGCACTACCTTACGGTGGTATTATGAAGTTCCACCAATTTGACTTTAACTTCTACCATCACCTCCTGAACCTTGGTGAGCACTTGGCCTGTAAATAGTGGTGCATTTATGGAAAATATCCAATGGAACAAGCCCTTGTGGGATAGACAGTAAGTAGCAAGGAATGGTTCTGCTTGATGCCCTGACCTAAGGAGCCCTACCTCCTTAACTGCTTTCCTTGGTGTTCAGTGGTGTTTTTCTCTTTCCAATCGAATAGGATCGATCCACCTGCGTTTGGCATTTTTGCTTAGCTTTTTTGGTGAGTCATTGCTTTAATATGTGTGTAATATCAAAATTACCCAGAGAGTTGTTATATTTTTAAATCTAGCTTGGGAAACCAGGTGAGTGCTTTGTTTTGCCGCTGTCATGGCGACATGCTACTTTGTGTTCTTCTTGTTCTTATAATTAGATATTAATATGTAAACTTTTTGTTTCATTTGTCACTTGGCAAATGCAGAATAGTCTGTGGATTAAGCTCAGCATGAATGAATGAGGCCACCTTAGTCTGATCTCCCTGGATTTCCACTTTCGCTTGCCTCAAGCCATTCTCTCCCATTTGTCACTCACTCTTACTCCACGCCATCTTTCCATCACAGGGCCCCGCATCTATTTTTCCATCTATAATCCCATTACTTTGGAAAGCTGTGTTGCAGCCAAACACAGAAACAGAACCAAAATAGAGAGATGGCTTCTTAAACATAATTTGTATGAAGTACCCAGCAATTCCGGGTACAAAGAGAACTCATCCAGTATTATTCTGCTGATCAGAACAGTTGATTTTCTGGAATGTTTTCAAATCACAACCACTGTAAATGTGTAGTATGTGTGATAGTGCCATTGGTGGAACTTCATAATACCACCGTGAAGTAGTGCAGATTTTTCTGTGCAGACTGGTATAGGCGAGTTGTGTGTGAAAACTTCATAGAATATGTAATGGAATTATAATATGTGAGTATCTGCTTCTGGAAAAAAGACAAGGTTTGTTTTGTTTTGTTTTGTTTAAATCACCAGCATTACTCAGTTGCTTGAGCACCTCCTCAGGCATATTGGCTCGCCAGGGTGGCTAACAGGATGCTGGGTTGAGTTGGGCAGGGCAGATCCAAAAAGGCAACTCTTTGGGCTCATCACATGGACTGACTTGAGACACTCTGTTGGCCTCCATTTGAACTTGCCTTGTTGCCCTCATTTATGTGTGAATTAATCTCTGGACGCCTCTTCTCTTAGTACTTTCCCTTGGCTCCTCCATTCTTCTTGATATGATTCATCGGTGTGGCAATTTTTTTTTTGTTACTTGCTTTTTATGTCAGCCTCTGATTTGTCTTCATTCCAAAATTTTCTATTATGCTGGTTTGGGCCTGATTCTGACCCACATTTGTAAATGTTCACAGCATACTTATTTTCCCCAAAATTATTTCTTTTAAGATATTTCAGAACACTTTTCCTTATTCACTTGGTTTTTCCCTCCTCCATTGCTTTTAACGTATCACAAGTTAAGATGTATTTCTTTACGTTACTCTGGAAATAATGTACTCTGAAGAGTAGGTTACACAGATATTCAAATCTATATGTAGAAGTGGCTGATAGGAGAATCTGAGCCAAGATGCTGTGAAGCAGGCCATCTATCCAGAGATTCAGTACCCTAATTGAGCCGTGATTTGTACTGACTCAGGTTTTAGCCTCACTCAACATCTGCCCCCCCTCCACCAAATGCCCCATCAGAAATCATTTTTGAGAGGCTACTGTTTTGAGTAATTGGAAAATCACAAGTCCTTGATGGACCTTCAGCAGTCTCTGATGGAGGGCATTCAGGCTTTCAGAGATACGCCATTAGTGCGAAGCGAAAAATGAAAAAAAAATTTTTTAAAGAAGTCCTTTGCTGTTATCCTCAGAGAAAGAATAAATAAGATTTGGAACCACTTGGGCATTTGTTTCAAGTATTGGTAGATGTGTAGGCTGTTCGTTCCTTCCTTCCTTCCAGGAATAATCTGAGGAAAGGACAGAGCTTGTGCCTTAAGGGGAGAGTGCTGTTTTTATTTTAGTCTCTGGCAGCTGCTGCTGCTGCAGGAGGATGAGCAGAGATGGCAGCCACCTCTTCTTCTTCTTTGGACTGGGTTTAAGGGGAGGTGGTTTCCCACAAAGAGCCACGTCCATTCTTTCCTCCAGCTGGAGTTGGCCTGTTCCAGGCCTCGGGTTAAAAAGGGGGTAGCTGTTAAAGGACTGACCCAACTTAAATTTGCTTCACTGTTGGTCTCTTCATTTCCACAAAAAAGGCTATTAGAATCACTGATTGTATAATATACCCTGTATGTGTCATTCCTTTAAAAAACACACATCCACTATAGACTGTAATAAGCAACCATATGTTTGGGGGGGGTCGGGGGGGCTGAAATATTCTTGTAACAGCAATACAGAAGGTATCTTCCACATACCAGTGTCTTAAGCAGTGGGATGCATTTGGCTGCTTGGTCCTAAGAAGAAATGCCTTGTCAGAAGGCTGTTAACACCACAGAATCTGTACATGGGGTTGTTCCATTCAGCAGACACAAAACAGTAACCTCTGTTGTCTTTGTAGAGTAGAAAAAGAGAGAGATCATGACTGGTAGCACTGGCCTTTCGAGTCCTGCATGTTTTGATCACTGCCCTGTGCATTTCTTTGAAATAATTAGGCTAATAATTCTAACTATGTATACAAGATTGCTCTTACAGTGAGAGATAATAAACTTTATTATTCTTCCATCCTTGTGTGGGTGTTTAAGTAGCATAGCTAGTGGACTACGATGTGGCTTTTGTCATGCCACCTTGCTTTGACCTAAACAGACTTCACCACCTTAAACAGGCATGGTTACTGATTCTTTGATTTGAAATTCACATCTCTAGAGAGTGTTTTTGTTGAAAATGGCGTGATTTCGAAATTGCTTGTGTCGTTTTCAGTCGGAGAACAGGAATGGGCAGCAGTTTCCTTTGGTATCAGCGTTTGGTACCTGTCCTTTATCCCTGGGGGAGTGGAGTGGCCTGTCTTAAGGGCCCTGTGCATGTACCCTTTTCTTCATTCTCATGGGGTTCCTTCCTGCCTCACCCTACAAGTCTCATAATAAAAACATCACCTGTGCTTGCTTTTCAAGAAAAGGTTGATGTTCTTACGTGTATTTTTAAAGCAACAGGTGTATCATGGTTAGGAGGGCAGAAAAGTGGAGTTTAAACATGCTGAAAATATTTTATATAAATCTGCGGAAGATTTTGATTGATGCTCTGTGCTGTATATAAACTTCTGCACCTGTTATAGGTAAACAAGCTAAAAACAAAACCTAAAAGGAGTGGCGAGGGAAACAGGGTATGTGGCTAAAAACCTCTGTAATGGCGGTCAGCTTTGTAGTAAAAGGGAAGGCTTCCTTGTGTGAGCGGTTTATGGCTCCTGCTGTTCTCATGCGTTCGCCTCACTCTGGGTTAATAATTACTAGGATGTACTTTTGCGCCAGGTATTTGTTCTCCTTCCTCATGATGTGCAAAAGTAGATAATGAAATCAGTTTGCTCATTTCATAGATCCACGAAGCTGGCCTTAGCCACGTTGCCAGGAAACTGAGTGGGACCAAGCAGCTTCCAGGGCTTGTGTTTGCACAGCCAGCTTTGGGGCAGCAGCTTGGCTATCATTTGCAAACAGCACTCCCAAGGGAGGATGTGCCTGCATCATGAGAGGAGCTCTTTTCAAAGACAACATCTAGCACGTCGTAGGTGGACACATTACTTGGTTTGAATGTAGAGCCATCTAGAGAGATTTCAGTTCCATTCATTCCCCCCCCCCCAGAATTTTATTTTATTTGTGTGACTCCTATTTTTAGGGGTTTTTTTTACTCACACAACTAGACTACATTCCCTGTTGGTGTTTCTAAAGCAGTTTACAGAACATCTCGTTTAAACAGATTTGAGCACACTGTCTCCATTCTGGCTGCTCTGCCTGATAGTTACCGGTGTGTGATGGCCACCCACCCCAAGTGCACTTTGCAAGCACCTTGCAGTGCCCTTTTTAAAAGGGCAAAGTCCTCATTTATGTTAAGGTTTGCCAGGAGGTTGCTAGGATCTGAATTTCCCTGCAATAAAAATGATGAGGAGTACAATCACACTGGGTAGAGACCTTCTCTGAGAAAGCCAAGTGCCTTTTCTGTAGCCTGCATGGCAAATACTTCTGTGGCAGTGTGGCAAAAGAGGTTAGGATCCTTGACTGTGTGGACCAGAGAAGGCAAGGGTTTTTCTGCTTTGCTGTGCTATAGCAAAGCTGTTACTAGATGCTGCCTGGCCGTGCTGTGAGGAGGCCTTGCTGACTGGAGAAGAGGAACCTGTTTCAGGGAGGTTTGAAAGGATGTGCGTTGGCATTGATTGGCTGGATGAGTGTATGACCCAAGGAACAAGGTCTGTTCAGGAAGCTGAGAAGCAATTAGAGCAAAAAAAAAAAAAAAAGAATGTAGGATCTTTGTAATGAATGGTTTAAAATGAATTTACCTGCCTTCCCAGGGCAAGCAAAATCATAGTTTCTGTAAATTGCACAAGACTTAGTCCTAGTAAACAACACATCTGTCCACCTTTTGATACTGGGATGGTACACATGCCTGCCTTTGGAGGCTTAAACTCTTCTAATGGTACATGCCGAAGGGCAGTGAGCTGATGCACTTTGCCAGTTTATTTGCTTATTTAGAGCAGTTTGGTGTTACTCCCAACTGGCTCATCCTTCGCTTGCTTGCCGTGGGGGAGGGCTCACAGAAGCACATGCAGAGGTTTGAGTTTGTCTTTCATGCTGAACGCTTTGTTTTCCTGCTTCAAACTAGACAGACACAATTGTTTAGGAGAAATTTTGGAGCATAGAACATTAGGAGTCTTAATCTAGCACGTAGGTTTGAGTCTGTTGCAAGAAGTTTAGTTCTGAAAGGTGCCTATCATATGTTGCCTGCCATGGAAGTGGCCCATACAGTTGCCTACAGGGTTGAAGTACTTTTGGGAGGAAGGCATAGATGAGGCCTGTGGTTGGATCCACAGTATTCTAGGTATTTCTCCCATTTCCAAATTCAGATTATTTTCAAAGAACATGAAAATATTACAGCTTTGAGATGGAGTCCAACAGTGGAAGAGAAGGGCCTAGGTAGGGAATTGGATCATTAATAGAAGGCTTTGAGTGCCTTAAGATGGGTGTAGGTTGCTGGCAACTTTTTGGATGAAGGTTAAATGGTTCTCATGGAAGATGGCATCCTTCCCAAGCAAGCACTGCATGTGATTGCTGTTGAGAAAAACAGCATATGGCAAGTCTTTTATTTCAGTATACAGCAACTTGCTTGCTAATATTATCCCGTTTTGTACTCGGTTACATTCCATGGCCTTCTCTAAGTTTTGTAAGTTTGTGATAGAGAAGAGTTCTTGAAGAGCAGGGCAGAAAAACTTTTGGGGAGTCCGTATTAGTTGAAGTTACAAGAACCAGACTTGGGATAAGGTGGTTTTCTATGTTCATAGTTACTCCTGATCTCTTATTAAAAGCATATCTTTGCATGTCCTTATTTATCATGGCCAGTGCGCCAGGGATCTCAAAGAAAGGAGGTGTCATTGAGCTGGGCCTAATCTAATTCTTAATTGGTCACTTTTCCAGCACAGTGAGTGGTGGAGGCTTCTGGGAGTTGCAGTCCAGGAACATCTGGGGGCCCACAGGTTGAGAACCACTGGTCTAAAGGAAGGCAAACCATTTCATGCTCTGAATGACAGGTTGAGAAAGGAGTTAAAAACAAGCTGTTCCTCAGAGAATCCACTCATGCTGGACAAGCACAAAGGCAGGTTAGCATTGCTTTAACAAAATGAGTGGTTAACACTGATGTTCGTAGGTGATCTGTGCAAAGCACAGATTAAAACTACTGAATTTTAATATAGTCTCAAAGGCTTTGACGGGCAGGATCTGATAGCTGTTGTGGGTTTTTCCGGGCTGTCTGGCCATGTTCTGGAAGTTTTTCTTCAGGAAGAAAAACTTCTAGAACACGACTATACATCCCCCCAAAAAACCTCACAACAGCTGTGCTGAATTTTAGCTTTGATAATAGTATTTGGAAATCATTGCCTGGATGCCTCCTAGGATACTTAAACAAAGGGGTCTGGTAGGAAGAGGGGAAACTGATTCATAAAGTCTTCATTATTCTGGATTCTCCAGAATGGTAATGGAGAGCCCATGAGCTGTTCTAGTCTGCCAGCCCTTTTGGAAGAACGGGTGAGAAAAGCTGTACTTGGAGCTATGGAATGGTGTTTCTATGGCACACATTCAGAAATGTGTTGATTCTTGTCAAAATACTACAGTGCCAGCAAGTTCTTTTGCTGTCTCACTGCCCAGTTAAATATTGTGTGGACAGTTTCTTCCCCCACCCCCTTAGGTCTGTTACAAGGCTGCTGCTCCCCAGAGATGCATATCTCACAGCTGGTGATGAAACAGGCTTATTGATATTCTGAGCAGCCTTTCCACGCATTTCAGATGATATGTGAGCTTCCTTATCTTCTGAAGTAATACCAGAGAGGTCGCTTTTTTGAGATGCATGTGCTAAGGCGAGAATGGTATCAGAATAGCATAGTACAGGCCACATGAATATGCAGGGTGGCAGGGAAGATCTGATCACACCATAGGGATGTGCACATTGGACTTCATTACTTGTGGTTTTTCTGCACAGTTGAATAGAAATAAAGGAAGGAATTGTTTTCCAGCATCCTGTGTGTGAGCTCATCTTTGTCTGAAAATATTCCCTCTTGACCAAGAAGTGTATTTCCACAGACAATTCTGCCAGGCATCGTGTTGGAATTCTGTTTTTAAACAGAACAAAAAGAAGCTTCCAGTATAGTTTTGACATTTAAGGTGTGTGTTTTTTGGGTTTCCTTGATATTTTTCCTGGAAATCATTGGGCAGAATGAGTGAGCAAAATTATATAAACTGTACACTACCTCTAGGGATAGTGCTCGTTCTGGAAGGTGTATGAAGACCTGCTTGATGCAGGACGGTTACCTTAATAAGCCAGCCCAGATACCGGAATGTCTTTTCACTGGATTGCAGGCCCATAAATACTGAATTAGCAAAGCTTGGGCAAAAGGAGGGAAAAAGAAGAGGCATTCAATTCAGAGGATTTACACTAGAAAACATGAACTCCTGGCTCCTTAAAGTCAGGATCTCTCTGTCTGTCTGTCTGTCTGTCTCTCTCTCTCTCTCTCTCTCTCTCTCTCTCTCTCACACACACACACACACACACACACACACACACACACACACACACACACACACACACACCTCTCTCTCTCTCTCTCTCTCTCTCATACACACACACACACACACACACACACACACACACACACACACACACACACACACACACACACACACACACACACACACAGTGTGTGTGTGTCTGTGTCTGTGTGTGTCACACACAGAGAGAGTGTGTGTGTGTGTGTGTGTGTGTGTATTAAGATCCAGTGTTCTCAGTGGTGACTCATTTTTTTGCTAAATGTGGGTCAGTCTCCTTCTGCAGCAGTGTTGGTACTTTTGTGTTCAGCAATCTCACTGGTCTGTATTGCAATTTCCCCAAAAACCTTTTCTTTCTCTGACCATAACATGTACTCTAGCTGGAGCACAGTGGGGGAAATCTGGTTCGCCTTGCCCTTCCACCCACACTAACCAGGAAATGTCTTGCTGAAAAAAGCAACACTTTGAGGATTTTAAGGCAAAAAGCTCACTGTGTTACAAGTTGGCAGCAATTAAATGAATATAGGGTCTGAGTTCATTTGCAGGGCTCTGCTCCCAAACTGCTTGAACTGCAGTTTTTGTGGGTAGTGTCAGCAATAGTTCTAAAGTGAGTTTCTAGCTCCTCGGGTGGGGGGCAGAATGAAATGTGTAGTTTGCTGAAGTTTTCTTTTCTCACATTCAGATTGATAAGATGGAAGACTGTAATGGGTGCTTTAAGTCTTACCTCCAGAGGGACCTGCCTTTCAGTGTTTAGTACCCAATCACTAAATTCCACTCTTAACACAGCAAAATGTGATATCTACTTACACATTTTGTGGTAGATTCGTTATTACTGTCATTCTTGCAAGGCAGTGTGCCTCAAACTAAATTTTCCTGCATAGAGCCAAAAACCTTCATTGTAAGTCTTCCATGTAAAAGTCACATCACGTTTGATCCCCTTCTTACTGACTTGAGAATAGTCAGATCCATTCATGTATGAAATGTTAGGCAAATTTCTAGTATTTGATAAAGCCAGAGCCAGACAGGTATTCAAGGCATACATCACAATGTTTACAAAGTGGGATCAAGAGCCCCGTGGCGCAGTGGTTAAATGCCTGTCCTGCAGGTAAAACTGTGCTCCCGACCTGGGGTTCAGTCCCAGGTAGCCGGCTCATGGTTGCCTCAGCCTTCCATCCTTCCGAGGTTGGTAAAATGAGTACCCAGCTTGCTGGGAGGGGGGATGTGCAGCCTGCATAGTGTAATTAAATTGTAAACCGCCCAGAGACAACTTGAAGTGGTATGGGGTGGTATATAAGCAAAACACTTTGCTTTTGCTTTGCAGTGGTGTCCAGTTTATTCCTTGCAAGGGGAAGTAACTTGGAAAATTATCAGGGTTTAATTGTAAAATGTTTCTGGATGGGTTGGGGTTTGTTTATTTTTAACAGTATCTACATGCCATCCCACATTAGAAAGTTCTTTGCTTGCATAATACAAGTAATCCCCTGCCTATCGCAGGGGTTAGGGACCTGACCCGACTCAACCTGCAATAATGGAAAATCTGCGATATGCTGATGCTGGATCAGGACGGGGGGGGGGGGCTATCTGAGGCCTCCTGAACGGGCTTCCCAAACCCATCGGAGGCCCCAGAAGTGATTTCTGGTTATCAGAAAGTCACTTCCAGTTCACCGGACATCACTTCTGAGGCCTCCAACAGGCCGGGGAAGCCTGTCGGAGGCCTGTTCAGGGCAGTGACAGGCCTGGGGTAAGCGCAGGAGGCCTCAAACGGGTCCATGCAGCTTGCCCCAAGGGCCCTTTGTTTCATATACTGTGGTCCCACAATATACCAGGACCATATGAAACACAAAATGATGGGGGGGGCGACAGTAGAATATAAATAAGAATCAAAATATAATTATACAGCAAACTGTGCAGTTACCATGTGAGCATCCAATTTAGAATGTTGCATGTGCTAGAAGAAAGTGAGGACCAAGATGTGTAGGTGGGTTGTAGGGACTACGGTACCCATTGCAGCATATGATGGTGATAAACCTTCAGGAATGGCTGGGCGTTGCCTGTGGCCTCTACAGATTGCTGAATACAGACCCATGCTGCTTAGAATGAGTGAGGCTACTTGTTCAGTTGCCAGTGTAGTACTGTAAAACTGGATTAAAATCGCTACCTCGCTTTCTAGAGGGCATCGTCCTTAGGATCATGGGGAAAGGGGTAGCTGGTACAAGGCAGCAGGGGCACGGCACTCAATAGCTCTTCCTCTCTCCCGACAGACATACAGTATTGAAGTTTCACAGATCAGCAGCTAGCTGTGGTTTGTCGGCTGTTATGTCTCAGGAAGCTGGCTCATCCCCACCCTTCCCCTTCTACCCCTTTCCCCAGGAGGCACCTCATTGAAAGCCGAATGGCAAAATGATTGGCAAAATGGAAATGCCTCCTGTTGCAGCAGGTTGGAGAGACTTGAGAGGGATGGGTTTATGCATGGCTTGGCGGAGGCCTGTTGCAGCATGCTTGGCTGCCTGCCACATGCCCACAGTTTTCTTTTGTTGTTGCAAAGGAGAATTGGGAGATTATATTTTGTTCCAAGTCTGCTTGGTCTCCCACTTCCTGATTTTGCAAAATGATGTAAAGTTGTCTGGTTCAAGAAGCTCAGTGAGCTGTTTACAAAACAACAGTGTTAATGATAGTCCTTGAACACAGGAAACTAAGTTTGGGGGAGTCGAAATAGTAACCTTCCATATTTCAGGTTAGGGGGGATTTGGGCAAGGTTTCCATGGAACATGGAGGCCACACATTTTATTTTTATTTTTTTCCCTGAGGACAGTTACTGATGGATATTTATGTCTTTTCTCCCAACACCATCACCCTACAAGCCTCCTTAAACAATGTGCTGTAAAACAAAATGGGGATTTCAGGCACTGCTGGTAATTGTTGGGCAAATATAATACTAGCTCTGAGCTGCTAAATAGGCCAGTGCTCTGTTTACATGAAGAGGCCGCCAGCTTTCCAAGTGTAATGAGTCAGCTACATGAACAGAAGGGGTGCGGAATTAATCTGGCATCCGTCTGTTTTCTTTTTCTTTTCCTTCTTTCCTGCGTGAGCCAGGTTTTCTACGCTCTCTTTAAAATAGGTATATTCTGTGGTTACCAATGTTATGTTGCCATTCAGAGCAACAGATCAACTAGATTCCCCCTCCCAAGAAAAATTGAACTGAATTTCACAGGCAGCTACTGCTCATAGGTGCCTTTTGAACCGGAATCCTCATTCGGAGGTGGCTGAGAGGAGTCTATGTCCTGCCTCCCATTCTCCACACGCTGCTTTTTATGTTGCCTTAACTGTGACCAAAAGAGCTTAGGATGCATGCTAATAGCCTCCATGGAGTGCATCTGGATTGGCAAGGTTATTTGGGGTTATTTATTACTTGCCCAGCAGTTCTGCACACCCATGTTTTGTGGCAGTTTGTGAGCGGTGGTGGCAGTGGTGTAACTCCTTTCCCATATTTATGGCTACCACAAACCTGGCATTTCTTAATTTAATGTGAATCTTAGATTATAACTGAGATTGAGAGGAGATGTAAGATTTGGCTATGGCTTCCTATTAGTGGAAACCTGTGTTGAATCTGAAGGTAACTGGTAGCTGTGGGCAGCTGAAAAGCAGGGAAACAGTAGAAAGGGACGATGTTCTCCCAAGCCTTAAATTTGGCTTAATAACGTAGTATCCATCAAGAGGGTAGCAAAAAAATGTTTGAAGTATTTCTCTGTTTCCTCACCTTGCAAAAGAATTTGCCAGTTTCAGGCACAAGCAAAGAGTTTCTCTCATTTGGAAACTGTGGGGCTTCTCCCAATCTTCTCAGTGGGGCTCTGTTCGTTTTTACGGCATGGCTGTCCCAACAGCATTGATATATGCTTATCACCCAGACTAGCAAACCTTCCCTTGGGGTCCAGTAGGTTAGCGGTCAACATCCTCTTCTTGTCATTGGATATCGGTAGTGGTTGTTTCTCATTGGCTGCCGCCGCACTCAACAGTGATGTTGGGCTTTGTCCAAACCAGTCTTCAGAGTTATTCAGCTATGAGTTCCCATTTTTCCATTTGTGTGTGTGTGTGTGTGTGTGTGTGTGTGTGTGTGTGTGTGTGTGTGTGTGTGTGTGTGTGTGTGTGTGTGTGTGTGTGTGTGTGTGTGTGTGTAATCAGCTGCAACAGTCTGTATTTCTCATTTCTTATTATGTAACTAAAGTATTTTTGCTTCCTACATTTTATGTGTTGTATGGTTTGTTTAGTCTTTAGCTTTTCACCTCTGTACTCATCATTGACCATTCTTTGGATCCAAGAGATTCTTAGCAGTATTGTCCATTCAGCGAAGCATGTCCGTTGCCTTAACTTTAGGCATGTAAAACACAAGATATTCTTTGGTGTACTGAGAGTGTGAACAGATAGAACAGATGCTGTTGCTTGCCAAGATCAGTTTCTTCAGAACTTCTATGGGAGTGTGTTTTTAATGTTATTTTTCTATGTAATTCCTGTTTTTTTCTTTTCCTTTTTAAACAACTGTTTTTATCTCTTTTCTTTTTTGTTAGTCTCAATAAAGTCCTGCTGCATTTTCTTTATTATTATCATTATTAATTTATGGCACCATCAGTGAACATGCTTTGCAGATTGCAAAAGGGCAGATAGCTTGTCCTTTCTACTCTTCCAGGTGAATACCAAATTGATGATTTAGATGCATGAAAAGAGGTGCTGTTGGTTTTCTGACTTCTTAATTAATCATTACCCTGTTTTGATTACTGGATTACCAGTTTGTTATTTATTTATTTAAAATATTTGTGACCCGACTTTCTGCACAGCAACAGCCTACAAGGCAGCTATGAATTAGTTTAGTACATGTGGGAATGAGGAATATTTCATAGATGGCATTGTTTTAGTTCTGCATGAGAGTTCTTGCAGCTTTCACTTTTGCAAGGTAGATTTTAATTAGTGTCAAAAAAAGAAAAAATGTTAAAAGGGGCCAGGAGCCTGAGAAATAGAGTATAATGTGGAAATGATTAAAAACAATTCAGGGTTAGAACCTACTTTCCAGGTCAGGAGTTGTTCACCTGACCTAAGATAAATCTCCACTGCTTCTTGAAAATGGCCGCATGTTACTGTGTCTTTGGTAGTATGAAAGAAACCTAGTGTGGTCATTTGTCAGTGTGTCCAATTCTTAGAATTGTTCAGAGATAGAAACATGGCTTCATAGACAGAAACATGTTCTGTTCTTCTCTTGCACACAGCTGTGTGCCCAGCATCTGATATTTTCTTCTGATACTAATCTTAGGATAATGGATAGGAAGATAGCATTTTGAATTGGAGAATTGTTGTGTTCCAGGCCCAGGAGAGGGTATAAATAAGTTCTAAATATGTAACAAGTAGGGCTGCTCAACCTGTAGTCTGAACTGAAAATCAGAATCTTTTCTGTGGGACCTTGCGGTGCAGATGGAGGAGTAATGAAAATTGTGGCCCAGGAAAGCCATTGAGACTTCTGGCCCATTTCTGAGTCACACATTGCAAAAGCCAATCGAGCTTCCAGTAAGTTTTTTCTCCCCCCCCCCTCGGGCCATAAAAAGTATGCAAATAATTGAAAGAGTGACAATGCAGCCTTTTTGGTTTATTTCTCTCTCTCTCTCTCTGCCCTTTGGCCTGCTCACACCTAAACAGTTGTCGAATCAGGAGCCTCTTGGTTCCTGAACAGTTTCTTTCCGGGCTTGCTGTTCAAAACAAGAAAGCCTTCTTGCTCTCTCTGTCTCTCTCACAATCTATTTCTCTTTCTGTGTGTGCGTGCGTGCGCTTGTGCATGTGTGTGTGTGCCTCGGAATGCAGTGCCCATCTCACTGGGAGACACAGGAAGGGAAAGGCTTTTTTTCCTGTGGGGGTTTCAGTTCTCTTTCTCCATGGAAAGCAGAGTAAGGCTTCTGAAGAAGTGGACGTGTCCACAAAAGCTCACATGCAAATATATCAGGTAGTCTTGCAGGGGCCACAACGCTTTTGTCTTCTTTATGTTTAGTTTTTGTTGTTTTGCCTGACAAACTAAGGTGGTCTCCTGCATTTGGACTTGTTCTCTGAGCCATGAAGGGAGCTGATTCTAACATCAGTCGGTGGGTGTCTGCTCACTAAAAAGAATAGAAATATGGCCGCCTACCACATTGCAGATCTGTTCCAGTATAGACTTCTGCTGCTGCTGCTGCTGCTGCTGCTGCTGCTGCTGCTGCTGCTGTTGTTACTGTTGTTACTGTGTATTGAAGATGGCAGCTTCTTTTCAGCCCTGTAACCAAGCAACTCATGGCAAGGGCAACAGGGCTTTGTTGCTGTGCTTCTGAATTGTGCCTTACCTAAATCCACGTACAAAGGCATAACTGTGTCTAAGGGAAGAACACTTCACAAATGTCACCTTCACAGTTTATCATCTCTGCTTATTTTGGGAAATATTCCTGTACCAGGGCATATTTTTTTAAAGGCAAAGATTCCAGTAAATGGCTCCGTTTCCTTTCACGAACCATATGCAAAGACATCAGTATTTATCAAAAGTGCCTATGTCGCTACCCTTGCAGACACACACAAAGGAACCTTTCTGAACAATCAGGGTAATTCAGGGGATGTTTAATAATTTGTTCCTGGGAGTCACTTAACTCCAAGAGGATGCTCTTCTACGGATGATGCTTGTGAGGGTGATCTGCCTTCTGTTATCCACAAAGGAAACCTCTATCTCTTCCTGCCTCTTCTGCAACTGCATCTGAAGCCTAGGCCTGTTTTATTCCCAGCTTTAGAAATCTGCCTGTCCGGTTTGCCATGAGTTCGAAGCCCCAGGGGTGTTAAGCCAGCACCTCTGTTTGATGAAATAGCCATCCCTCACCCATTTCCCACTTTTATTGTTTGTAAGGTTTTCATTGAACATCTCTGTGTTTCTTTTCTTACTGCAGGCGGTTGATGATGAAGCAATGGCAGCATAAATGAAGGCCAAGTAAGGAAGGCAGAACGATGCCCAAGGGTGGGTGTTCTAAAACACCACAATCGGAAGACTTCTCTCTCAGCAACGACATGGTGGAAAAACAAACTGGGAAAAAGGTACTGTGTCTTTCCCATGTACGCACCTTATTCCTCTAATGATGTCTCTTTTGTAACAAGGTGGTGACTCAGCTCTTAGTCTTTTTTTTTTAATGGGGGGGGTAGGGGCATAAAAACCATTGTAGAGGATCCGGTTTTTAGACAGCTGCAGCAGAGCTGCTTCTGCCATAGGCCTTGGTGGCTGCCTAGACTGAGGAATGGTGTTTTCCTCCTCCTGCCTGTGGCGCTCAGAGGTTCTGTGGCAGAGGGACTCCGTGCCGTCCACACCGTTTTCTGTTCCTCAGCCAAAGTGGGTAAACAGAGTTGGACTAGCAGGGTTGGGTTTTTCACATTCTGCTGAGCAGAAGGGGAAAGTTGGTTGTGTAGAGAGACCTTCCCGGCACGTCCGTGTCATTTTATGTCAGATAAAACTGCAAGCCAGAAATTATACCAAAGTACAAAGGGAAGCGCTTAGCATGGTGTGCAGCCTTTGACATCAGTGATTGGGGGGGGGAGAGAGAATGTTCCCTCCTCTCCTTGTCCTGCTGGACTGCGGCTCACAGATCCGTCACCATTGGCTGTGCTGGCTAGAGTGGATGGCAGTGGCAGCCAAGCTGCCACCAGGCGGGCCACAGGTTCTCCGTCCTTTCTTGACACAGAAAAAGCATGCAGCGGGTGTGATTGTTTGTGTTTGGCTGTGTGCTTTGATTTCTTGTCCTGCTTCTTTTGTTGCATTCAACGGTTTTGTTGTTAGCCACCTTGGGTTTTTCAGGTGATAAAACAAGATGGGAGTTGAGATGAAAGAAGGGTGGGAAAAGCAACCATTGTCAGCCTTTGTTTGGTTGTTCCCCAAAGCAGATGTTTATAATGCAGCTGAATATGACTGTCTTTGTATGAAGTACAGAGAGTTGTTTGTGGGTGTGTTGCATGCAACCTTTCCCCCGCCTATGTGGATGTAACAGGGGAGCAGGACATACGTGTTAATACATGAAGATGGCACGTGTGTCGCTTTTACTGTGTCTGTTCATCTGTGAACTGTAAGCCATTGCCAGCGGCAGTCTTATTTATGTATTATTTATTGTATTTATTTATATGATACCTTTTTCTCTATAGTGGATCCAAGGCAGCTTACAAAAATTAAAATAATTCACTAATAACCGTTAAAAACTGCATGCAGAACTATACGTTAAAACAATTAAATATTAGTCAAGGTTGAAAATAATTTTGAAACCATTTTTAAAAACTTCTAAAAATATCTGTTTTTTTTTTTAAATCGAGCATTCCCTAGACACATAATTTAAAAGCTTGTCTGAAAAAGAACCATTTGTTTTTTCCACAAATGGTTCTAAGTGTCAAGTTGCCTTCTAACATATATAGAGATTATAAAGTAGACGTTCTTCATTCAACTGGCTGTTTTCCTTTGTATTTCTCTGTGTTGTGTGGAACCGCTGGGAGCAGTGTCCAACTCTCTGAGCCAGTGGCTAGGGTGCGAGGGCAGCTCCCTTGCCCTCATATGAATCAGTGCAGTGATAACCTCTCTAAAGAACCGAGGACACAGGGTCTTTGCTTGGTTATTCCTGATATTTCCAACCGGTACACATAGGCTTCATTTCCTGTCCACAAGGGGCCAGAACTAGCAAGTGGGTGGAAGCAAACGGGGGCAGAGGATGGTAGTTTTCGAGTGAGCCTGAGTGCCCTGAACTGAAACCATGACTAAAAGGAAAGGCAGCTGGCCATCCTTTTGCTTCCAGGGATTGCGGTGAGTCCACGTCCATGCCTTTTAAAGTATCTTGTGTTTGTCAACACTTCCCAACGGCCTGTGCCAGCATGCCTTCCGTTGGCCCGGCCTCGCTGCCTGAGAAAGGCACCTATGAGAAGGCCCTCGGCTGTGGAAACTGTTTCAGGGCTGGGCCCCGAGCAGGAAAAAAGGTCGTGGCGATCAAATGGCTTGCTGCTGTTGTCCTCAAAGAGAGAGCAGTTCATGGAACACAACTGGAATGCCACTTTCCAGCCTTGGTAGAAATGCCTTAGGATTCCCGGATGGCTCTCAGTCTTGGCTGTAGCCTCCTCACAGCCTCCGCCTTGACGCCGTTCTCCTTGTGTCTGCCTGCCCACACGGTGGGCACCGTGTCTTGCCAGCCAGATGAAATCTGCTGGGCTTGTGGAGAAAAGTCGCTGGGGCCCCATTTGTGTCCCCCCCCCCCAGTTTGCATTTCACAGTTTCCCTTGTTTTGGGGTACTTAATGGTGACAGGCACTCATATCAATTCAGCAAGAGGAATCGGGTTTACTTTTGCTGAATTTCTGTTTCTCTCGCTGTGGGTGGATGTCATGGCACTACCTATGTGCTCTACAGACCCCAGAGAAACTCAGAATCTTAACTGTTTACACTGACTGGCTGTCCTGCACAGAAAAGCAAATCAGGTATGTTCCCAGATTCACATAGTTCCATTCATACTGTGTTAGCCACAGATGGATCTGCTTCAGGAGCATAGCTTGCAGAGGAGTGCCGTTGAGTACTTGTGTATAGCATCCAGGCCTCCCAGTGGCCAGTCAGAAGCTGATCTTTGAGACACTCTGACCCAAGTTATCCCAGTCACTTTTGATTCTTTTGGGTTTTTAAAAAACAGGCTTGAAATTTACTCTTTTAACATTTCTTGAAGGGAGCTTGTTTTTGAAGCTGTTGGGGGGGTGTTATATTGAAATCCAAGTGTTGCTTGCACTCATGGATGTACCTACCAGGGGCTCTTTCTCAGTGGTATGACTGTGTTGCTAGTGATCATCAGAGGTCTACCAGATGAGACCAAAGGTCTGTCTAATCTGGGGCTTTGAAGTAGCACTGCCTTGGCTGACTGTGGCATTCTGGGAGCCATCTGGGATTCTGGGAGTAGTCCCAACCCATCCCTACCCCCCTCCAAACAAACAAATTTTCTCTCCCCAGGACCTCAAAAATGTAGCTGAATCTCAGAATTCTCCCTCAGATTTTCTTGGAGGGTGTTTTGGGAGCCTTGCACACTGTTCTTGCCGCTGGCCTTAGGAGGAGTCTGGAGGAGCCAGGGACCTCAGCAAAGGCTGTATGGACTAGCAGGTAATCCATGGGCTGCACTTGGGCTGTACAGTACCAGTTTTTACAGCTCTGTGAGCTAGTATCCAGCACCACCTCTTGAATTCCATCAGTTACACCTCTTAGCAGGCACTGAAAGGGGGTCCCTGAAATGTTTGCTTCTTTGTTAATTTCATTGGTTAATTTAAGTCAGTTCCTTTATTGTCATTGATTTATCCCAGTTGATTTCAGTCAACACTTTTTTGTGTTGCTTGAGAGGACTCACAATAGAATGTATAGAAGGCATAAGAACAGACTTAGCTTCAGAACAAACACATGCCTTACAGACATAGCGAGGAAAGGGTGATGTAATGAATCTACCAGAGCGCAAAATGAGGAAATCAGTTGTAGTTCTTCTCAATTTCTATGCACGAAACAAAAATGCATGGAATGTGGCAAGTTCTGGGCTCAGAACAGATGCAGGAGCATTCTCATAGAAAGCATAAGGGGCAGAATGAATACTAACCCAATAAAATCTGTTTTTAAACAGCAAACAATGCTGGAATTGTAATTTTTGGTGTGTATATTTGGTACAATTGACCCCTTGTTGCTGGCATTCTGAGATTCTCAGCATGGAGCTTTTTGCATAAGTGTGTTATTGTTTAAGAAATCCCAGTTTCAAGGGTTTAACTGGGACTCTGGCTTTCATCTTGGAATATTTGCACATGCTTACGTACTTTAATAAGCTGTCTGCATTCTCTTGCTGTCCTCAGAAGTATGAGATGTAGTGGCCTCTCTGTTCCCAAGGTTGTGTTGTGAGCGCAGCATTTCATTAAGATTCATTCCTTATGATAGAAATGGGGTTTCTGAATATTGTTTAAAGAGGCACCATCTTTTCATTGCTCTTTGTATATAATGGGAATCTGGCAGCTGAACGATGCACTGCTTTCAAGGTTGCTGTTTGTGAACATATAGGAAAGGGCTTTTGGAATAGCTGTAAGAAAGCAGAGGCAATACCTGAGCCTAGCAGCAGAAGAGCAATCCCAGTTTTTGCTACATTACATTTTTTTTCTGCAGAAAAAGAAGAGAATGGTCCCACAGCCTCCTTCAGCCTTTCTTAAGCAGGAAGGAACAAGGCATCATTTCCTGAAGTAAGACTGCACATCTGGAGCTTCATTGTGGGTTGCGACCAGCAAATTTCTGAGCCTTTTGTAGCTGAGAGAATAAGAATGTATGCAGTAGCAGAGGAAATGGTTGCTAAGCTGAGCCAGGGCAGGGCTTCAGCGCCTACATCACTTCTCCTTGGGCCATCCCTCCCACTCCTGGCTGCTGATCTTTTTCTGTGCCCTGCTAAATTATTTAAAAACGCAGTCACAGAATAAACTGCATGTAAAGAGCACGTTCAGTGCACAGAATGTTTTTTTTTTGTGCCACTAGATTAATGGGTCAGAAAACAAGACAAAATCATGTTCATGAAATTAACCAAGAAATCTTGGTTTCTTAACAGAAATTAAAATGTGCTTTTATTTTGGCTCTTGCAAAATTATTCTGGTAAGCAAATAATTGCATCAGTGAGGATGAATTCCCTTATTTTGAACAGGGAACTCCTTTTATCTATATCCTGATGTTAATAAAACTTCCCTCTTTCTCAGTGTTGAGTAATTACTGGCTCTGTCAATGAAGGCACATTTGGGCTCTTGTGAAGAAGACACAATGGATGGTTAAAAATGTTCACAGTCCATTCCAGGTTTGCTGGATCTTTTTTTAAAATGGCAAAGTTTGGATGATTGGAATGTACCTTTTGAGGTTTTCCTTTGGGTCAGTGAGATTGCTATAAAAATAAGTGGATTGAGTGGAACTGGAGTTACACTTTATTTCTGTGAAAAAATAAACAAGTAAATTTAGAAAAACAAACATCAACACATAACAGGGTCTGTAGTCTGTAGAAAGACAGAAAGAGGAAGGCACGTTGAATGTACAGTGATGGTATGGTCTTATGACTGTGCTGGTATGCTGAGCCATGTGCCACGGTCTTATGAGAGAGGCAACACACATTTCTGTGTGGCTTATCAGTCAACAAGGGGATTTCTGTTCTAAGGCAGTGGTGTGGGCTCTTGATTGGTACTCTTTTGTGAACAAGAAAAATTAATTTTCTATTCCTGTGATTCATTCTTGTAAGGAAGAGACTAGGTTGGCTAAAACTTTTGACACAGTTACATACGTTTAATAAAAGCAAAGCTGCATGCCCCCCTCCTCCCCACTGCCTTTTGTGTTGGCAAAGCACATTGACCTAGAATAGAGCCAGCCAGCCAGTCTCTTTTACTCTCTCTTTCACTCCCCTCCAGTGTACACACAGGTTTGAAGCCTGCACAGGGCAGGCACCAACGCCCAGGGATGGCTGGTTATTCCTATCCACCTCTGGAAGAGAGGTTTTGCCCCAAGGGTTAGCGCAAGTATTTTCCTGCTACGTTCTTGCTTGACTGACATGGGAGTCAAGATGCAGCCTTTCCAGAAATTCCAAAGCCACGTTGGGCGGGGTGGAACACAACTTCTTTGGGAGACCATTGCAATAATTTTCTCTGTGATACTTAATTCGCGCATCAACCCCTAAACCTGTTTTAACACTAGAAAATGATTCATTGGTAATTTAGCATATAATTTTTTTCTGTGCCATATTTATGCAATGTAAAAAAAAAGGTAAAAACTTCATTTTGACCAAGCAATAGCACTGTTACCAGTTTTCAATTTTATTTAAAAAAAAAGGTGCAAATTCTCACACTCTGTGACTTAATTGCCACGTGTCCTGGTTTTTGCTACCTGAGAAGCAGGGAGAGAAAAGCAGAAACCACAAATAGTATAATAAGTAACAAAAGTGTGTCATTTGGATGGGAATACTTTAGTTCCTCTTGGGACTGTCCTTACTACTAACAATCCCAAAGGTCACCAGAAAAAAGGTACTTGGCTATTCACAAGCACTGAAGCCTCTTCTCCCCATATGTTAAGTCTTGAGATAGAAGCCCCTCCAAGCTATAAATGGGTGGCAGATACACATACAGTGTGAACTTTTCCAATTTCTCCATGGGGCAAAAAAATGTCCTTGGAAAAACAAGGAAAAATTACGTTTCCTGAACATTTTCAATTCTCCAGTCCTGTTGGTCTTTGTATCTGCAGATGTCAATCCCATTTTAATAATTTGCTTTCACAGAGTGAAACACCCTCTTTTAAATGCATACCCAGCATGTGTAAAATCAATTATGTACTAGACTTTCCAATGCAAACCCAGAACAAACAAATGAAAATTCCATTTTCTCTGTTGAGTTTCATAGAATCATGGAATGATACCGAGCCGAAAAGTGCCACAAGGGTCACTGAGTCCAGACCTCAGCCAAAGCTTTTGGTCCTCATCCCCCCCCCCCCGCCCCGGTATATCCTCTGCATTTGTGAACACGTGGCCTTAGTATGGTTCTCCGTGTATCTGAATAAATTAGTTGTGATTCATGAAAGCTTACCCTGACATCTGAAAGCAAGGGTGGGCAGTACCTTTATTAGACCATTAAAATCTCATAATCAGGTCTTAACTTTTGAGTCCCACAAGAGACTTCATTGGCACTGCAAAACTGGAAGGGGTGTTGAAGGAACAGAGAAGTCCCCAAAAACCATTTAATCTGAAAGTTGATGTAACCCCCGTTTGTTTGCGTGTTGTGTTATACGAAATCCAGAAGCATAACTTAAGCAATATAGCTGCAATTCGGCTCCTCTCATTTTCATGTGGCGTAGATTCATCAGCGCAGTCTATCAGCTTGGTGCCCAATGCAAAAAGCCTACGCATGAGAAACAAGGTTAACCCTGGGGCAGAAGAAGCCCTTCCTCAAGCAGGTATAGATCCACTCCTTGCCCTGGTCTCGTGAGATGGTTGGTCTGCCTCGGGTCCATTGATTTCCCTTTCGATCTACTAGATTTACCTTGTGAACTCTTGCAGGGAGTCAGGCAGCAGTTTTGGCCTCCTTATGAACCGATTCATTTTGGGAAAGAGAAATCTGTGATCTTGCTTAATCTCAATGCAGAGGATATTTCGCCTGTGTTCTGTGTCAGGGATTTTCCATAAAAGGCTCCTAAAGTCACTGGACTTCATAGCAGATGCTTCAAACAGATTAGGGTTTTGAGAAACCGTCCTTCTCCTTCGAGTGTCTTTTAAAATAGCAGTCTCCTCCCCAGCCTGATGCAAAGAGCCAGAAACAGCTTTGGGATTTGCTGCTGCTGTTGTTGACTGGGATCTTAGAGCGACATTCAAGCGCCTGAAGTATTTGTGGAAGTGAGGCCAACAGCAGGCTGTGATTGCATTTCCTTCCTGGCGGGTGGGTGTTCCCCTCCTCCTCTCCTTGTTCCCCTTCCCTTTCGGCATACAGAGGGGACAGTGATGAGAACAGAACATGTGTTTTGAGTACATCTTCCCTGCCTGGAAAGGTGATCCTGTCAATGTGTAGGAAGCTTTGCAACAGGGTGCTGAGTTGACAAAGAAATGTGTGCCATGTGAAGCATCTCTCTGCCATTTGGGAGGAATGTACATTGTCAGTTCCTTATCAACTCAGAATATGTTTTCAAGAGATGAGAAAAGAGGTAATAAACCCCTTTTAAAAGCTAAGCAGTAGCATTTAATATGCATATATGCATTGTATTGGTGATATCCGTGCAATAAATACTGGACACTAATGTTGGTTTTAAATGGCAAATTTGATTGTTAATTACATTGAACTACACATTGGCACAAATCCTGCTGTGTAACTTTCCCTCTGCCCCAAAGAAGCAAAGAGACTGTCCCTGCTGCAGCTGTCAGGGTGGGATGTTTCTTTGCCACCTTGGAACAGACTGAACATTGTGTCTTTTCTCATGCTAAGGAACAGGATTTCAGCTGTGATTGCTTTTGCTAATGCATTGTTGCATTTTAAACTTTATGCATGTAGTAATTCTTTTAGGGCCTTCTAGATAATATGCAGTTGTTGATTGTTTTGCTGTGCAAGATCCAGCTGTCTTGTCCCTTAGAGATACTGCATTGCCTCTGTATGTATGTTGTTAAGTATTTTTGCTAGGAAAATGCAATTCTAGCCTTAACTACAGTACTTTTGGCATTGGAGTTGGGAATACATACCTGAAATGTGGTTGCATCTATTGTTCACTTAGTTTATTTATTACATTTTAATTCTGCTTTTCCACATAAAATCAGTCAAGGTAGTTAACAGTCAGCTAAAGACAAATTATATAGAGATTTTTGGGGTTTGGTGGTTTGTTTGTGTGTTTGTTTTGGAGGGTAGTTAGAACCACAACAGTGATAACAGGTCAAAGGGCAAGTTGAAAAATAGTGCCTTCTTGCCCATCCTGAAACAATAAAGGTGGGGGCTGATCCCAGTTCTGAAGAGGCTGGATTCTGCCATCCTAGAGACATAGAGGAGCAACCCCTCCCAGGTGCCCATCAGGTTGTTCACCAGAGGTGGTGATCCATTCAAGGCCTCCCCAAAAGGTCTAAAGAGAGAGACCATTTCAGAAGAGACTGGTCATTCCTTAGATCCCCAAGCCCCAAACTATTTAGGATTTCATTTTATTCCTTCTTCGGAAACATAACCTTTCATGAAGGCAATCAGTTGGGAGCTGGGACAGCTTAACTTAAAAGTAGCATCTAGACCGTCGTGTTCTCTGCATTGAGTCCAGCAAATTTGTGAAACCCTGCTGCAAGCGTGCCAGGCATCTTCTGCATTGGTCCATTCAGACAAAATTCATAGGATGAATATTGTCTCTGTGTATTTTGTAGGTAGCATTATTGTGAATTCAAACATGAAGTTTTTGTATCTTCTGTTTCTAAGCTTGGCACATTTTAATTTCTGGGCAAGCCCTCACTTCACAGACTCTCAGAGGGCATGGTAAAGCAGCGAGTTGGTTCTGCTGTCCACCACAGGTGATGTCAAAGTCAGTGTTCACCAGATATCCCATGATGCTCACGGTTTTGGAAGCTCATAAGATCACAGTAAATTCCCATAGCTACCAGGATTGAACCAGGACTTTCAGGACAGTCTCATAAATGCCAAATACCACATAGATACATTTTAAAGACGTGATATAGGCCCTCTCCTAGCCAGATGTCTAAGAACCTTAATTATGGCTTTTAGCAATGTTCAGGCTACTGTGTGTGCTTCTATGTCTAGGAGGGAGGATCCCATCAGTAGAGAAGCCTCTGGAACAGTAAATGAGCCTTGCCAAGGTTCTTGGCCTGTTTGAAACCCCCCTGGTTTTTTGTGTCTCCTTTTTAGGATAAAGATAAGGTTTCTCTAACCAAGACTCCAAAATTGGACCGGAGTGATGGTGGCAAGGAGGTGAAGGAGAGAGCAACGAAGCGGAAGCTGCCTTTCACGGTTGGAACAAATGGAGATCAGAAAGATTCAGATACAGGTAAGGGAAGCGTCAAGTCCTCTTGCTTTGAAGGGGTCTCGTTGCTTGTGTAGTGGCAGTGACTCCCCTGAATGGCATGGTTTAAGGTTGGTGTCCAGTGTATGCCTCGTAATAGTTGTATATCTGGCTTACTTGGAAAGGAGATTGTTAAAGGCTCCTGTATGCATGCTGCTCTCTCTGCTCATGGACTAAAGTCAGCACAGGCAATCTGACACTTTTGTAGGCTTTGGTTTGAAACTCCCACCAGTACCGTCCTGCGGAGAAAGTGGTCAGCAGTTTAGAGAGTCTGTCCAGCTTACCTAGAAGGCCTTGTGTTCTCGGCTTTGCGTTCCTGTCCTTGGCTGGCCTAGTCGTACGAATTGTACAGAGAGACCCGTGGGGAAGGAGGAGCTGTTTTTGCAGTTCACAGATGGACTCCACTCCCAGGAAACAACCTTTGCTTGCCATTTGTATGCCATATGGTGTGTGTGTGTGTGTGTGTGTGTGTGTGTGTGTGTGTGTGTGTGTGTGTGTGTGTGTGTGTGTGTGTGTGTGTGTGTGTGTGTGTGTGTGTGTGTGTGTGTGTGTGTGTGTGTGTGCGTGCCCGAGATAACAGCCATGGTGGTTGCTGAACATTTGATAAGGCTGAAAGGTAATGACTGTTTGTTTTGCGGGCAGTGGCAGACAGGTTAAAAGAGGAAGGAAGTTACACATATATTATGTTTTTGGCACATTCTGTAGTCATGGCCCCCTGCAGTGCTTGTGCTTCTTTTAGTTCTTGTTAATTGCTGTTGGGCAGAGTGTACTGCCACTTGCCAGTAGAAAGGTGGGGGGGGATTATGTCATTGACTGAAGTCCTTTTGCCATAATTTGTGCAAACAAGATGGCAGAGGAACCTTTAATACCCCCAGATTGTCCATGGCGAGCCTGAAAGGGAGTTAGGAAGCTTCTGATTAATTTCATTTAAATATTCCTATCGTAGAATGATGACATTGCCTACTTCATATGATATAAATTAACACCAGCAGGATTTCAGCCATTGATTCATAGTGTTCACTGCCCCACCCCACCCTGGCCATGCCGACTTTTCTTTTCAGCCTGTACATAGCTGCCAGAAACTTTGGAAAGAGATCTGGCAATAACTTGCTATCCATCTTTTTTAGCTAGGATTCCTAGCCTCCCGTTCGGATACTCTGAGAACCTTTGGTCTTTGGGTTTTACATACAGCAGTTGGCTGAAGGAAGTATTTAGGGTCTTTAGTAGAGAATGCTGGGTTCCATGGAACCACCCTACCCACTTCCCCCTCTTGCCCTGGGAATCTTCCTTTTTATCCACAGTCAGAGTTGCTGAACTTGGTCGCACCGGTGATAGACACGGTGTTCCCATAATTTAGCCTTCTTGTTGGAATGTTGTTTGAGTGGTTCTTTCTCTCCCAAGTTCTTACTCTTTCATTCCTCTTTCTGCTGTCAAGTTCTGTTTCTAAATATATGAGAGTTGAGAACTGGAATGCATGACATGTTGTTACCCCACCACCACCACCACCACCATGCACACATACACACACTACTCATGAAGTCCATACTATGACAGTATGTGTGTATCTCTGGAAACCTAGGACAAGGGTACCTTTGCTTTAAACCAGCGTGCAGTTTCTTGGTGAACCTGAACGTGACAGAGCGTGTGCCTGCAACATGTGAGGTGGCCATTTTAAGGCATTTTCTGCTCAGGATATGTCATGGTTAACTCCTGGAAGAATTATATATTCCAGTGTCTGGTCTTGGTTGCAAACAGAGCGTTCCCAACCCATGCTTTCCCAGGCTGTATGACATAGAACCCCTGTGCCATACACTCTCTTGTGCATCTATCCTGTGTGTTTGGTAGCCTCATTTCTTCCGTTGGGAGGAGGGGTATAAGGGAGATGAGCCGTGGACCACAGTTTTGCTCGAGCACCGCTGCACCAGAATTCTTCTCGGTTGCTAGCTTTAGTCTGGACAGCCCTCCCTCTTCCAACCTCATATGTCCCAGTTCCTCTCATTTCCAGTTACTTCCCTGAGTTAAGGGGGGCAGTGGGCAAATAGGAGTGACCTTCTGAATGAAAGTCTCTAGTTCCGTGCCTGATTATATCGGGGCAGCAGCACGTCAAATGTGTTGAACTGGTGATTCCACTGAAAAAAAGGAGAGTCCCTTTTGTCAGTGAGAGAGAGAGCAAATAGTTCCTGGCATCACCTGAAAATTGCCAAGGGTTCTTCTTCCCTAAACCTTCTGCCTTGCTTCACTTCTGTCCTTTTAAAAATCATCATGCTGTTTGTAGCAGCCTTGATGTCCTTCTGTGAAATATTTCACTCTGTGGATGAGCCCGGATCAGGAGCAAATGAAACAGCCGGCCTTGGAATTACCTTCCTAGATGGGTCAGGAAGGGGTGGGCTCAGGAATGCTAGGTAGTGGCTCTTTGGAGGCGTGCTTTTTTGTTTGTTTGTTTGTTTTGCTATATGGCTCCATGCTGCGAATAAACATGATGGCTCAAAAGAGGATCATGTCTCCCTTATGTGACAGCTGGCACATTGTATGTCCCGTCTTGATTACTAGACAGCTTATTTCAGCCTCCACTCCTGTGATTGAAGTACTGGAGCCTTCAGGACCTTGCCCTCCATTTCCAGCAGCAGGCATACAGCCTCTTCTCCAGAAAAAGGTCTTTCAAGTCCCCTTGGCTTAAGTCAAATAGGAAACATTGTGTGTGGGGGGGGGGTCCTCAGGAGGGCTGGGGGGGTGGAAAGTCAAAGTAGGCTTCACGGTTTGCATCCTCACTGTGACATTTTAAAAGCCAGCAAAGGCGTCTCTTCCATGTTCATGCCAACAAAGGGGTGGGGTGGGGAGGAGAATGATCGTTTGCATACACAGCTCAGGTTCACATTTTTCTGTCAGTCATGAACCAGACCCCTGTTATCAGTTGATACATGTGTAAATGAAGTCACATCAGTCTAGCCAGAAAGAGTTATTCATTTCTCTTATACAAGCATGAATCAGCCGTAGGAATCAGGCTGTTTTCTTCTAATTACAGTGGGGGAAAACATTCTCTCAGACACTTTTCATTTGCAGGCTCTAATCTCTTGGTTTCTTAAAGCTTCTGAACTATGTGCTGTAATCTCAAGAGTAGGTGCTGTGTTTATTTAAGAGAGAGAGAGAGAGAGAGATTTTGTCCAGAACAGTACAGATAGTGCCCTTTTATTGGGCCAGGTGCACAGAACTTCTCAGCCAGCTTCCTGTCTCCTGCCATATAAAATGCAATGTGATTTCTTTGGGATATTTGTTAACAGTGCTCTGTGCTGTGAGGAAACACTGCCTTGTCTGCCTGTGAGACTTCCTCTTCCTTTCAATCGCTGCCTCCTCCCCACCACCACCATTTCACTATTCATTCAGGGTAACACTCCCCCCCCCCCGCAGCTTCCAAAACGTTCTAGCAACACTCATTTCTTCCCCTCCCCTGTTTTGTGCAGTCCTATTCTGCATATATTTCTGCAGAGGGCTTCCAGGAGAGAATGGAACAACAATAAAGCAGAAGCCAAGGACATATTTTAGAAATCTTTTCTCACTCAAGCAGCCTAAGGCAGTCCTTTGGTGCTGTGTTGAGACAAGAGCCTGGAATGCTTCCAGATCTAGGTTGGGTACTTCGGTCAACATCTGACGAGAGCTCTCTCTCTCTCTCTCTCTCACCAGGAGGAGGGAAAGAGGCAGAGCAGGAAGGATTTGAAGCACGCCAAATGATGGTGAAGGTGGTGCAGTTTCTCAGGGAGATCTTTTGGTGTCTGCACTGACAGGTTGGCTGTTATCTCTTGCTCGATCACCACCACCCCCCATCTGCTGGCTGAACCATGGAGCTAGCTAGAATGTGCCAGGCTCCTCCCCAGAGCCTTATGCCCCCACCCCACCCCACCTCCAGCAATCTGCATTGTGTCATGTGATTTGGCCTGTTTTTCTCCTCTCATGGTTTCAGAGATGCAGGCAAAGGGTGGCAGTGCTCTGTTAAACACTTTTAATGTGCATTAATGCGTCACAGCTGAGGGTGGCCCTGACCCTGTCTTTTCTTGTAGATGGGAGGTATAACTTTTCATTTTGTAATCTTGCCTACCAAGGAAGAAAGGCACTTAAGGAAATTTAGAGAACTGGAGGTTCTATCTAGGTACCAAATAAGTGGCCTGGATGAGAATAAGTGAGTGTATTCTTTGCAGCTTTTTGAGATCACAGTGTTTGAAGGCTTGCAGTCAACAATATAAGCATTTGAGAGAGACCATGAGAAGCTGGAGCAGGGAGGTTGGCTGCCTGGCTGGTTGTGGAAGCAGGCTGCATCCTTTGCCTTAGACGAGGGAGAACAGCCTTGTGCTAAGTGAGCAAACAGTGGTGGGTCATGTCGCTTCTACAGTGAGTGGGAAGCAGAGGCACGGAGAGATGGTTTTGCAGCTGGACTTTTCTGACTGGGGCAGGCAAAGGTGGATGGAGAGGTTTTCCAGAACAGAAGGATCAAGTAAGGGTGCCTCGCTTTGTACAACAATTCCCTTCTCTTTCCCAGGCTCCTCTTGCCTGCAAGGAGCCACCCAATCCACCGGGCTGCACTGCGTGAAATGGTACCCTTTCATGCCTGTCCTGTCCTGTGCTAGCCACAAGCCTAATGGACAGCCATCGTGGAAGTGTGTGTAGGTCTTGCATTGACAGATGGACGTTCAAGTCCTCACTCCACTATGTAACTGACAGGCTAACCTTGGGCCAGTCACAGCCCTAGTTATTTGTTTGTTTATTTTAAATATGTTTACCCTGCCTTTCCCCTTAAAGAGATCTGGTGTGTCAGGGGTTCCGTGGTGGGCAGGGCAAGATCAAAAAGAGCTGCTTCAAAAGGATCCAAAGAAATATGGCACGTGCATAGTCTCTTCCTAGGGTAACCATCACCAACAAGGCAGAAACAGTTCATTGTGAGCTAGCTGGGTAGCTCAGAGGAGCACAGGTGGAAAAGAAGGGGCATCAACAAAAAAATGGAATTGTCCCAAGGGGCGACTTTGGAAGCTGTAGTTCAAGGAGGCTAAAGAAGTGGACAAGAACCCTAGTAGGTAGAATTGCCATTAGAAGGCATCACCCAGATCTTCTGCTTCTGTGAATGTGTGAGAGACAATATTGAGTTTTGAGCCTGCGAATCATGATTATCCACACTCCAGTTTTGTTGACAAGTCTTCCTCTTATTTTTCACAAATAAAATTGCAAAGCAAATTTGCTTTCGAAAGCAAATTGTAAGCTGAGTGTTCAAATAAACATCAGCTTTGCAAAACTTGATGGGGCCGAGTACTTTAAGGCAAGCAATTCCCACTGTGTTGTACTGGGAGATTCTTCTGTATTGTACTGAAAGGACAGAATGTGTTGCAGTATTTCATTTTGGTAACAATGGTGTGAATAGATTGTCATTCTTTCCATTTGTATTGCTGAAGTAAACAAGACTTGCACTTCCTACCCAGAGTGTTCCGTGACTGGTCTGTCATTTGAAACCGAGGTCCGAGTTAAAACATTTGTGCTGTTGGCTGCTAGTAGTAGTTTATCCTTGTTCATATCTGAGAACGCCAATGGGACCGGGACCCTCTTAAAGCTTCTTTGTGATGTCTTTAAGTGGAACAAAAAGGATATCCAGAATACGAGGATGAGGGATATACGTTTTTTGCATCCTTTACCAAAGAAGATTTTTTTGTGTTTTTTTGTTTTATATTCTTAGTTTATGATTAAGGTTATCACCCGTTACTGTTGTTGTTGATCAGCAAGCGCTTTGTGAGAGTTCACCAAACGGAGAAAGGGAGAATCACACATTCAGTACAAACTGTGAAGTAAATCTTCAGAAGGCAGAACATGCCATTTATGCCCAGTGTGGGGTAATCTGAAAACTACTGCCCCTAGAGCGAGCAAGGGTCTTCTTGTCTTCTCTGGTTATTATCTCTTCAAGGCAAAAGAGGAAGAGGGTGATGCCTAGAGGAATCTGAGAGCCTGATGGATCCAAGAGTGACCTCTTGGTAGATTGCTCTCTCTCCTCCACGTCTGCTGTGTCACTCCTGATGCCATCTGCCACGGTAGGTGGAAGTGGCTCTGGAGCTTCTACAGCCTTGCTGAAGACCTGCATCCATGGAAGAGGCAGGACACAGATGTGGCTTTCAGTTTAAGCGCCCTCCTCTGGTGTTTTGGAAGTGTCCCTGAAAACGTGGGGTCATCCTGTAACCTGCCATGCTTCGCTTACCTGAAACATAGATTTGTGGCATAAAGGAAGGAAGCTTAGGCTCACTTCAGTGGCTTTACAAAACGTTGCTGTGCTTCAGCCTCCTGTGTGCTGTTCCTTGGAACATGCTTGTGATGTTAATTCGTGGGTTAGCAATGCTTGGTGAATCCCGCGAATGCTCAGCTATCACTCCCCCTCCCTTCCAAATATGAGCATTGTCGGGTGGCGTAACTGGCAGCGGCTGCTGATGTATATTGAATTGGCTTCCATGGGAACAGGCTTGTTAGTCACCAGTTGCCTAATTGGCCAGAGGATCCGTGAGAAGCAAGTCACTGGCTTATTGAGAAATGCCGTACTTGTGTGTGTGTGTTTTCTGTTGCTGGCTTCAGTGCCATCCGTGCAGCTGTGGACTCAAATGGGCTCTTCTACAGGGGTCTTTTTTCCCCTCCTTTGTGTAATTTCAGTCCTTTTCCTTTTTTAAAAAAGAGGGGGGGGGCTGAGGAAGAAAGCCGAAAGACTGTTCTTACCTCGCAACCACAGAGAGAATTAAATGACTATCAGGGCTTCTTCTTCCTTCCGAGCTGCACCCTATAATGCTGTAGTACCGTGTGCTGAGGCGATCTCACTTCATCCATAGAAACTGCAGCAGAAATCATTCTGCCATCTGTGAAATGTTGGCATGGGGCACCTGGTCCCTGAGGAGAGGAAGGGTGCTGCCCACTCTTCCTGGCTGTGGCGGTTTCCTTTTGGAGAGGAAGAAATGGTGAGTTTCATGGCCAAACATTTTAAACACCACTATCCATAACCACACTTCCCCTTGTCAGTTTCATGAGACTTTTCAGACATTTACCATTATTTGACTTTCTGATTAGAAAAGAGGAATGGAAGCGGTGTTTTTCCATTCCTTGATGGGCAACACTAGAACCAAAAGGAAAAGCCCCCACAGAGAGAGAGAGAGAGAGAGAGAGAGAGGCCGGGACTGAGACCGAGACCATGACCCCTTGGTACAAATTAATTTTCTCTAGATGGGGAAGAGAAAGAATTGTCATTAATCTTTGACAACTGTGCAGGAAGGTGCCTGGGATCTTTCCAGCTATGGCATGTAGTCCAGAGTTTTCTAATTTCCGGCAGCTGGTTCAGGCATTCAGAACTGTCCTCATGCGATATATCATTTGCAGAAATGCACCTTTATGTGTGAAACATGACATTAAGGGCGGTCAAAATAATTGTTGCATGATGCTGAATTTCCACGAATATTTTATTCCTCTATTCCTCCTTTATTTAATTCCTATTAGCTGATATGGTCATTGGAGCAGTTTTTCCCCTAAAGGGAGCCACATAAGTATGGGTGGGCCTGGGACCCATTTCATTTTGGATAGTTGGACCTGCCTGGAAATCATTATTGCTGAATATGTAACACTGCCTTGATCGCTGTTACTTAGACAGTGGTTGAACTCTTTATAGGAGTCAGGGTAATTGCATCAAGAAAGGTTCCCTTTTCGGAGATGCCTTTTGGAAGTTCAGCTGAAACTTTGTTGGGTGTTGGGTGCTTGCCCCTGCCTTAACACTGGATTTGCAGAGACTTCAGGACCTTGCCCTCTGTCTCCAATGAGCAAGGGGCAGCCCCTCCCATTCTTATGGTGATTTGCCCCTTGAGAGTGAAGCAATACAGTTTCTTGGATGTAGCGTCCAGATTCAGGCACGTGGACTTCTTCCTGAATTATCCATGTGTGGGGGAGAGACTGATGGAATAAGAAAGAGTACCAGTCTTCCTGTTTTTGTTTTTAACATCTTTAGAGAGATTCTTCTTTCTCCATTTCTTGGCAAGTTGGGATCGTCTCCTCTTCTTCCTTCTGTTTTCTCCTTCTGGAGCCGAAGCCATGCCCTGCTACTCTCCTCCTCTGTGCAACCTCTGAGCTTTGTACTCCGGTGTCATCACTCCACCCCTCCAGTGGTTGGCTTGAGAGACAGTCTCATTCAGTTGGGGAACAACATAAAGATCTTGTATTCCCTTCCTCCATTGGTTGCGTTCAGTTAACTGTGTGGTGCACTTCCTATTCTCTCCCCCTCCCCAGCCTCTCTTCTGTTACGTCTGCTTTAGCAGTATGTTTCGGCAGTTCTGAGCTCACCAGTTTATCCACACCCCATTCCCTTTCCTGATCCCTTGCAGTGGCAGAGCCTGTAGAAGCCGCGGCCTTCCCTGCGGACTGGAGCTCTTTTCCTCTAAACCTTGGCTGTGCTCAGGTAAAACCCACTTCCTCCAGCCTGAGCCGACATTTGCTAAAACAGGAGCATTTTTATATGTTACACAGTGCCCACAGTCAGAATGACTCGCACTTTGCACGTGAGGCTGTGAATAAGAAACGCTGGGCCTGTCTTGAGCTTCCTCCCAGGGGCATCATTCATCCTCTCTCGCCCTCTGTGTGTTCCTAATTTATTCCTATTGATCCTTTGTGTGGCTGAATGCTTGGGAGCATACTTTTGAAAATGAGTGTCTTTAAAAGAGCCAGGAAGTGGCACCTGCTTGTGCTATGGATCCCATGCCTCTGCACCGTTGGCTTTCATTTTGGAGGCGGCCTCTGCTTCACAGTGGGTGACATCCTGCCTTGCTTTTGAAGCTTTCCGCGCCTCACAGTGCAAAGATACTGACCCAGGCTCCCTCCTCTGCCCCAGTGGTTCAGTCCTCCTTCAACTTGCCTCCCTTCAGCCCCGAGTTCAACCCAGGGACTAATTCCTGTGCTGCTGAATATGAAATAACACCTGGGGAAAGGTGGAGTGGGAATGGGGACTCTCGTTATCTCCTTGCCAGGCTTATGGCAACAAGGCTGCGCATTGATTGAGCTGGAATCTAATGCGGCTCCAAGGACCATCTGGCAATCAATGGGCAGCACACTTGTGTTCCCCACAGTTGCTCTGTTCTTTCCTCTCTCTGGCTCTTGGGTGTCCAGGTGTTCAAAGAATCCACAGCCGTTCTTGAGCTGTGTCCCTCCTGTAAAGCCAGCAGTTCAAAGTCTGTGCTCCGTAGGCTTTCCATGCCAGGGTTGTCCCTTGATTCAGGTGGGCAGGCTGCACACCAAAGAGAGAGGCCATGAAGCTGAATATCATAAAGAGCGCGGCCATAAAACCCTTCAGTGCCTTGTCATCCTGTTCCTAGAAATCTGATACTGGTGCCTGGATTGACCTCTTGCTTTGGGACCCAAGAACTGGAAATGTTTTTTCTAGCAACTTAAGGTATGCATGCCTGGGGAGAATGGCTCAGCATAGGAGGGGGGATGCCCCCCCTCTCTCTGCATCTGGTCTGCTGCTAACCTGAACATGGACGGTTCCCTTGCTGGCCTGTGTCTACACCTACATAAAGAGTAAACAGGAAGGGATTAGGACTCTTCAAGGCATGGGGAAGGGAGATGATTATGCTCCAGAAAAGAAGCACGAGATGGGTTTGTCTGGCCATATGGCACAGAGGGATGGCCATGGAATCCCCTCTGCTTAGCGCTGGTCAGCACTGTTTCTGCCTCTGAAAAGTGGCACAGGTACCTTAAAACAGAGAGAGGTTGAGTAAGCTGGCAGTGTGGCCGGCGGTAGGGAATGGCAAATAGAGCTTGGTGTGAACAGGACATGGCCAAGCATGGTTGGCAAGTGAGTATCTTGTTGCCTGTTTCTAGCAGCGAGATAAATTAGCTGCTGTTTCTCTGTAGGCTGAAAAGCCACTAACCGCTAGGATTGAGTGCCGTGTTCTTAGCCTTGCTTCCGCTCTGCAGTTTGCCATTTGGATCTGCTTGTGATCCTTTCACACCAGTAAAGCAGCTTTGTGTGTCTTGTGGGTTTATGACTGTGTGGTTGCACAGGACACGCATGTGGATTAAGTCCAACTCAATGCAAGCAGCATTTGGATAAATTGTCCCTTACTGCTTGTCTGTGAAAACAGTTTCCGAGTCACACATTTAAGAAATCTGGGAACTCTTTTTGACCTCCAGAAGATCTACAACGTCAGTTCTTGCAGAAAGCAAAAAGTCATAAAACTAGCAAAATGCCAAGTGAAAGAATTTCAAGTGCATAGTAACTGTGTTGTCATTGGTATAAATCTGGACCAGTTCAGGGGAGTCTGTTCTTTTTTAAAAAATATGTATAATATATTCTATATGTACTCTACTTCTGCCACCTCAGTTCCTGTCTGCCCTGTAAATGTATTTTCCCCGCCTGCTCCAACTTATTTCCTGCCTTCCTCCAACATCGCCATGCTTCAGGAGAACAGAATCTTTTCCGTTGATCTTTCTGTCTCAGTTTCTGAAACCAAACACAAGAGGATGACAGCATATCCTCTGCCGTTTCTAAGCTTTTCCCTCCCCCTCTTCTCCCCTTCCTGTTTACATACATACTTGCCTCCCGGCCAGCTATATGAGTCTTACTGTTACACTTCAGTGACTTTGCCAAAACTCCACTGGGAAATGGACGGCAGACTTAACCTCTTCGCTCCCGTCAGATGTATTCTAGTTCTTTTTTTAAAAAAAAAATGGCTTTTCTGTAAAAGGAGGATAAAAATCAGGACCATGCTTTATTTTTTTCCATTTAAAGTATCCATATTTTGGACACTTGAAGCTTTCAGTTGTAGTAAATATCTTAGAATGTAACCACATTAGGGAGGTCTGTGAAGATTTTCAGTCATCCAGGTGAGTTTATCTGGAAGTTGAGTCATGGCAACTGGACTTCTTTTTCTTGAAAGATTGAAACGTTTCGCTGCTCAACCAAACAGCTTTGTCAGCTGTTTCAGTCTCTCAAGAAAAAGAAGTCCAGTTGCCATGACTCAACTCCCACACATTAGGAAGGAAATATCCATCTAATTGAAAACATTTTAAAGCAAACACATAATCTCTTGGACTAGATTGCAACTATGTATCAAATATATGGGGTTAAAAGCTATTTTTCTGTGTAAAAGAAAAAAGTCTGGGAAAACCTATCTGACCTCAGGTCGAGTGATTTAAGTGGCCCAGGAAGGGGTTTGTTATGCTGGCTGATTGCTCAATGAGTCAAGTCCCTGCCTGGGGGGTGGGGGGGGGGAAGAGGTTGGGAGTTCAGTTCCATGCTGTGCGTCCCCAGAAGATCCATCTTGGCCAGGCAGCATAGGAGTCCCAGGATGCCCCCCCCCCCTCACACACACACACACACCGCACCCTAGAGGGAAGGCATGGGGATGTTCTGCCTATAAAACTGTTGAGAAGGCTCACCCTCAGTCAGAATTGGCAGGAAGACATACCATTGTTCCTGGGGTGTCTGTTATAGGTGATACACAGGACGTGTCATTCCATTGATTCCAGGAGGTGACATTTGGGGGACACTAGCTTGTGTCTGCCTGCAGGGTGGTTCTCTCTTAACTTCAAATAGCAGCGAAGAACGTGGACAGCCAAACAGAAATCTGCCTCTTGCCTCGCAGCAGGTCCCTGCAGAAGCCTGCGAATGGTGCGATGGAAGGCTTTAAATTAGGCTTATGGGTTATCTAAGGCTCTACCTAATGGCAAACAAAATATTTGCTTTAATGGTTATAGAAACAAAGTTGGTAGGAGTACTTTGTCCAGGAGGTAAGAGAATTTTGAAAAGGAAATTTTGATTTTACACGTTATTGATTTAAATCAGCCTATTGGGCTGTAGCGTTGAAACGCAAGTCTTATTTCACGGCTGTTCTTGGTGGCTCGTTCATGTGACCTGTCAGCTGAAGTCAGTCTCTTTGAGGAGCAGCCTGGGGATTTAATTCATTTATGCTAAGATTTTAGTGTATTTAAGCTCTTTAAGAATTTGCATTTTGGATGAGCAACCCAAGATGCTAGTTAAAATCCTGTAATGTGTTTCGTTTTTTTCTGAGCTGAGCTGCCTTTTGGCAAGATTGCTGGCAGTCCTGTCTTGGTTACTGTTTGGGAGACGTACCTTGGAAGTTTTTTGTGCTCTTCTTCTCCTTGTTCTGTCATAGACTTATCTTGTTTTGAAGATCAACCAGATTGAGTACTGGTTGGACGAGACGTAAGAAAATAGAAGCAGGTGCCTGTAGATTGTAGCTAGGATAATATTATTGCAGCTTCCACTATACCGAGTACAGTCGAATAGGTCCTGAATTGGAAAACAGGCCTCTCTTGCCCCTCTCCTTGGGTATCATAGGATCAGGCAGCCAGCAGAGTGCCCAGCCAGTGGCATCGCTCTTCTGGGAAGCACCGTCATTCGGGGATCAAAGCCTGCCCTTTCCTCCTGTTTGCTTCATGGTTTCTAAGGCGGCAGGCTCCCAGTGGGCCCAGACCGTTTTTATGTAGCTGTTATGACTTGAGCCTGAAAATTAACATTTTCAAAGGAAAATCTGTTTTGCCAGTCGGAATAAGGAGAACCAAATGAACTAGTCTACTTTTTCCGGTTAGTTTATTGCAAGAGGCAAAGGTGTGCAGCGCTGTTCGTAGCACTTGGCAGGTGACAAAGCCTGGGGCAGGAGGAGGGCTGCTTTGAGAGCAAAGGCAACAGGAGAGACCGTGGATCGTGGCCATAAACAGGGAGCTTAAGCAAAAATATGCAGTTCCAACTAGGATAAGGAGCCAAATAGGGTCTTAGGTAAGCCATAGGTCAAGATAAGTGTGTGGTTCCGTTTTCTCTGCCAGTATATTAAACCATTTTATTACATTATACCCCCTACCAGAGTGAATTCAGTTTAAATCGAATTTAAATTTTAAAAATTAGATATGTTTTGACAACTTATTTTTTTAAAATGATTTTAAACCCCAATTTGATTTCAAAAAAATCATTGATTTTTGCTCACCCGGCTTCCTACTCCGTTTTGTCTGACAATCCATTCGTTAAAGGCTTTCTTCCCACTTCCCTATCTCCACAGCGACAGGTGTTTCTCTGCTCTCAGGCCCTGCAGAAAAAGCTTCCCCTTCCCACCACAAGTGTTTGAGATGGCTTCCTCACTTTGCATTGCCAAAGCACAGCTTAGCCTTTGTGCTGAAGCCAAAGACCACTGATCCCCCCCCAATCAGAAGGAAGTGAAAGCTCTAGGTATTTTCCTGTGTCCCCCCCCAAAAAAAAAATGTCTGGGGAGTGTGTGGCATTTCAGTGCCACCAATGACAGATTCACTGGGGCTGCAGGCCTCCATTTCATAAAGTCAAGAGGGTGAGGCCATGGAGAAGATGAGGAGGTGCTCTCACTCACAAAGGAAGCCAACGCCAGGGCTAGGGAGGGAGAAGTCCACTCTCCCCCTGCTTTTACTGCAGGCATCGAGTTCTCTCTATGACGTTTGTGAAGCTAGCATCTTCCAGGGGTCTGTCTTCTCTAACCGGTCTGATTCCAGCAAGTAAAAGCGAGAGTGCCAAAGTCTTATCAGTTTATTTTTATCCCTATCGATTGCAGGATTCTAGTGTTAAATGTTCCATGGAGGAGGAAATGTCTGCATTTGCAGAGGGGGTAAGATTAAAAATTTAGCATCTGTAGTCAAACGTTGCAGATATGGGGCGTCCGGGGGGGGCGCTTCTGTCAACCCTGTAGCATCTGAGTAACTTCAAGGGAAGCATTCCTGTTATAATTATAAACAGAGTGCAGGAATACACAGGAAGCAGCCCGTTTGGTCTTATTAACCTCCTCCTGCACTCTGCCTTGGAAAGAAAGATCTTACTGCTGTTTTGTTCTGTTGGTTCTAGTGCAGTAGCACCGCCAAGGAGAATTTTATCTTCCTTGATTCTGTTGACGATACAGATAAGTCCTTTATGATCTTCGGCTGGTTGTCCCTCCTCCATGACTGTTCTTTCTAATTGGAGGCTGGCAGTTTTAACTGCAGCATGGACCCCCCATGCAAAAAATGCAGAGAGAGCTAGAGCTTCTTTGCATATGTAGGCATACCTTTATTTCCAGCCTTCTCTTCTCTGATTTATTTCTTGCCCAATACTTCATTGTTTCCTCATTATCCGAGTGACACAGAGTTCCTCTCCCTAGGCTGAAAGGTGAATGCCACATTACCAAGCCCCCGGGCTAATGCTGCTCTCATTTCTCCCGAGTGTCTCTGCCCTTGTGCCGAACCTCCGAGGCATGGAGAAGGAGGTGTCCCCCCCCGTAAGCTCTATAGCCCATGACTTTGCGAGGGGGATAACAAAATGTCCAAGTATTCTGTTTTGTAAACCTCTAAAAATCGCATATGTGGGCCTCACGTTGTCTTCTGGCCATGCATTCACTAGGCTTCACCACCAATCTTTTCCAAACCATTCAGCTTACCTCCTGAGGTATAGGTGGTCTGGGGTAGGAGGGCTGTTTGTTAAAATGCATTCCAATTTTAGAACATCAAAGGAAACAAGTATAAACAGAAATCCATTACCTGATTTCCCCATCTGTAGTTCCAGCTGCATATGAAAAAGAAAGGGCAGGCGTCATGAAGGGAGTCTAATCAGCAACCTCTTCCGTACTCAAGAGCACAGGTCTTTCCGTATGTTCCGTACAAGCGAGATGCTCATGGACCGAGGGACCTGCCTACTAAAAGGATGGCTAGCAATCTACTTCAGGGACCCATGCCAAGAGGTAGCATTCACTATGCACTGGATAAAACTGTCCAGGGGGTGAATCAACTGACACAGGGCAAGATTTTGGTGCCTGTCCCTTTGTTGAAAGTAGGAATGGTGGCAGTGGTGGCCAGACTGAGGAATGGAGGCCAGCATGTCCACATCTGTTTGAAATACAGCCATCAGACATGTCTGTCTTCCATTTTTAGAAATCATGTATTTTATTGTAGCAACCTCTACTCATCTCAAGGTTTCCAGAGAGCATAGCTGAAGAGTTCTCAGAAATGCTATACAACTTAGAAAACTCTTAGCGCCCTTGGAAGTAAACCCTGGTTTCAATCTGTGACTAGCTGAAACATTTATATATCAAGGACAAGGTTGTCCCTGTGGTTCTGAACTCTAAGCATAACCACATTGCCTGTGCTGTTGCGATGTCACCCTCATAGGAGCAAGGTTCCGTTTTTAACCAGGAGAAGAGATGCTGTGATTTATGCTTGTAGAAAGAATGTGGCCCCACAAATCTTGTCCTACTAAGCTACTCTTGAGCATGGGATGCTCTTTCGAGTGTGGGTGAATCCCAGCTGCCTGCCTGTTATTTTTGTGTTGGTTCTTTGGCAAGGAAGGGGATGCCAATACCCATTTCTTTATCCTGGTTTCATCATTCAGACATCTCTCACAGGTAGAGCAAAGGTTCCCCACCCGTGAGGTACCCCTTGGGGGGGCATCATGAATCTGCCTAAAAATGTGACCCACCAGAGACAAATGATGTGGAAATTGAGATTGAACTTCAGAGATGTGTGACTTTTATGGTTCATTAACAGGGGGGTGTTCCCTGTAAAATTCTATGGGAGAACTTGAGGCACAAGACATGGGGATGAATATTCCAACAGCCTTCTGTTTTCAGCTGCCCGCACTTGCCTTTTTAATGCAGCTTTCCCTGTGCCCTGCATCGTCTGCCACGAGGGATTGTAGCCTACAATAAATGGAATAAGGGAGTTGTTAAAGTTTCAAAGGGTTTCCCTGTGACTGAGGGAAAGATTTTGATCAGAGAGGCATTACTGTGTCTGGCTTGGTTTCAGTACAAACCAAGTTCTTCCCTTACAATTCATGGGCAGGGTTTTCTGTAGCAAATTGCTAACCCAGTGAATTCCTTTGGCGACATCAGATTCGTGGAAGCAAAATAAGATCAGAAGGTAGGGCAGAAAAAGAGAATAAAAAAGGCTGAAAAGAGCAAAGGTGGGTGACCAGAGGGGATTAAAAAGAGGGATGACAAAAAAAGGGGGGTTTGACAGATTGGATTTCAAAAACCTGTTAAGGTACAGAGGGAGGAGTGGGGCACAGAGAGCTATGGAGTGAACGAAAAGAGTGAGCATGAGCAAAGCCCAGACAAAAGTGAGAGAATGAATTCTTAGGGTGCAGGGATTAAAGGGGGATTCATAATTTAATTCAGTCACAGTTAACAATTACAAATGAAATGTATCAGCAATGCTTTGCCGTCTTTTGAGCAGATAAAAGTGTGCCTCAGTCCTAGTTGTGCGGTCATCATTCATGAAATGCACACAGTAAGGCTTGGGTGGGAAAGTCCACTGGGAAACTCTTAGTTCATATCTTATTCAGCTACTGGCCCATTTGAAGACTGTTTAGGATCTGTTTTAGTTCACATATAATGCTGAGCACTGTGCAGGCAAGCTTTATGTCCAAGGGAACAACTTTCTTTTAACCCTGCTGGACAGAGGACCCATGAATTTCTTGTCATTCAGTGAATATCCTAAATACAGTACTGTAGTTACCCTCCACCAGCTGATTTGAAGTCATCAGGGCTGAAGCAGGCAAGGACGCCTTGGTTAGGAAGGATAGCCTGCCCCTTGGGCTCTGAGTGGGGTGCTGGAGGGATCAGCAGAATCAGATAAATATCCATCTTTCTAATTTACCTAACAAAACAAGGGGGTATCCATTCAGGCTTGTCTTCCTTTTTGAAAAAAAAATGAGAGAAATATTTGGTCCTTGGACCCCCGACAGAGTACAGTGGCACCTTGTATAAAGGAATTAATTTGTTCCAAACGAAATTACGTTAAGCAAATTTTCCTTTATACAAATTTCCCATAGTAATCCATTGAAAACAGAGTGGTCCCATTTTTATGTTGTACAGATTCACCCCATAGGTGATTATGTTAAGCAAATTTCCTCTATCTCTGGAATGTTTATGTTGTACAAAGTTTATGTTGTACAAACCATTTGTTATACAAGGGCCCACTATACTATCCGGGCTCCAATGTAATAATGTTTGTAGTCTATGGGTGTATGTCCTTTGGCCTTCCAGGTGCCATGGAAGACTTGTCTGTGTTTTCTCTGAACGTCTCCTTGTGCATTCAGTGCACACACACTTAAAAAGTGGGCCTCTGCTTGTGTAGGACAGAACTTCTGGCACAGAAAGCAGTTGCTCTCACTAATGCTCATGTCACTCACCTCGTAAGCCATTCAAAATGGGTTGGCACCAGTGTGTCTGGGTGTCAGAGCCGTGGTCCGTTTGATGTGGTTGCTTGGCTTTCCCCCGCTGATCTTAAGTCATGGTCCGTGTAAAAGATCAGGCATGCTCCGAGGGCTTCTTCTTCACTTCCCTTAAAGCTCCTCTAATAAAGTAAAGCATCTTAAGGTTTCTCAGAATTGAATTCGTATTCTTCCTGGCTTAAGTAAAGTCTTAGGAACAGAAGCTCCATGGCTGCTCAAGGGCCATGCAGTGGATGGAGGTAACAAGGGCAGGGCCACTTGCTTCTTTCAGAATGTCAGCAAGCATAACTGGTTCTGGCTTATGAGCCAAACTCTTTGGTTTGGTTGATTTTTGTGGGCAGGTTTTGGGGAAAAGATCATTAATGTCACTAGGCATCTACCTGTAGCAGCGTTTTTAACAACAATTCTCTTCTTAACCTGCAACTCTCCAGACATTTTTAAAAGCATTTTCTCAATGCAGTGTTATAACTCCCTCTTTTTTCTTTCCTAATAACAAGACTGGAAATTCTCCTGGGCACTTTCCAAATATAGTTCCTTCCAAGCCTTTAATGTACGCTAAATCTGTTAGCGGCTGAATCTTGTTGGGTGCTGCTTCTTCGGCACACCAGAGACAACCGTCATGTGCTCACTTGCCTTTTTTTAATGTCTCCCATAACATGCTAGCACATGAACAGAGGAGTAAACTTGGAATGACCGCATTAATTTGGAAGGGGAATCTGAAGGAAAACCAGTTCTAAAGAGGAGGAAATGAGAAAGCCCCTGAAGAGTCTCTCACCCCTCCATACAACGCCCCCTCCCAAGGCATTCCAGCTTTCAGAAAGGCATATTGGAAGCTGAAAGGAATGGGCTAAGGAGGCTCGCTTAGAAAAGAAAGAGGAGAGCAGATAATGTTGTCAGATCTTGCCCTAGGGCCGGGTTTTCTTCAGTCCTTGGTGGAGTCATGAAGCCTGCTGCTGCTGCTGCTGCTGCTGCTGCTGCTGCTGCTGCTGCTGCTTCCAGGGACAAGAGGCGCCTGAGCGAAGCCTCATAGCACTAAAAATAAAGCTCCCCGTTAAAACCTCTCAAGTCAGGGTCTGCGAAAAATGGAACATTCTTCTGAAACAAACAGGGGACATGGACCAGCTGCGTTGCCATGGGGATACTTCTTAAGATTCGGGTGATCAAAGTGGAAGCTACCGGAAGGGGTTGGGTGCCATAAGCCACTTAATCCCAGAATGTCTGAGGAGCAGTGAGTTTCCCTGTAGTTTTTCCGAATCAGAAGCAAGGCAGGTGCTTTTGTGTGGGTTTCGCTCGGTTATTATCTCTCTGCTGCAAAGTGGCAAATGGATAACTATTAGGATTCCTTTATCTCGAGCATGGCTGAACTCGCAAGCTGTCTGAACTGTACCAGCAGGGCTTTTATTAGCTCCCATAGAATATGGTGTCATGAGAATCAGGCATCCTGAAAATGGGGCAGCCTGAGTTTTAGGGGCTTTGAAAAATAGCAGAACAAGCAGAGCAGAGGCAGAAGCAGAAACCCTGTCGCAAGGGGGAAGGAGCACTGCCTCGTTGACTGAATTGTCATCATGCTACACCACCAGTAAGTGCACACTTTCCCACATTCCTAGACAAGAAGGTGTGACACACACTTTTCCAAGCTGTTGCCAAAGAAACAGGAGAAGAAACACACTCTAGCTGCCAGTGAGAGTCGCGGCCACAACATCAGCCTGAATGTTTTGCTTTTCTCCTCTGTTCTCCCCAAACCCTGCGTATTTGTGCTGCCTTGCACGATGCGTTCAGGAGAACTCAAAAGAACCGCTTGGTACCTTAGTGGCACTTTGGTTGATCTTAATAAAGGATATTGCTCAGCTGTGGTTTTTGTTTTACACACTGATGTCAAAATACCCGTTCAACATGGTTCAGGTTTGCTGTTATGAGTGATGTTGTTAACTGTGGAAAGGCAGGACATTAGAGATTTCAAAAGCAACTAAGTCCTAAAAACATGTTCTGTGGGGTGTTTGACAGAGTTTTAGACTATCTCTGCTCCCTGGGACAGGCCGTGAAGAGGGCTCAGAAGCTACTGCTCATCTCAAATGAAGCAGCCAGGCTGTTGGGGATATTAGCTACCTTGAATCCATTGCATTGGCTTCCATCTTCTTTTTGAGTGCCATTCTAGGTTTAGGTGTAAGGATAGAAAGCCTAAAGAGCTTGGAACCCAATGTATCTGAAAGATGGTCTCCCATGTGTGCCAACCCCAAATTTGAAATGCTCAGCAAAGAGCTGCCACCACATGAAACCCGGCTGGTCAGTACAAAATGACATGTGTTTCTTCTTTGTAGCAATGTCTTGATGGTGGCACTCCCTCTCAAGGGATGTCAGGATTGCATCACCCTTTATAACGGGGAGGGAATGTGTGGCCAGCAGACCACATGCATCCCTAGGACAATATATATTGTTCTCAAAAATCCCCTTGTATCCTCTAAGAGGTTGGAGGATGGTGGTGGACATCTTATCCCCCCAGGGGCCCCCACACGCCCCAAAGTATTTAAAATCTTTTCAAAAAATTGATTGATTGATTGATTGATTGATTGATTGATTGATTGATCTGGCAGCGAGGCACTGGGTGTGGTAGCATGGGTTTATCTGATTAAATGTTTTAGGCCAAACCCATAATCTTTACACTATACAACCATTCCATTAAAGCAACAATAACTGTCTAAATGTGCAAATTAGGCTTTTCAGTCACATCTTCCCAATATTCTTCACCAGCCTTTGCTTTAGGATTCCCCAGTGGGCAGCCAAGGTTGTATTGCTTGCTGTATAAAAATGGTTTGCCCTGTAAAGGTGGCTTTAATCCCCCTTTTAAAGTGGTTTATCAATTTTAAAGAATCTTGACTTACAATATTGGATTTTAAAATGTCTGTCCCTTTGTGACTGAGCACTGATTTTGGAACTCCCATGGATCAAGAAGCAGTAGATGCTTTTAATAACAAATAAGTAACTCATGCCAAGGCCTGGCTATCTCAGGAAGTAAACGTTCAAATCTTATTTTCCTCTGTCTGGAAAACTTGGTAAAGAAATCCTTAGCTGGAATGAATTGCACCTGAATTGCAAAAACAGGTCCTTTCTCTCTCCACATGCACCCTTTCTTTTTATTTTTCAGAAAAGCAGGGTCCAGAGCGGAAGAGGATCAAAAAAGAGCCTGCCACTCGGAAGCCCAGCCTGCTCTTTGGGATGGGGCTTTCAGGAATCCGTGCCGGTTACCCACTCTCTGAACGCCAGCAGGTTGCCCTGCTCATGCAGATGACAGCAGAAGAGTCTGCAAACAGTCCAGGTGTGGGCAAGATAATTTGCGTTTAATGTAGATGGAGGCCTTGTGGTTCTTTCCGGAAGATTTATTGCTCTTTGGTGAAGCATAGACAAAGCTTGGAGGTCTCTCCAGAATTGTGCCTTTGCAGCTGCTGAAAGAGACCTCACTTCATCCCTGAGATCTAAAGGCTCCTTCTTTCTTGAGAGTAACCACAGCTGCTTTCTACAGTATTTGCTTAATCACAGCCTTCCATTAATGTCTCCATTGTGCGTGCAAAGGCATTCCTCTGCTTCAGAAGATTAACTCCCCCCCTTCCTCCCCACCCCCATCGCCTCTCCTTGAAGGCAGGGTATTAACTGTATGACAACAGCTCCCTCTAAAGGTTTTGGGGGTTTGCTTCTGAGCCCAGTGGTTAACTCAGCTCCATTTTTTCTCTCTCTCTCTCTCTCTCTCTCTCTTTCCCCCTTCCAGCAGTAGATACAACACCAAAGCATCCCTCTCAGTCCACTGTTTGTCAGAAGGGAACTCCTAATTCTGCCTCCAAAACCAAAGATAAAGTGAACAAGAGAAACGAGCGTGGGGAGACCCGGCTGCACCGGGCAGCCATTCGCGGAGATGCCCGACGCATCAAGGAACTCATTATCGAGGGTGCTGACGTCAATGTGAAAGACTTTGCAGGTAATCGCTTGGCACGGACTGGAGAAGTCAAGGAATAGAAGGGCAGGTTGGCTCCTGGGGTCAGCATTGATTGGGGGGGAGGGGGGAGGACAGATTAGAGCCTGCTTAATGGCATTCCCCCATCTTAGCCCTGCTGCACTGCTTCCAGAGACTACTCGGTAGAAAGTCGGTTGAATTGACAAGCAGTGATCCAGCTCCGCGACCATCCTTGCAGTTAGCCTTCCTGCCATATCATCTTCATATTGAAGAAGAAGAACTTAATTGTAGGAAATTCTAATGGATTATATATTGCTGTGATAGGCAGCTTTCATGTTTAATTCCTTTTGCCCTGCAATCACACACACACACACAGAGAGAGAGAGAGAGAGAGAGGGAGGCAGAGACAGAGAGACTATGAAGTTACCTATAATATTGAGAGATGTAGGTTTGATCTTTCTAAATCTCTTGGTCAGCAGTGGGCTTTATGTAACCTTCCAAAGGTGACCATTGTAGGGATGCCTCGTTCTCCCATCCTTTGCCATTTTGTTATGCTGGTGACTATTCTTGGGTAGGAGTGAGAATTCTAAGCAGAAGAACGCTAGCTATGTTCCTTTCATCGTTTTGCAAAAGATGGAGAGAGACTGATTGGTCAATTGAAATGAAAGATTCAGTTTTTAGCTTCTGTTCTTTCCTTCCTTTTGGCAGGGAACTGATATATGTCATGTGTAGTCCAGCAAAAGAGCCCAGATGAACTCAATGCCAGACAAGAGCCAGGCTTCTGAGGTCTCAAGCGAGAGCTGGGCTTGCAAGTGTTTCTGCCAGCCAAGCCAGTCAGTCTCCAGCTTGCACCTTCTGTTGAAGCACCTCTATGTGGCTCCCTTGAAACTGGCCATCTTCGTCATGAATGTGTTTTATATGTGCTTTTGCAGGCTGGACCGCTTTGCACGAGGCATGCAACCGTGGGTACTACGATGTTGCGAAACAGCTGCTTGCTGCAGGCGCCGAGGTCAATACCAAGGGTTTGGATGATGACACTCCTCTGCACGATGCAGCCAGCAATGGTCACTTCAAGGTCAGTTCTCGCTGAGTGGAAGCCCTTGACGCTTCCCTGTGCCCAAGTGCACTTTCCCGTGTCCAGTGCTGCCAGGTTGCCTCCCCTTGCCAGCTGCCGGCAACCCCTTGGCTGCCCTCCTTGTTGCTGGCCTTCAGCTGCTTGCTGGTTCTTCCCTCCTCACGTTAGGAACTTGGAGCTGTGGGTAGGTCGTCACTCGCCACCGCTTACATCCGCTGACACCAGTCTCTGCCTGGTCACCCTCCTGATGTGTCCTGGTATCCTTATCTCTAGGTGTTTGAAGTGTAGCTATCCTGTTAGGCCCCAGAAAGCAAGACAAGACAAAGCGGGTAAGATGATAACGGAAGCAAAGGCTTGCACTTAGTCAGGCCAGTGTTGTGCCTAAGCTAATCCTGCTGACATGGAAACTGGCAGGTGTCCTTGGCCTGATCCATTTTACAACTGGGGAGGTGAGGGAACAGAGCTGAGGATTTCACAGTGGTTACTGTATAACAGCTGCCTCTAGGTTCTGGACCACGTTCTGTGGGTAAACCGTGCTAGGCTTTAGGCTACTCCATCCACTCCCTGAGAGCTAGTTGTGATTTGCCCCAAGCTTTTCTCAAGCTTTAGCAATCTTAGTTTCTAATCCCTCGAGCTTTGTTCGAGAAAAGGGCCCGGTGGTTGATGCCGCTTAGTAAGGCATTCTTGTGATTTCTCTTGCCCAGGTTGTCAAGCTGTTGCTACATTATGGAGGGAACCCTCATCAGCTCAACCGGAGGGGGGAGACCCCTTTAAAGGTTGCAAACTCCCCCACCATGGTGAACCTGCTTCTAGGGAAAGCCACCTATCCTTCCAGCGAAGAGAGCTCCACAGGTAAGAAGAGGCGGGGACAGGCAGAAGGTGCTCTTTGAAGAACCACCGCCTGCGTGTGTGACGCAAGGATTTAAATAGACCTTATGCAACCTGCAAAAGGTTGTTGGGATGAGTCACATCTGATGAACCAAAATCCAGCTTCACGATTCACGGAGGCTTTTCCCAGAAAAGGGTCCACCCAGAAGGGATGGCCCTCTGCCACTGATTACAAAGGTGCAAAGAGGGAGCACACACCCACACAGCCTGGAGCGCCGGCTGAGCCCATGAGAAACATTTTCAGAGCGTCTTCTAATAATGACGCTGGCCCCGTGAGATGATCCCTGAGTCACCTGTCTGTGTACGACCGCAAGAGCTCTTGGTTTGAAATTGGGCAAAAAGATGGTTCCCCCGCAGAGGACGTGGTGCAGAATTCTTGGGGTCAACATGAAACTTGGTGCTTGCCTGTTGTTTCCACAAGAGGAGGCAGAGCACCAGAAGAACAGCCATCTGGCTCTCCTCTTGAAAAGGATCTAGCTCCGTTGGTTGGCTTTTCTCTGAATCCGGTCTCTCTTCTTCACGTGGGCTCCAGACAGCGTGGGGAGTAGGAAGCATGGGACGGAGGAAGACTTTGTGTGCAATGTTCCCCACATGTTGCTCTGGGCTAATCAGTGTTGGCAAGAACCAGAAAGATTACAGCTGTGAAGCCAGAAGGCCAAGCTATGAAATGCAGATGGCGTAAGGACGCCCACATTGAGTGGGCCTGTACTCAGGTGGAAGTTTCTTCCCTGCCCATAAATGCATCTCAGGGTGGCCACCTCAGCTTGTCATTGGTTCTCTCTTCCCAGAGAGCACACAGCCTGTCCCATGCTAGAACATCACCGTAGAGTGTCCTGGTGGACTTGGGGCCCAAGCCGAAGGGTTCTGCGGTAACAGAGAATGCAGAAACCAGATGTGGGAAGGACAGACAGATGCTGCTGCCGGTCAGGTCTCCCTCCTTTGCTTTCGGAGGGGTGGGGAGTTGTGAGTTGTGCTGCATGGTCCAGTTTTCCCTCAGTGGGCCTGTGAGGAAAGAGCGTTAAAGGTGAGATTAGGAAGTGGTGGCCTAATAGTGCAGGAATAGGAAACCTTCAGCCCTCCAGATGTTTTGGACCACAGCTCCTTTATTGTTGCCAATAGAGGCTTGGGATTCTGGGAGTTGTGATCCAAAACATGAGGAGAGCCAAAGATTCCCCACCCCTGGCCTGTTGGCAGAAAATCATGACAAAGGGATTGTGAGCCGGGGTGGTGGTGGTGGCGGAAAGGCTTCTTTCACTTCCTCTGATCTCCATCAGTCATGAAGTCAGTGTGTGCGTGTGTGTCCTTATGCGTTCAGTTGTACACCTAGCCTGGGCTCTTCGTATGTCACAGGGTGATAACCATTTGGTCTTCCTCACAGAAAGGCAAGTTGTTCCTGGGGTGACGGATGCTGAAACGGGCACTTTAAAAGGTGCATTGCATACTATGAAGTGAGGTACTTTTCTAATGACATGGCTGGTAGAGGCACTAGAGTGGATGTTGCCTTGACCTTCCTTGGTAGGGAGGTGGAGTGTTGAGCTTGGCCAGGGCTCCTGTGGTTGTTTTTAATGCAAGGGAAACAGATGCATGGGCATCTAATAATAGATTGGCACTGCAGATGTCTGGCTGTGCTGCAACCTCTGGCAGCTGTCCCCTTTGAAGCAAACGGACGTTACACAACGACCGCTCTTACTAGACTTACACCCTTTCCGCCCAAGTACTGCAAATGGGTTCCCGCCACTGACTCCGTGCGGCTTTGGCCTTCTGTTCCACAAGGAAGACAGAGCAACGAGAGCTAGGCTTAGCGCATGGGGGAGAGAGGTCAATGCCTTTAGGCATTGTGAGCAGGTTTCTGTGGAGAATCACAGTAGCTCATAGGGGAACTTGTGGTTGTACCTACCTCACTTTCCTCTTGCAATCTTGGTTGTTTTTTCCAGAGACCTCCGAAGAGGAAGACGCGCCTTCGTTTGCCCCGTCCAGTTCCATTGATGGCAATAACACGGACTCTGAGTTTGAGAAAGGCCTGAAGCACAAGGCCAAGAATCAAGAGCCCCCCAAAGCCATCACTCCCGTGAAAGATGAATACGAGTTCGATGAGGATGACGAACAGGATCGGGTCCCACCGGTGGACGACAAGCATCTGCTGAAGAAAGATTACCGGAAAGAGACAAAAGCCAATAGTTTTATTTCGATCCCTAAGATGGAAGTGAAAACGTATACAAAAAACAGCAGCGCCGTGACACCAAAGAAAGTGGCCCACCGCATCCTTTCGGACACCTCTGATGAAGAGGAAGGTGGCGGCGGCGGCGGCGGCGGCGCCATGGGGACTGGAGAGAAGCTGCGTATGACAGCCCATCCCATCCAGCCCAGCGGCAAGGCCCGGGAGCCAGCCAGCGCCAAGCAACAGAAGGAAAAGAACAAAGTCAAGAAGAAACGCAAGAAGGAGGCCAAGGGCAAGGAGGTTCGGTTTGGCAAAAAAAATGACAAGTTTTGTTCCTCTGAATCACAGAGCGAAAACCTGGAGAGCGAGGATGACGACAGAGACTCTGTACGGAGCACAACCTGCGTCAAGGACTCCCGGATAGTGTTGAAAGAGTCGTCTTTGTTTAATTCCCTTTCCGCCTCCTCAGCCTCTTCCCATGGAAGCCTGGGCTCACAGAAGCCTAACCACACCCTTACGGAGCAGCACGCCAAGTCCTGGAGGACGGACAATTGGAAGACGGTCTCCTCGCCCGCTTGGTCCGATGTCAGCTCCTTGTCGGATTCGACCAGGACGAGGCTGACCAGCGAGTCCGACTACACGTCCGAAGATTCGAGCCTGGAGTCTCTAAAGCCCCTGCACAAAAAGCAGGAGCCCAAGAAGCGGGCCCAGCACGGGGCGGCGGTGGTGGTGGTGGAGAAGAAGAATTCATGCCATGCCAACGTCGTCGACGGAGCGATTCCAAAGCTGGACAAGGAGGGGAAGGTTGTAAAAAAACACAAAACAAAACATAAACACAAAAACAAAGAGAGGGGCCAGTGTCCTGCCACCCAAGACATTAAAATAATCAAAGCCTTCTCTTTTGACTATGAGGACTCAAAGCAGAAGCCCGAGAAGGCTTTGATTGTAGAGACGGAAATCCCAGTCGAGAACAAGCTCAGGCAGCTGAAGCACGAGAGGGAGCACTTCAAGAAGGAAGACAAGTTTCTGAAAACAAAATCCGAGGATAAGGAATGGCTGTTCAAAGAAGAGTCGGGGAAAGCCTCCAGAGAGGAGAAATCCTTGAAAAAGGCCAAGGAAACGAGTAAAGACATTAATAAATCTTTCAGAGAAGAAAAGACCAACCGATTGGAAAAAGAGAAACCCACAAAGGAGAAATCTCCTAAAGAGGAGAAGCCTCGGATACACAAGGAGGAACGAAAGAAGAAATCCAAGGACAAGCCGTTTAAAGCGGAGAAGAAAAATGAGCCAAAGGAGGAGAAACCAGCAAAGTCCGAGAAAGAAAGAACCTCAAAAGAAGAGAAGGAGAAATGTAAAAAAGACAAAAGTTACAGAGAGGAATCCAGCTTTGAGGAGTTTAGTAATAAAAACCAATTTCTGGACAACGAGGACACAAAATTCAGCCTCTCAGATGACCAGCAGGACCGGTGGCTTTCAGATTTGTCATCCGATTCGTCTTTTGATTTCAAAGGTGAGGATAGCTGGGATTCCCCAGTGACGGACTACAGGGAAATAAAAAACGACACCGTAGCAAAACTCATCATTGAAACAGTGAAGGAGGAGTCGAAAGACAAGAAGCGGGAGAGTAAAGCAAAAGACAAGAGAGAATACAGCGAGAAGCGCACAGAAAAAGACACTTTTCTCAAAAAGAAGGACCGCGAACACACGGAGCGGAGCACGGACAAGAAAAAGGACCAACCCGAAAAACACAAGGGTGTTCCTGGCTATTTGCCCGACAAGAAGAGGAAGGACTCTGCCGAGAGCTTTAAAGAGAGGAAGGAGAAGGATGGCACGGAAACAGGCAGAGAAAGAAGAGAACTGGCTGATATTTCTAAAGACAGAAAAGAGATTAAAATCAAGCAAGAGGAATCCCACAGGGATGAATTTAAAGACTACGGCTGTGAATTGTTCTTCAAAGAAAAATCAGACCCTGAGTTTGGTGGGAAAAATGTAGAGACCTGGGAAAGGCATCACTCAGGGAAGGAAAAGAAGGACCTGCCAGAGAAGGACAAGAAAGAAAAACTGAAAGCGGAAAAATACAAAGAAAAATCCAAAATAGAAGACAAGGAGAGAAATGAGAAGTCTCTGCTTGAAAAAAGCCAGAAGGACAAAGAACTGGATAAAGGCTTTAAAGAGAAGAAAGAGACGAAGGAGAAATACAAAGATTCTCACAGCAAAGAGAAGGAAAGGAAATCTTCCTTAGACCAGGTGAAAGAAAAGAAAGAAAAGAACTTTTCTGGTGATAAAGAAGACTTCCATGAGAGGAGAGAGGAGAAAAAGGGTCGAGAGAGAACCTGGTACAACATCTTGGACATCTTCACTGATGAAAGTGAGGAAGAGAAGGATGATTACAGCCTGAGTGGATTTAAATTTGGAGAGGGTGTTGGGAGCGAAATGCAGCGGAGCGATAGCCTCCAAGATAAAGAGGACAGCATGGCAGCAGAGAGAGACCTTTACGTTCCAGAGAAACACCGGAAATATTCCTCTGAGAGGCAGCATTCGGCTGAGAAACAAAAAGACAGGGACTCCAGGGAGAAGAAAAAGGACAAAGGGCTCCCCGAGAGCGGGAAGGAGAAGAAAGAAAAAAACTCCTTTGAGAAACACAAAGAGAAGAAGGACAAAGACCTGGTGGAGAAGTACAAAGAGAGGAAAGAGAGGTCCTCGGTAGATTCTGTGCAGGAAAGGAAGTCGAAGCAGAAGCTGCCTGAGAAGATGGACAAGAAGCACATTGGAGAAGAGAAGGTTAAAAGCAGGCACAAAGAGAAGATGGATAAAGAGTATGCCAAAGACAAGCGGCCTTCAAAAAGTGGAGAATCGGAGAAGAGCATGCTGGAGAAACTGGAGGAGGAAGCCCTCAACGACTACAGGGATGACTCGAATGATAAAATCAGTGAGATTTCCTCTGACAGCTTCACGGACAGGGGCCAAGAGCCAGCGCTGACCAGTCTCTTTGACTCGTCCCACCTCTCTCTTGCAGACGCCTCTGAGGAGAAGCTGAAAGAGGCCTTGCCTGTGCCAGGCTTACCCGATAAGATCAAGGAGAAGGAGAGGCACCGGCATTCTTCCTCCTCCTCCTCAAAGAAAAGCCATGAAAAAGAAAAAGCCAAGAAAGAGAAAGCCGAGAAGAAAGAGAAAGCAGACGAATTCAAAGACTCGGGCAACAGGAAGGATTCCACCCAGTACGAAAAGGAGTTTGCCATGGATGGAGAAGGCTTTGGTGTCTCCTATGGGACAAAAACAGAGGCTGAAGAAGAACCAGACAAAAACTCGGAGTACCCGTTCTCTGAAAAGAAGGACAAAAGTGAGTCGGAGAGGGAGCCTCCGAAGAAAGTGGAAAAGGAGAGGACGTGCAGCTCCAGCACAGCCAGCGGCACCAAAGAGAAAAAGAAGAGAGACCGGCACAAAGAGAAGTGGAAAGAAGAGAGGGAGAAGCACAGAGATAAACACACAGAGGGCTTCTTCCGGCACCACAAGGATGAGCAGAAGGCCGTCAAGGACAAGGACAGCTCTCAGGCGGTCACTCTCAAAGAGAGATCTAAAGAGGAGCCGCCCAGATTTAATGACCTCAAAGCCAAGGAGCGGCTGAAGGAGAGCCAAGAAAAGGAGAAAGCCGAGTCTCTCAAGATGAGCAACGGGAATGAGCGAATTAGTTTAGCCAAAGAGGGCGCCAAGAAAGACCGACCCAGGGAGAAGCTTTTGGGCGATGGGGACCTCATGATGACCAGTTTTGAGAGGATGTTGAGCCAAAAAGATCTTGAGATAGAAGAACGCCACAAGAGGCACAAAGAGAGAATGAAGCAAATGGAGAAGATGAGGCATAGATCGGGAGACCCCAAGCTGAAAGACAAACTCAAGGCCAACGAGGACATGCGCAAGAGGAGTCTAGATATGACCACAAAGAAACCCTTAGCGCTTGACACCCAGTTAAAGGACAAAAAAATCAAAGAGCTTGGCCCTCTGGCTCCTATAGTCTCCCCGGATAACAAGACCCAACCTGCTGTTGGGGTGGATGCAAAGGACTGGATAGCTGGACCGCAGCTGAAGGAAATCTTGCCTGCTTCTCCACGGCCAGATCAGAGCAGGCCCACTGGGGTCCCAACGCCTGCCTCGGTGGTTTCGTGCCCAAGCTACGAAGAGGTGATGCAGACCCCAAGGACCCCCTCGTGCAGCAATGAGGATTACACAGATCTGATGTTTGACTGTGCCGACTCTCAGCACTCCCTCCCTGTCTCCACCATGTCCATGAACGCTTGCTCTCCGTCCTTTTTCGACAGGTATTCCAACCCTCCGAGCGGATTGGCCGAGAACCCAAGTCAGACCCCAACCAGAACCATTCCCTCCACGAATCTCCACCGTTCCATGTCAGTAGATATCAGAAGAGCTCCAGAGGAAGAGTTCAGTGTGGGGGACAAACTGTTCCGCCAGCAAAGTGTCCCAGCCACGTCTGGTTATGACTCCCCAGCCCAGCACTTGATAGAGGAGAAAATGCCCCTTCCTTCCATTCCCATAGAAAAGTTCCCGTGTTTGTCTCCAGAATATTATTCGCCTGAATATGGAGTTCCATCTCCCAAGGGAGAAGCATTGCATTGCCTGCCCGGGGCGGCGGGCAACGTGGTCCGGTCCCCCGAAAGTGTGTTTTCTGGCCTGCAAGCCAAGTCCTCCCCTTCACACAGGGACAAGCTCCTGGCTCCGTCGGTGGAAAGCGCTCTTCCTCCCGATCTCGGCATGCCTCTGGAGGCCACGGAGGAGGAGCAGGCCACTGCGTCCATTATGCCCCCCGAGTCCAGCTTCCTGCCCCCCATCGAGGAGAATGAGTTTAACGCTGGCATTCCAGAGCCGAACGGTGCTGCCTGGGAGAACACTCCGAAAAGATACCTGGACCCTCTGGGGCCACCCAGCTTGACAGACGGCCCTTCGGATCACCCCGTGAGTTGGCCCGTGGGACCGGAGCTGCTCGTTAAGTCTCCCCTGCAGCAGGGCCCCAGTTCACCCAAGACGTTCTGTTCCATGGACACCATACCGGCAGCACCCTTTGTCCCCTCAGACCCCCTCTACTGCCCCAGCCCCCCTGTTCCTTACCCCATCCCTGTGATGGAGCCAGGGCTCGAGAAGGCCAAGGACGATGCCGAAGGGGCCGTGCCAGGAGATGCCGGGGCTGCAGACCAGCAGGCCGCCTACACGGATTCCTTGCCTCGGTTGGACACACTCTTTGAGAGCGGCAAGTCTGTCCCAGAAGAAGCCTCTGGTACGCCTGCGCAGCCAGCCTGCCGGCCTCCCGAATCCCAGGTGGAGGCCATGAGCGCTCTGGAAAAAGAGAGTGACTTGGAGGGCGGCCTAGTTGCGCCTGGCAGCGCGGAGGAACCTGTCCCCTGGCCGGATCCGTTCACCAACTCGGAAGATGATTTGGACCTAGGTCCTTTCTCCTTACCGGAGTTGCCACTTCAAACAAAAGATGTTCCAGAGGTGGAAGCGGCTGAGCCGGAAGTTGCCGAAGGAGGCCACGCCGCAGCAGCCCCAGAAACCGTGGCTCCTGCTCTCCCGGATGTGGTTGCCTCTTTGGAGCCGACAAACGGCCCAGAGGAGCTGGCCCTCAACCCCAAGAGCATGCTGCCTGAGGGGCCAGAACCCCCCTCTGAGCAGCAGATGTCTGATGAGGTTTCCATCGGAGTTGCATTGGAAACCCCTGCTGCTCTGGAGAGGAAGAGTACGCAAGAACCGGAGACTGCCCAGAAGATTCTGGAGGCGGCATCGGCAGAAGTTGCTGAGTTGAAGCCCCAGGAGGCAGTGGCCAGCTGCGAGGAGGAGGAGGAGGAACTCTCTTCTTCAGCTACTCTTGCGCCTGACGGCGGCTCTGAATCCAACCTGAGCCAAGCAAACAAGGCCGAGGGCGGCGAAGGTCAAGATGTAGCAGCAGCGGCAGCTGTTAGCCAGATCCCTCCCTCTCAGGCGGAGGTGCCCCATGGGACTGTGCAGTCAGAGACCGTAGAACCAGCCCCCAAACCAGTACCTGAAACACCCAAGCCCCCCAAAATAGAAGAGATCCCTCAGCGGATCACCAGGAACCGAGCCCAGATGCTTGCCAATCAAAGTAAGCAGAATGCGGCTGCAGCTGCAGCAGCGGCGGCGGCTGCTGCAGCTGCTGCTGCCACAGCAGAAAAGGAGTATGCCCCCGCCCCGGTCACGCGGGCAAAGGGGCGCGTATCAGAGGAGGAGGATGGCCAGGCTCAGCACCCGCGGAAGCGCCGGTTCCAGCGCTCCAACCAGCAGCTGCAGCACCAGATCAACACCTCCACCCAGCAGACACGGGAGATGATCCAGCAGACGCTGGCCGCCATCGTGGACACCATTAAGCTGGACGACATTGAACCATACCACAGTGACCGGTCCAATCCCTACTTCGAGTACCTGCAGATCAGGAAGAAGATTGAGGAGAAGCGGAAGATCCTCTGCTACATCACTCCCCAGGCCCCCCAGTGTTACGCCGAGTACGTCACCTACACGGGCTCCTACCTGCTGGATGGCAAACCATTGAGCAAGCTGCACATTCCGGTGGTGAGTCGCCTCGTCCTGCCTGCCTGCCGTCCTCGCCCCCTGTGTATGCTTGGCAAGTGCGGGAACCAATCCCTTTAAGTTCCACTGCCTGCCTGTGCTGCCCTCCGGGGGTGCGGGGGCACCTTCAGGGCAGCCCCTTGGAGGAGATCTTGTTTCATTGGCTGCCCCTGCCCACCCCCTGGTTGAGGAGGGAGCTTGGGCCAGAGGGGAAGTGGCCAGAGTTCCCCTTGTGCTTGTGATCGTGTGCCACCAAAACTCAGAGGGGCACCTGGCGTGTCCACCTGGGACGGAGAGGGATGCTGCAGGAAAGTTGAGGCCCAGGGGCCCAGGGGCGCGACTTAGCCTTTCAGAGGCCCTGGGTGAGCCTTGGACCAGATCATGGTGGCAGAACAGTGCACAAGCATAGAAACACATTTAACTCTCTGAGCAAGAACTCTAGATGCACACCAGAAGTAGATCCTCGCAAAGAAGTAACAGATTCTCTGTCCCTCTCTGGTCCACAAGCACAGGCGTGCTGGTTTCCCAAGTGCCTTTTATTTGTGTGCATGTGAAATGAAAACGTAGGGCTTCTCACGCAGAGTAAAGCAGCTTCCTGTGAATCTTGAGTACCTAGAGAGGGAAGTCAAATAAATTAAAAAAAAAAGCTTATCCACAGGTGGCTGCCTTGATAATAATAATACCTTTATTGTCAATGTACAACATGTGCACAATGAAATTAGCTGAGTCTCCCATGCCCACCCCCACCACCATCCCGCCCCCATCTCACTGGCAATCACTCAGACTTATTGCACCCTGTGTACTTGACACAGAATGCGCCAGCCCACAGGTCAGTTCTTCTATACTTGTCCTGGGATTATTTCCCATTCAGCAGTCTGACAGCCCATGGATAAAAACTGTTCTTCAGTCTGTTGGTACGGCAGGCTATACGACGATATCTTCTGCCTGATGGTAACAAGGTAAAAAAGTGCTGACCGGGGTGTGAGTCATCCTTAAGAATTTTTCCAACCCTCCTGAGGCAACGATCCCTAGCGATGTCATCCAGTGCACTCAGGGGACAGCCCATGATATACTGAGCTGTGCTTACCACCCTCTGTAGTGTCTTCCTGTCAGCAGCTGTCAATCCAGCATACCAAACGGTAATGCAATATGTGAGGAAGCTTTCAACTGTGGACCGGTAGAAGGAGATAATCAGTTGTTGCTTCACTTTGTTCTTACGCAAGACCCTAAGGAAATGCAGTCTCTTCTGGGCCTTCCTGACTACTTTGGTTGTATTAATTCCCCAGGATAGATCCTCACTGAGGTAAACTCCCAGAAATTTAAAGGAAGAAACTCTCTCCACACAACCCCCCTGGATGTACAATGGGGCTAGTTCCTCTCTCTTCCTCCGGAAGTCCAGCACCATCTCCTTTGTCTTGGTAATATTCAGATGCAAGTTGTTTTCTAGGCACCATGTGGATAATTTTTGGACCTCATTCCTGTATGGTGATTCATCTCCCCCTGTAATAAGACCCATTATGGTGGTATCGTCTGCGAACTTAATAATCACAGTAGATGGATCAGATGATACACAATCATATGTGTACAGTGAATACAGGAAGGGACTGAGCACACAGCCCTGTGGGGAGCCGGTGCTAAGCTTCAGGGAAGTAGATGTGAAAGGCCCAACCCTCACTGTTTGTGAGCGGTCCACTGACCTGTCCAAAAGGTGAGTAGCGGAAGCCTCTCTGATGGCAGGGATGCTGGAAATGCCTTGCTCCCACTTGCTGGCCTTGGTGTTTTCCTCGGCTGGTGCTTTTGCACAGAGCTGTTCCACAAAGTGTACCAGTTGCAAAAGGGGGACTCCTAAGCTCTAAAGGAAGCCAAGGAGGGCCTCAGAACCACGCGTGCCCTGATGGAAGTAAGGAGGCAGGGGGTTGAGCTGGGTCCTGAGCAGAACGGAATCCCTTCTGGGTGTGTTGTTGGAGCCTTCATAAACCATCTCTCAGGTTGATGTATCAGGAAAACGGGGGGCCTGCTCTGGTCCCTGCGTGAGCACATAGCAGAGCCGTCGGGCTCCCTTGATGGTGCCAGGTTCCATCTCCTTGTCTGCCAGCCCTGGAATGGCTGGACATACGTGAGTCTAGGAGGTGGAGCAAGAAGGGTACGCAGGAGCCCAAGCTGTGCCTTGCTTTGTAACCAACCAAAGCCCTTGTTTGGATCCCAGAGGTACCCCTGGAGTGGAATGGCTGGGCCCAGGCCATCCTGCAGGGAGAAAACACAGACCGCCCTGGGGACCTCCTTGCATGTGGGCTCGGCTGCCCAAAGAAAGCAAAGGCGGATGGACATAGAAAGGGGGGGGTTTGCTGCTCTTTTGTGACCCTCTCCTGCTTTCCATCTCTTTCAGATTGCACCCCCTCCCTCCTTGGCGGACCCACTCAAAGAGCTGTTCAAGCAGCAGGAGGGAGTCCGCGGGAAGCTGCGACTCCAGCACAGCATTGAGCGGGTAATCCCGTCTCCGGATGTCCGCAGACAGCTTTGGGGTGTGGGGGTGTGGGGGTTGGCCCTTGCTCCTTCCCTGTTCCCTTTGAGGAATGGGGCTGGGGTGCCTGCTACTTACTCCCTGGTAACCCCCTTTCCTCCTTCCGCGCAGGAGAAGCTGATTGTGTCGTGTGAGCAAGAGATTTTGAGGGTTCACTGTCGCGCTGCCAGGACGATAGCCAATCAAGCGGTGCCCTTCAGCGCGTGCACCATGCTTCTGGACTCCGAGGTGTACAACATGCCTTTGGAAAATCAGGTCCGGGCCTCCTTTTTTCGGGGCCCTCTTCCCCTCTTGCACTCTTCCGTGCCGCTGCGGGGATTTGTGTCGTTAGGACACACGCCTGGGTGAGGGAGATGGTTGGCACACCTGAGGGGCTCAGACCACCTCCCTTCTCCTTTGGACTTGGGCCCGAAGGCTCGCTGCCTTCTGTAGCAATGCCTGGGTGAAATAACCTGGGGGTTGGGGGCTGTTATAGAGCAACCAGTACCCCCCCCTCCTCCCCAGAAGCAAGTTCTTCTTCACAACCCTTTTGTTCACCGAATAATGTTGCTTCCTGGCTCTTTGGGAACAGCAGTTTTTCTTTCAGGAGAAGATCGGTGTGCCTTCCCTTGTAAGATTCCCCCACCCACGCTAGGTCAGCACCTGAAGAGGTGGAGCTGTAAATGAATCAGGCTCTTCTCTCTCCCCCCCCTCCCTCCCCCCTTGCTTTGCAGCAACGGGGTGGGGGGGGCGGGGGACTCCATGTGGCTGCAGTTGCACAGATTCGTAGCACCAGCCCCTCCTGCTGGCCATGTCTTCCGAACTTCCCCAGCTCGCTTGCCCTAAAGCTGCCTCATCAGTGGGAAACCAACTGCTGCATTGCAGCAAGCCGGGGAGATTTATTACTTATCCTTGTATTGATCTTTTGTGCATCTAATTTGGAGTTCTCCCGTTATGCGTATAGGGAGGAGGAGGGTGGGGGGGTGGAAGAAAAATGGCCTCTGCTTTGTTATAAGCGACTTGAGTCGGGCCCCTCCCTCTGCTCAGCAGCTCTGGGAGCAGGGGGTCTTTTTGCCAAGGCCTTTGTGCCCCTGAAGGCCTCCCCTTCCATAAAAGTGTGTAGAAAGACAGCGGGGAGACCTCTGGGTGTGTCCCAGCTGCTCCCCAGATACACAGGGTTGCTTGCAGTGGACGGAGGCAGAAATCTGCCATGCCCCTTACCTGTCTATTCCCTGAGGCTCCCGTTTGGAGGTGGGGGAGAGGAGGTGGAGCAGGAGCCCGGAGGCACCGGGATAGACGCGGGGCTGGACGGGGCTGCCTTCTCCCGACTCACCTCCTTCTTCCTGCGTTTTCTCAGGGAGATGAAAACAAATCGGTCAGAGACCGTTTCAACGCCCGCCAGTTCATTTCCTGGTTGCAGGATGTCGATGACAAATACGACCGGATGAAGGTGAGCAGCTCGGTTGGAGCTTGTGTGAGGCTTCAGCAGCCCTTTCCCGGGAGAGGTTGGGCTCCCCTGCTTTTGTGTTTTAGGAAAGAAGGCGTGGGGTGAGGTGGGGGGGGGGAGCATTCAGGCGCATTCCTAGAAAGTGTGTGCTTGGGGGGGGGAGCTGGTCAGAGGGAGCAGAGTTTCCAGGGTGAGTGCAGAACTGGCCCCCAGAATGTCCCTTGAAGGCAGGGATTCCCCTGCTGGGGGCAGCTCAGGCCGGTGGTTTTTCAGAAGCCGCCACCTCCCTCTAGTGGGGAGCGAAGGCCAGCATTTCCGTTCTACCATGAGATGCTCGCTTCTCTCTCGCGCTCGCTTCTTTTCTGCCGTCTTAAAGAGCACACAGTACCAGGTTGCCCCTTGCTCATGTTTTTTTGTCAAGTATTTCTAAGCTGCTCCTTGGGGTCAGATCAGGTCTATAAAATCAATTGGAAAACACAGTTAAACACTTAGGGACCATGTAGCACTTCATACAAAACCACAGTAGCAAACAGATGAACTGGATGGCAATTCACAAACTGACTAGGTTTGTTGTAAGCGGATTGCAGTGAATTAAAGAGTGACCCCTTGAATTTAATCCTTTTGGTTTGGGTGTTGCTGACTTTAGGGCCAGGTGCCCCCCCTCTTCCACCCTCTTTTTTTCTGCTCTCACTTATAAGCATATGTAATTCCTTAATTAACATAAAAATGCCTTCAGTACCTTTGCCGTGGAGTGGTTAAACCATGGCATTACTGTCAAAAGCTCTGCTCACAGTCATCTTTTGATTCCAGCAGATTCTGGCAGCTGGCTTGGGGTTCACTCCGCTTTCCATCCTTCTGAGGTTGATAAAAGGAGCATCCGGCTTGTGTAGCCTGTACAACTAAAATTGCAAAAAAGAGGGATTTATGGAGCAGCATATAAGCAGCCCAATTGCGAAGGGGCCCCAAATGATCTCCCCCTTTGTGGAGTTTGTCCCAGTGGTTGAGTTTTTAGGCTGACCTTTCACTTCCCGCACCTGACGCTCGCCTGCCTTTCTTTCTTTCTTGTCCAGACATGCCTATTGATGCGGCAGCAACACGAAGCGGCCGCCTTAAACGCAGTGCAGCGCATGGAGTGGCAGCTGAAAGTGCAGGAGCTGGACCCTGCCGGGCACAAGTCCCTCTGCGTGAACGAGGTGCCCTCGTTCTACGTGCCAATGGTCGACGTGAACGATGACTTTGTGCTCTTGCCGGCATGACAGGACCAGGCCTGGGGACATTCTCGCTGCAAACTGGCACGGGTGGGTGCCCACCCCACCCCCACCCCGCACGAATGGGTGCAGGGGCTCTCACACACCCATCACCCCAACCGCTTGCTGATGAATCCCTAGTGAGGTGAGGAGGAAGCAGAGAAACCAACGGCAACCCACGGGCAGCACTTTCTTCACAACGGTCTCCCTGCGCACACCGGACAGCGGAAGCAGGGGAGGGGACGGACAGCTCGTTTCACACCCGTTGCTGGGGCGGAAGGCGGCGGCGGTGGCGGCATGTACAGGACAGGAGGGCAGTACAGAGTCTGCTGGGAGCAGGGAGCAGGAGGAATCCCGGGGGGCAGTCTCTCTCTCTCTCTCTCTCTCTCTCTCTCTCTCTCTCTCTCTCTCTCTCTCTCTCTCTCTCTCTCTCTCTGCACCGCATCTGCTGCCCAGCCGGACAGAAGCAGCCACGGGGCCACCGGCACACCCTCACCGTCACGGCGCTTCGGTTCTTCCCCGCTGCCTGCCTGCCTGCCTGCCTGCCGTGGGGAGCTTGCCTCACAGACTTGGTGGGGCAACGCCATGGGGAGGGGACAAAGTTGGGGGGCAGTTTTTATTTTTTTTAGTTTCTTCTTGCATTCGGGCGGCAGTTGATGATAGGGAGAGTACCTAGCCAGGCCCTGGAGGGGGTCCCGAAAAAGCTACGCTACCGAAAGACTGCAGACACACCGGACATGTTTCAGCCACCATCAAATGCACGGGAAGGCAGCAAGCACCTGGCCCAGTAAAAACCAAGTAAGTGGGACAGAGCAAGGACTTTGCCCTTTCTGTTTCTAAATGGAGTACAATCCATGTGGTTTATATATATATATATATATATATATAAATATATATATAAATATATTTTTCCTTTAATCTTGGGCATTTCGTTTCTCTTTCTGAGAACATAACTTGAAAAAGAAAGAAAGAATAAGATAAACACTACAAGAGCCAATACTCGTATAAAGAGAAATTGTATCCCATAAAAGCTGTACAGTTTTTATATACATTAACAATGTACTTTTTGCTGCCTTCTAGATAATTTATTTTGCCACACATTACTGCACAGTTGTAAATAATTTATGTACTGTAACATCACTTTCAGTCATGTGTAAAGAAATAAATAAATTAATTAAAATGACCTTTGTATGTATAGTTCACCCAAGGCAGCACTGCCCGTTTCCCCTTTCTTTTCTATTCCCCTGGCCCCAAACTCGAGGGGTGGGGGAAGCAGTCCTTGCCCCCACCCTAGAGGTCAAATGGGTCACTTGGATCCTAGGCCAGCAAGGGGGGCATCCCTCCAAAGCGGGCCAGGGGCTCCCACCCGCTATGGGGCCCGGTGGCCTTTGAGTCCAGCCAAGCCCCCGAGGCCCTCTGTGCGCTGGGACTGAAGCCATGCCGTCACCCTAAGCAGGGGGTGCTTGCAGTGGGAGCCGTGGGAATTGGCAGGAGGGGGAAGGAGGATGGACCACACGCGGGCAGCTAGCAGGGGACCAGTTTCCTCCTGATACAGCCAAGAGGGGAGCGAGGCCTTTTGGGTGAGGAAGAGGAGGGAGAGAGCTCCCGTGGCACCCCCTCCCGCAGGCTGTGGCAAAAGGGCACTGGGGTGGGGTGGGGTGGGGGGAACATCATCAGGGTGTGCCTGCAAGTTGCTACCCTGGGCCCAAAATGTCGTTTGAGAGCAGACAGCAAGAATTGGGGGAGGGGGGTCTTGTCAGCGCTCTCCCCTTCTGCACTCCAGCCTTCCTGGGGCAGGTTTTCTCAGGTGCCCACTGCTGGGAGTCTCCGTGCGAGGGAGGCTTGAGGAGGGGCCCTCCTGGGCTCCTGTTGTCCTCCTGTGGGGGCCCCGAGGAGGCCTCCTGGGTCTCCTGGAGAGTGGTCGTCGGCCAGCAGGCTGAAGCCGTCAGGGCCCAGTAGGTTCCCGGGTTGGCCTCCTCTCCCCTTGGGCAGTGAGTGGCCTTCTAAGGGAGACCTAGCTTTGTTCTTGAAAAGCTCACAGGGAACCTGCAGTTCTGTAGAAGCCAAGGAGTCACGGAGGTTTGGGAGGAGCAGAAAGGGGGAACTGCCAAACAGGTGAGGAAAATGGAGGGGCCGTGGCCCCCGGGGGATGGGAGGCAGAGGAAAAGTAGGGGAAAGCATCTTGTAAGTCTGTAGTTTGACAAGCAGCTCCTGAACTGGTAGGAAACAGGCCTGTTGAGGTCCAGCCCCACTTGGGTTTTGTGGGTTTCTCGTGGTAGCCAACAACCTGGGTATTTTGACGGAGGTAGGCAGAAGCACGTGGGGCATGCATGTGTCACCTTGTGAGTTTCCATGTGGGAAGAGCTAGGCCTCCACTCCATTGGGCCCCCTTTCCTGCCCACGAGCCCGCAGGGCAGAAGGCCAGTGGAGTGGGTCTTCCTGGCCAGTGTCTCCTGCCCGGTTTGTGACGTCCCCTGAGGCTCCCCTGGCAGTGCTGGCGGCTGAGGAGACCTTGGAGCTTGGGCAAGGGGGCGTGGTTGGTTTTGCAAGGGCTACAGCCAAGGCTATGAGGGCCCCCCTGCCCAGCCCAGCCCAGCCCCCGGCACCAGCCCAGTGGCTGTGAGGGAGTGAGGCAAACACCTTGGGGGCAGCTAGAGGTTGAAAAGAGCATCTTTTTAAAAAAGCCATTCTCTTCACTGCCTGGTCAGCGAGCCATAGTCCTCTTCAAAGACGGGCTGAACCTGGATAAGGTTCAAAACCCTTGGCTGGAACATGCCTTCCCTGGGGCATGGCTCATTCCCTTTGAGCCGCTGGCTAACGTCTTGAGACCTAGATGGGACACCCCCTTCCCTTGAGGGTTTGCTGGAAGCAGGGGGACGTTGAGTGGGCGCGTCCGCTATAAGCTTATATGATCCTGAGCAAAAGCAGTATTATGCTGTGGGAAGCCAGCTGTGTGTGTGTGTGTGTGTGTGTGTGTGTGTGTGTGTGTGTGTGTGTGTGTGTGTGTGTGTGTGTGTGTGTGTGTGTGTGTGTGTGTGTGTGTGTGTGAAGAACTAAACAAAACTACAACATTTTTACAGAGCAGGGGGTTAGATCCCGTTTTAGTCCTCCTTGGAGACACCTACCGAAATAATGTGAGTTAAGGTACTTGTGGCAGACTTAACCGTATGGATTCCAGCGACTTTGATCCAGGGACGACAGCAGCGGAAACCAGTCCCAGGGCCGTGTGAGTCCGTATTGAGGTTTAGCGAGGGTGAACTTGCAAGACTTCCTGGTGAAATGATTGTAGCTGCTGCTCTCCGGTGCCCCAGGACCCGACCAGTTTCTCCGGGCTTTCTCCTCCCCCATCCCCCGTCCCGCCTTGCTTGTAATGAAGGGCCTTCGCCCCCAGCCCCCAGCCCCCAGCAAGCTTCGCTGTGCTGCTGTCTAGCCCTAAGGATGCACCCTTAGCAGGGCAGGGTGGGGGTGTGAAAAGAGGTTTTGCCAGGAAGAGCTCCCTTGCGTTCCGGTACCCTGGCAGGAGGAGCATGTTCTGCCAAGCGAAAACACCCCCGGCCTGTAGCTCCATCGGGGTTCGCACAAAACAGCTGAAAAGCCCTCTGCAATTCCTGGAGACCCCAATGGAGAGGAAAGGGCTGGTCCAGCTCATTGAACCTGCTCACAGCCTTGTAGCCACGTGGCTCTGCAGTCCTGAGAGGCAATGGACTCCCTGCTCTCTCTCTCTCTCTCTCTCTCTCTCTCTTTCTCCTGCTCGCTCTCTCTTTTTAATTGGAAAAGGCTTTCCAAAATTGCCAGGATAATGAAAGGAGCCTAATACCTTTTGATATTGCGTGCTCTGCGGACTGGGATATTGTCACAAACCCAACTCCTTATTGAAATCCTTATACCAGGCAGGTGTATATACAAATATAAATATATATAAATATACATGTAAATAACTCTCACAGGTCAGTCCACACCCTTTTCTTTGTACTCGTGCGATTTGCGTAGAATGTGGGGTTGGAACTGCAGCGGGGTGCGTCGTCTGTAATGTAACAATGTAACTTCTTTCTTTTCTTTCTTTTTTTACTGATGTAGTTTGTGTACATAATTCTGTTTGGCAGTGCTGGTGCTGCCTCAGCCATTGCTCTGCCTTGACACAACTGTCCTTTAGCTGTACAACTTCCTGCAGAAAAAAAAAGAGAGACAAAGTGAACCCAAATGTTATTTTCTACAGTTGCATGTACAGAGAGAAGCGCAGAGATGCTGTTGTCCTTCAAGAGATAAAATGTTCATAAATAAAATTTTTATATATAAAAGAAGCAGTGTCTCCAGTGGGCTCGTAATTCCTTCCGTTTGGGCCCAGAGGTTTTGTCTCCTCGTTCTTCCGGAAGGGAGTGGGCGCTTCTTGCCCGTGCATCCAGTGCTTGGCGCATCCTGTGAGGCCTTCGGTCCTCTTCCAGGCGTGTCGCCCACCCCCTGATGCCTGGCCTTCCCCGATGGGACGGGCACTGAGAGGGGACTTGGGGTGAAACGGCAGCGCCTAGGCCTTCCTCGATCAGCAGGCCGGGCCAACCCTGTGCAAAGGGGCAGCAGGTCCGTTTGTGCTCAGGGGCGGAACCCCTGTCTTACGTGCCAGAGGCCCCAGGGGTCTGGGAAAGGAACGATCCCCGACATGCTGGACCCACTTTGTTGACATCAAAAACCTTGCTGGGAGCCGTGCAAAGTAGCTCCCTGGGTTTCTTATCCTTACCTCCTCCAGCTCTCCAGTGCCTGCCTGCCTCCTGCCTCCTCCTCCTCCTCACAGGTCAGTGAAGGTCGAGTGGCTTCCCTTCCTGCCTTTCCTTGATGTCCAGGAGGTGTGTGTGTGGGTGTGTGTGCCCACGCGCACATGTGTAGGGGATGGTGGTTTAGCTATAAACCCATCACAAAACACACACAGAGATGTCCCCAAAAAGCTGGAACAAGTCATGATGGCTGTCCTGTTTTGGGAGTTGGGGAGGGGGGCGCGACCGTCTGAGGCTGGTGGTAACAGAATAAATGGCCCAGAGAGGTCACAGCAATTTGAAGTTGCACCATACTGTGTGTGTGAGAGAGAGAGAGCAAGAGAGAGCGAGAGAGAGCAGCTTTAGTGGAGCTGGGAGGTGGGGGTGGTCAAACGTTTGCTGTCATGGGCCACGCCAGTCCCAGAAGTTGTTACTAAAAAAATTAAAACAGGTTGTGAGTGGATGTCGCCTTTGAGTTTAATTTAATTCTAGGTGGCGGTGGTGGCTTTGAGGACTTACAATTTCCCCACCCCCCACCCTGACCCCTGTGCAAACTGCTGCTCGGAAGGCGTGATGGTGGTTCTTCAGCCCACACAAGCAGCCCCAGAGGAAGCAGTGACGGCATCATGGTGGGCCTGGCAAGGTCCTTGGGAAATGTTTCACGGAGAGGGAGAGAAGGAACCAGAGGGGCCGTGTGGCAATCCCAGGAGGCCAGCAGGGACCCCAGGTGCCCACCTAACTCTCAAGCTCTGACCACTCTCGCCATGGCCTGGTCCCCTGGGAGCTGTGGCACAGGTAACCCTTTTAGGACGGAGCAGGTCAAGGGCAGTTTTCCGTGGGTTTACCTCTCCCATCATCCCCACCTAGCAGCATTTAGAAGAGAGCTTGCTCTCTCTCCCCTTCCACTTTACCACAAGGGCCAGATTCTGCGTCAGAGACGCTCTCGGGGCTGCTTCCCCATGCAGGTGGGGCCCACAGCCAGCTGACTTTGGTGTAGAGCTTCTACTGCTCTTCAGGGGGCTGTAGGGAGAGGGCTTTCGGCCTGGGGGAAAGTGGGAAGCCCCCAACACCACTTCCCACCGTGGCCACAAGGTGCAGGTCGCAAGGCACCAAACAGGGCAAGCAGCAGGGAAGTTCATGTCTCACACAAGTGGCCTTCTACAGCACTGGTGGCACGGCAGGTCAACCCGTCAGCTTCCTTAGAACCATCCTGGCAAATGCCTGCCCTGCCCGGTGGTCACCGGGAACTTTGTCTTCTATCCCCTGAGCAATACAGTTCCATGCTATTTCTTCACTGGGATGGATTTCCAAGGCTGCACCTCTAGATGTCGCCAACGACCTGGTCCCAGGCAGATCAGAGGGCTTGGTCTGTAATTCAGGCACTTGACTCTTCATCTTCTTCTTCTTCTTCTTCTTCTTCTTCTTCTTCTTCTTCTTCTTCTTCTTCTTCTTCTTCTTCTTCTTCTTCTTTTTGGCACGTGGCTTTGCCTATGAAAGCTAGGGCTGATTTGTAGGCCATCTGGGTCAATGCTGAGGGCCTACATGGGTCCAGGGTGACAGGATTGCAAACATGAAGGCGGCTGGTGCCGAACCAGCTGGTTTGAAGAAAAGCAATCTTGAGAGGTGGTTAATAGCCTTGAAGCTGGCAGTCTTAGATTGGCCAGGTTGCCTTCCATCCCTTGAGTCCATCCTGTCGCTGAATTTCCAAGAAAAACCAACAAACAGCTGTTTTAATTTTCCATCACACCCCAATAACTGCCTTGATAAATGTACAAATCGATTCAGGGTTAGAGCCCTAATTAAAACCACTGTGGTCCTCCTTAAGAATGGCTCCAACTGGTGTTGGTGTTGGAAACAGAAGGTCACAGTTAATGCTTGAGCTTGCAAGAAATAAGAGGCATTAACAGTTTCGCAAGTAGCTGTGTCCCCGGGGTGGGGGGTGGGGGTGGAGGAAGCAATGCTGTGCCTAGCTATTCCACCTGTACTCTCTGAAGCAATGGGAGAGGGCCGCCTTGTCAAGGCTGAGAGCTTGAGGTATGTTCTCTTGGACCTTTTGAGGCCAGTGTTGTGAAAGAATTTTTGGTCTCCGATGCGATGCGGATGTTGGTGCCTCAAGGGGGGGGGGGGAGGACAGAACATGTTGCTCAAGGCCCCCAGGATTTTGCAAGGCAGCTAAGTGGGAGCACAGCCGCCCTGTTCCTTCTTGAAAAACCACCGTCCAGTCTAATTGCAGGTCAAACAAACTGGATATGCAGCAGCAGCAGCAGCAGCCGGATTGCACAGAGTAAAACTGGAAAATGTACAGGGTGACCCATTTTCCCTCTGAAAGGACTCTCAGAGCAGCCTTGAGCAATCCTGGGATGACCAGCCAGGCAGACTGCTCCTTCCTGCAGACTTTAAGTCAGGCATGTCCAAACTTTGGCCCTCCAGATGTTTTGGACCACAACTCCCACAGTTCTTCGCCACTGGAAATACAGGCTTGGAATTCTGGGAGTTGTGGTCCAAAACATCAGGAGGGCCGAAGTTTGGCCCTGTCGGCTTTAAGTCTTTAAACAACAAGGCACAAGAGGAGAAAAGGTTGAGGAGGGAAAAGGAAAACCACAGGCACTTCTGGCAGATTTATTTATCTATTTATTAGATTTATATCCTGACCATCTGGAGGCAGGAGCAGTGAGCGTGACATGCTTTTAACCAGCTCTGGATGCAGTCGATGCATCCTCCAAACCCCTTCACAAGGCAGCGTGTCCGTCGCCGTTAAGAGCGACCGTCAGGAATGGGGGTGGCGGTGGGGGCCAAGGCTCTCTCGTGCCTTTGGGGTTGGGTCTCGGCGGGGTCCCCCTGGTGGGCTCCTCCGCCTGCCCCCCCCTCCTAGGGCCACCCTGCAAGAGGCCTCTGGCTCCGTCCCTCCTCTGGCCCCTTCAGCTTTCCGGGTGCGAAGCGGAGCCTCCACCTCGCACCAGAGTCTACCTCGGAGAAGCCCGACCGCAAGGGACTCTTGACTGCCCGCGAGGGGAGAGGAAGGTTTCCCTTCGACGGCGCCCTTGGCGGGAGGGAGCAGGAGGAGGAGGAGGAGGAGAGCAGGCGGGCGACGGGGCGAGCGTGGCCGGCCGCTCGGAGGAGGAGGAGGAGGAGGAGGAGGAGGAGGAGGAGGAGGAGGAGGCGTCTCTTGGGGGCGGAGGCGCGTCCGGAAGTAGGGTGGCCTGAGCCCGCCCTCCGGTGCGCGCCGCCGCTGCCCTCCCCTTGCTCCGCCCCCGCCGCCGCCGCCGCCTCGCCTGCCCGCGTCCCGTCCCGTCCCGTCCCGTCGGGGAAAGGCCGCCGCCGCCGCCGCCGCCGCCGCCGCCTGGGTCGGATGGACTTCGACGGGCGGCTGCTGCGGGCGGCGGGGGGCTTCGGGCGTCGCTCGCGGAGCCTGGCCGCCGCCTCCTGGCTGCCCAACGTGCCGCTGGCGCTGGGCTTGGCCGCGGGGCTCCTGCTGGCCGCCCCCTCCTCCGGACCCCCGGCGCCGCCGCTGCTGCTCCCGCCCGCCCCGCGCAACGCCACCGGCGCCCCGGAGCCCCCGGCAGCCGCGCCGCCTGCCCGCCGCCCCGGGCGCCCCCAACGCCACCCCCGCGCCCGGCCCCCGCGGCGGGCCCGACGCGCTGCAGCCCGAGGCCGGCCTCCTCCGCTCCACGCCCGCCGCCCAGGTCGGTCACCCAGGCCGGGGAAGAGGCGAGGGAAGCCGCAGGAGGCGCCCCCGGGGCATGGGCAGAGAGGGCTTGGCCTTCGCGTCCCGGGGGGCGGGGGGGGGGGATCGGGAGGCGGAGGAGGTCAGCAGCGTCCCTTCCAGGATTTGGACGGGTCCGGCCCCAGAGAAGCTGCAAAAGTCCTCCCCCCCGCCGCCGCCTCTCTCTCTTTGGACCCCCTCTTCCAGGGGGCGAGGCCCTCCAAGGAACGGGAGGAAAACTTGGCCACATATTCCCCCAGAGCAGCGGGTGCGCAAAGAGGCCCCACTGGTGCGCGGAGTCCCCCGCCAACAAGCGCCCGCGGGCGATGTGTGCGTCGGGGGCCGCAAGCGCCCCTTCCCCGTTTTCTCTAGGGCCCGGGGGGGGGGAGGTCGCGGCGGTGGCGGGGCGGGGGGGGCAGGAAGTTGGCAGGTGGCTGGAGAATTTCCAGGGAGTTGCCTGCTTCCAGGAAAAGGTTTCCCCCTGTCCCCAGCGGTATTTGTTGGGTTGTTTCAAATGGTCACAGCAGTGTTCCTCTAAAAAGCTAAGTTAGTTCATATCCCATTTTATGTGATTGGATTGTGCCCTTAGGAGAGTCCCTGGGTGGGATATAGGTCAGAATTAAACCTAACAAGGATGAGGCAGCTTGCAGACTAACACTTTTATTTCTGTTCCCACCCAAGACGTTCAGGTGTGAAACCAAACTAGATCCCCCAAAAGGAGGGCTTGTGGGCCCCTTAAAGGCTAATAATGGGATTTATATCAGCAATAACAGGTGCAGGTGGCAGGCACAGGTGGGGGTGGAGGTGGTCCAGGGAGATAGAAATAAAAAGTAGCCTTAAAGAGGCCAGGGTGGTTTTGTGGTGCTGGCGGTGGCATCATCCTCCTCCCTGAAACTGGCTGGCACAGAACTACCTTCTTCTCCCTGTCCTCCTGTGTTTTGCACCCCCCACTTCCCCGGCCCCTGCTTCTTCACAGTGGGATCTGGTGTGCTCCAACCACTGGAAACTGCCCCTGGAACAGACCACCTACCTCCTGGGCTGGCTCGTGGGTTCCGTGGCCTTTGGTGCAGCCTGTGACAGGTAAGTGACCTTTTCCCCTTCTCTCTCCCCCAGCCATGGCCTCCACCACCATGCCCCCGATTTTCTGTGAGCTTCTAGCAGGTGCGGCTTGCACGGTGTGACTAGATACTTATTGTGTTGCTCTTGAGATCTTGCGACAGGGAGGCCTCGTCTGCGGCCCTGAGCCAGAAAGTGCCAATATCAGACCCAGCACTTGAAGGCTCATGGAGGAGGAGGAGGAGGAGGAGGAGGAGGAGGAGGAGGCGGCAGAAATGCCCCTTTGCTTCCTGAGACCCAGAGTGCAGGTGGCCAAATATTTCAGTTTAATGTAGTATTACAGGTTGCATCAAATTCTGCCAAACTTTGGCAGAAGGGGGGAAAAAAAACAGGCGAGAGGGCCTGTTTCACAACTGGGCAGTGAGGAAGTGTTCATTGCTCCAGAAAAACGTGGCGTCTGCACCGTCAACGTGAGACTAGAGCCACTGGTGTCCTCAGAAGGACACAAGCCCAGAAGGATGCACGTTTGGAAGTTGTGAAATGGCAAAGCAGCCCTGGAGGACAGTCGGGTGTCCTCGGTTGCTGAAGGCAGGACTGCTTCTAACTGCAAAGTGCCTCCTCTTGTCTGCTCAGAGCCACACTGCGGGCTGTGGGGTTCTCTCAACCCCCTTCCCCCGTGGTACTCCCCCCCCCAGAGTCAGGCCACTTGGCTGCCTCCTTCCCTCCCTCACGGGTCCTCTCCCTCCCTCCCCCCAGGTTTGGCCGGCGGGCCACTTTCCTTTTCGCTTGGATGCTGTTAATCCCGTGGGGTCTGGCCGTGGCCTTGGCCATCAGCTACGTGATGTTTGTTCTCACGCACCTGGCGTTTGGGGTGATGCTGGCGGGGGGCTTTGTCTCCCTCTACGTTGCACGTGAGTGACCCCAGTCCCCCCCGTCTCCTCCGAAGGCTGCGGGTGGGTCGCCCCCCCCCGGAGTGGTCTGCCTTTCCAAGGTGGCCTCCCTCCCTTCTCCCCCACCCCCCACCCTCCAACTGGCTTCTGCTGCTGATGGACCTCCCTCCCCTCTCCTCCCCCAGGACTGGAGTGGTGTGACCCTCCCCACCGGCTAGGGATCACCATGACGGCCGGGTTTTTCTGGGTGGCGGCGGAGCTGCTCTTACCTGGGCTGGCCGTGGCGTGCAAAGAGTGGCGTCTCCTCCAGGGAGTGGTCACCCTGGGATTTGCCCCGCTCTCGGCTTGCTGGTGGTAAGTACGATGCCTCTCCATGGCAGCTGTTCCTACAAAGCGCTGGGCCTCACGTGAGACAAGCGGTCCAAAGGATGGGCGCAGAGGGGCCCCCCCCGGAAGAAGAGCTGCGTCTTGGGGCTGCTTGTGGGGCGGGGGGGCCTTGAGGGTCTTCCGTGGGGGCGGGGGGAGCCCCCTGAGTGAAGCCTGTAAGTCATTTGCAAGAGGCAGGGCCTTTGTCTTGGTGGCTCCAGCCCTGTGGAACCAGCTTCTGGAGGAGCTCTGTCTTACCCCCTCCTGGTTAATATTTAGGAGGCACTTACAGTATAGATGGTGCTTTTCAGGGAGGCTTTCCATACGAACCCAGGTGGATCATCCCACCACCCCTGCCTGCCCCCTTTCTTCCTCTGTCCACTCTGGTTTTATCCAATTGGTTTGTGCCATAAAGGATCAGTTGTGATGTTTTTAATGCTTTTTAACCTTTTTGTGTGTGCATGGTATTGCATCTGCTCAGGGTAGTGGCTCAACACGCCTGGGAGTGGGGCACAAATGTCTGACTGATTTCCTCTGCCATGCCCAGGGCTCTTTCTCTGAGTGGCCCTCGGTGTCCCAGCCCTTGTTTAAACATCCACACCTTCGGCTCCACACCCAGCGTTGCGTAAATCCCTGGGCGCCGTTAGGAGCCCTTGCAGGGTGGCAGCTGGGCTGAGCGCCGTTCCCGCGGCCCTTGAACTTAAGAGCTCCATCTCGTGGGTGCTTGAAAGAAGAGGGTTTTGGAGGCAAAGTCAAGCACCCTTAGCCCGAGTGACCTTGGTAAGGTTGAGGAGGTGCCAAGGGGTTTACGCTGGCATCTCCCACAGCAACTTTGATGGGGGGGTGGAGAGGGGACCCCCTCTCTCTCCCCCCCCCACAACCCAGTGAGGGACAGGCTGCAGGTCCTGCCGGACTCTTCCGTCACCTGCCATCTTTCTCTTGCTGGATTTGGTGCTCTGCTGGACACACCTGTATAGTTGTGAGGTGGAGGGTGTGGCTGCATGCCAGGTGGTGCCCACGATGGGCCCAGGTCAAGGTAGAGCTTACTGGATCTGCCTGGCAGGATAAACAGCCACGCTGCAAGCTGCTCGTTTGTGGCAGTTCCACAGCGTGGCCTTGTGAGTGGCTGGCTTTCGGGGCAACCTTGACTGCTAAAGCTTCACCACCCATGTTCCCTCATTACCAAAATAATTCAGTCCAAGATCCCAGGGCCACTGAGACTCCAAATGAACAAAAGTGCCAAGTGATATGCTTATGCCCATTGTGACAGTGATCTTTCCTATAGGTTTTTAAGACAATGTTTTGGGGTGGTGTTTTTTTCCTTCTTGCAAGACTACTACGGCTGATGCCTTCATAGGCTGTAATAAATAATGTTTCTGTGTATCAGGAAAGCAAAGGCCTTGCTCCTGCTATTGGCTAGTTTTCCAGTGTGGGGAGTAAATTCTGGGCAGTGGAGGCCCCAACCCCTGCCTCTCTGGGGTCACCCCAGGAACTCAGGCTGTTTCTCCCTCCTGCTGGTGCAGGCAAGGGGGCTAGCCCACGGAAGGGGGAGAAGTCCTCAACAAGCCCCGCGGATGCTGTTAATTGCTTCCCAGGCTTTCGCTTGGGTGCAGAGTCTTCAGCCCTTCCGGCTCCTGCCTCCTGCCTTTCTCCACATTTCACAACACCCTGATCTGGTGCGGTCACCGAGGGTTCCACTCTCCGGGCAGGGAGGCCAAGTGCAGGGGAGAAGCTTGCCCTCAAGTGGGCTCTGGCCCTGGTGCCTCATGCCTGGGACGGTGTCTGCCCGCCTTCTTCCCTGGGGTGGTGGGGGTGGTGGTGGTGGTGGTGGTGGGAGCCAGGGCACAGGCGCTCAGCTGGGGTTCCATGTCTGTCCCTTTGATGCAGGTGTCCCTCCCTCTTCCCTGAGTCAGCCCGCTGGCTCCTGGCCACTGGCCAGCTCAAGGAAGGCCAGAGGGCCCTGCGGGACTTGGCAGAAGGCAACGGCGTCCGTTTGGAGGAGGAGGAGATCTGCGCAGCCCTTGCGAATGGTGGGTTCAAGGCTGGCGGGGGTCAGCGTGTTGATCCTGGGCGACGTTTGGCCCTGCTACAGCCAGACCACAGAGCTTAGGAACGCCTGCACCCCTGGGGGCCGTCGTGAGTGGCTCAATGCGCTGCCCAGAGGCTCGGGCCCCAGCCCTTACGCCTCGGGAACATCCCACTGCAAGATTCTCCCCATGGCTGGCTTGTTCTCAGAAGAGCCCCGGCCCTGGGCAGCCCCGCATAGCTCAAGGGCCACCCTAAAGCGAGGCACCAGGCAACATAGGAAGGGCTGCCCCCCTGTTCCACCTCCAAAAGCTGGCGCAGAGGTTGGCGTCGGGTGGAGGTCTGGGTCTAGGTCCCTGAAGCATAGCATCCCCCCAAGCCTGGTGTCTTTGTGACGTGGGTGGGAGGGGGGGTCCTGCAGGCACAAGGGTGGTGGTGCCTCCCACGGGTCCCCTCCCTCCTTCCAGGGCAGGAGAGCCGGTCGTCGGAAGAAGGGGCTCCCCTGCAGCCACAGTTCCGCCACCTCGGCCACCTCCTCCGGACCCGCGTCGTGTGGAAGAACAGCCTCATCCTTGGCTTCACTGCGTAAGAGCCCCGGAGATTTGGGGGGGAGGGGAGGGGAGGGGAGGAGGGAGGATTGGGGGGGGGCGGAGGGGGCCCTCAGATCAGCTGGCAGCCAAACAGCCCCTTCCATGCAGTTTGGCAGCCTCTCCAAATGCTCTTTTTTTCCCCTTTTCATGTGGGTCAATATCCCTGTTGATAGTTGGCCCCAAACAGCTCAAGGAAACCATCGTGCAGTGTTTTCATAGCTGCCTTTTAATTCACAGAACTTCTTACAGTCTTTGGGGGCTTCTTCCTCCCTCTTCCCCCCACCTGACCCCCATCCCTTTGTCGATTCCGACACCCACCCCCACCCCACCCCCGCCAGGTTCATTGGGAGTGGGATCCAGCACTGCTTCGCCCGGAACCTGACTCCTTACGGCCCCCGCTTTTACTTCCCTTACTTTTTGCTGGCCGCCTGCAAGGCCGTCGCCCTCCTCTTCCTCTGCCTGGCGGTGGATCGCTTTGGGCGCCGGGCCGTCCTCCTGCTCAGCACCATCCTGACAGGCGTCTCCTCGCTGCTCCTGCTGGCTCTCATGCAGTGTAAGAAGTGGGCCCGGGTTTGGGGGTGGGGGGGCACGAAGGAGGGACTGCGAGGTGGCGGGTGGAAAGTAAGCCCAGCAGAGAGGCCTTCCTAGGAGGTTTCCGCTCACCAGAGGGGATGGCACACAGGGATCAAAACAGCCACGGATCTCGCTGAACCCTGGCTTGGCTGTGCATCCGATGTCTGTGCTGCAGTCTCTCCAGAGGAGTTAGCATCCCCATCCCAGCCTTGCAGGCAGCTTGGCTTGCTTGCTAGAGCGACCTGCTGAGGTCCACTCTGCAAGCACTTTTCTTTATGCACGCCCCTTCGATGGAGGCGGGTTGCCGGCCAGAAGGCCCTGTTGCTGAGCTGGCCTCTCGGTTCTTTTCCTTCCCTAGATCTCGCGGCCTGGCTGGTCCTGGCGCTCTCCATCCTGGGCCTCCTGGCGTCACAAGCTGCGACTGCCCTCAGCATCCTGTTTGCCAGCGAGGTGCTGCCCACGGTGGTCAGGTGAGAGAGAACCCGGCCCCTCCCTTTGCATGCACAGGTGTGAGCGTGCACACAGACAGGTGCAGAGGTAGATACTCTAGTCCTCAACCTACACTGATCGTGGCAGCTGCAGCCTCAACCCAGGGAGGTGGGACAGGACGGGACACACAGGCAGCTCCGTTGAGCCGGGACCCCAAACACAATCCTGGAGCCAAGTCAGTCCCTTGCGGCTGAGCCTCACGGGCACCTTGGAGGCCTGACAGGCACAAGGTCACAGGCTCACGTAACTGGCAGTTGGCCCTCCTGGTTGGGTAGGATCCGTCCCGATGGCCAGTGGCGGCTGCCTGGGGTCTCCGGAAGGAACCTCTCCTGGCCTGTACAAACCAGAATGCCACCACCGGACCTTCCAAGGTTCTGGCCCTGCCGTCTCCATTTATGTGGTCGCAGGGGACGAGGGGAGTGGCTGCCTGCCAGAGGGGGCCATTTTTGGCCAGGGAGGCCGGCCGGCGGGGGGAGGGGGCTGCCTCGCCTTCATGTTGCGGAGCAGCAGGAGAACGCGTGGAAGTCGGCGGCCCAGAAACAGGGCGGGCCTTTTTCCCCTTCTGCAGGGGATCCGGGCTGGGCCTCATCCTGGCCGCCCAGTCGGTGGGCTGGGCGGCCGACCCCCTCATGGCCCTCCACAACAGCCGGGGCTTCTTCCTCCACCACGTGGTCTTTGCCTCCTTCGCCATCCTGTCGGTGCTGAGCCTGATGCTGCTGCCCGAGAGCACCGACAAGCCCCTGCCGGAGTCCCTGAGCGACGGGGAGAACCAGCGCCGGCCGCCGCTCTTCTACGCCAAGCGCCGCCACCGCCACCGTTGCCAGGACCACCTGCCGCTGCTTGCCAGCCCTTCCGGGGCCGGGCCCTATGACCCCGACAGCTACGCCCGCCTCGTCACGGCCACCCAAAAGATGTTGGCCTCGCGGCACGGAGCTGGTGGCCAGCAAGCCAGGCCCTTGCTTCGAGACCTCTCGGGACACAGCAGCGCCCAGGAGGAGATGTAGGGACTGTGGACCCCTGGACCGGGTGGGGGGTGGTGTGAGGAAGGGTGGGGAGTGGGGAGATATTTTAGGAAGATAAGGAACTGGGACCCAGGATCCTCTGGTATGAAATCTCCCTGGAACAGGAGAGGTTTTGCTGGCTGACCTGCAGAGGTTTCCATGGAAGATGCTTTCTCTCCTTCTTTTGTGTGTGTGTCTGTTGGGGCTTCTCCATGCCCACGTGGGCACCCACTGCCCTCTCTTCTGCCTGTCCTGCTAATAAAGGGGGTGCTGCCTTCGTAGTTGAGCCGCTTGGGTCTGTTTGGGTCCCACCACCTGCCTTTGGAGCACCGCTGTCCCACATCCTCCTTCCGTGCCCCCAGACTCTTCCTTGACCTCGGGCTCATCGGCGGAGAGTCGGCCAAGAAGGACCCGGCCTGGGGCAGCCGCCTTGCCCGGCGGAGGGGCCTCGGCCTTCACTGGTGCCCACCGGATGGGTGTCCCTTAAGCTGGCAAGCAAGGGGGACCGTCTTCGTTTCCCCTCTTGCCGAGAGCCAGCCTGCAATCCGAGCTGAGCGCCCCTCGAAGCCTCTCACCCTCGCTGGTGGCCCTCTCACACCTGGCAATGGGGCCGCTTGGGTTAGATCCATCCTGGTGGGCGCCTGGGCTGGCTCCTTCCAAGGCCCTCTGTGGGGTGGAGGGTGTTCGGCTGAAGGCTCTCCTCTAGGCCGGGTGGTTTTTCAGGAACGGTGGGTCTCATTTGGGGGGGGGGGCTACACAGGGAGGTCCTGGTTGTTCCAGAGGGCAAGGAGGGGGGGCCTCCTCTGCAGGCCACGGGGAAGGAAGGAGGCAGGCCGATGGCCAAGGTTTGTGCGTACGTCTGTGTGTTGTCCATGGAAGTTTCCCTTGGGGGTGGGGGCTGGTGGAACCCAGGGTCTTCTTTGGAACCCCCCCCCCGCCCCCTTCCTGCTCCGACTATTGGCCATACAGCTCTGCCAGCCGCTGGAATCGTGGCCCCCAGTCGTTGAGGTAGTCGTAATCCTGGTCATCGTCAGCCAGACTCGAGAGGATGGAGCTGAGCGAGCCCCCGGCTGAGCCCTCCCCCTCGTAGTTGTAGATGAGCGCTGTGTCGTAGGGGGGCACACTGGGATCGCTGTCCGCTGCCTCCAGGCCCTGTTGGATTGGGGGGGGGGCACACACAAAGGGAAGGAAGGCCAGTGAGACCCCTGGGGACCCCGGAGGCAGACCAGGGGCCACCAGCCTTCTCCCTCCAGGACTGCCCTCTTCTGTTCCAGGAATGGTTGCGTGTCATGAGTTATTCCACAGCTTTGGACCAAACAGGTTTCCCTGTGATCCATGGTAGCCCTTCTCCGATAGACCTTCATAGGACCAGAGGTGGCCCTATTCCCAGTGCAACTGATGGGGGTGGGGGACTTGCCTGTCGTTCAGGAGGGTCCCACGGGTGCAGATGGAAAAGGCAGGGAGGGGCCCCTTTGTGCGCCTTCTTCTGCCGTGCTGAGCAGCCCCCTCCTCTTCTAATGGACCCCCAGGGCCCTCCTCCCTTTGCCCCCCCCAGCTGTCTGCCTCCCCCCCCCCGCTACCTCCGCAATGAAGTCCTCAATGTCCGAGGGGCAGGCAGGCATCCTTCGGGGCAGAGGGGTCAAGGCGTACCCATAGGGGGCATCCCTTCGGCGGAGCGGCTTGCCTTGAGGCGGGAAGAGCCCCGGGCTGCGCAGCTGGTTGAGGTCGTAGGCGTCCTGCGGGAGGCAGAAGGGCACTCGCCGTGGCACTGGCCTGGCCCAAAGGGGGAAGGGGGTGCCCAGCCTGGCCCTGCCCTGCCCTGCCCTGCCCACTTAGGGGTTGTTGGTGCCCAAACCCACCTGGTCCTCTTCTCCCCCTCCTTGCTCGTTGTAGTTCAGGACGTTGTCCCTCAAGTCCTCTTGGGAGCTTCCCAGGAGACCCTTGGGGAGAGCCTGCCGCCGGGAACGCTCCAGGGTGGCCACCAGCAGGACCAGGACTGAACCACAGAGAAGGAGGCCTTAAGGAAGGTGGGGGGGGGAGGTGCGAGGGAGGGCACATGCATCCACAGATCCCATTTGTTTCCCCCTTTCTCTCCAAGGGCCTGATCCTGCAGGATGTCTTCCCCCACCCCCCACCCCCCACTCCAGCATTTTCCAATCTTTCCATTACACCCCCCCCAGTCCCCTTTAGAAAGAGGGCTGCAATGGTGAGAACAGTAGTGGAACACAGCAGGGCAGCCGAGGAGGGACAGCTCCCCTATATTTGCTCAGTAGGTGGGTTCCCATCCCTTCAGGTAGACCCACCTGGCCGCCAGCCTCACCTTGGGGCTGCTGATACCCTGGTGGGAAGGTGAGTTGAGCCCAGGGCTGTTGGAGGATACCTTTTACTACTACTACTACTACTACTACTACTACTACTACTACTACTACTACTACTACTACTACTACTACCACCACCTTCGGACTGCAGAAGAGCTGGGACGGTCTGTGCGGGTCAGCCAGTCCAGCCCCTCTCAAGGAGTCCCCCCCCCCGCAGGAATCGAACACCCAACCTCTGGCTTGAGCAATTTAAATTAGACCACGAAAGATCAGCAGGGAAACCGTGAAGACCAGAAACGCCAGAAAAGAGGAGGACCCCTCCATGGCGTTGGGGACTCAGAAGTGTTTGTCCCGCCTGTTAAAGGTTGAAGGTTCCTCCGGGGAGGGATTGTTGGAAGCGCCCAGGTCTTGAAGTTGTGGGGGCTGCTCCCCCAAAGCCCCTCTCCCTGCTGGGGGAGGGGGTGGCGCACAAAGCAGCCCAACACAGACACCCACCCCACCACCACCACCACCACCCCACCAATGGCAGGAAAGAAACCTTGACATTTCAGCCCACGATTAGCCAAAGGCCCACAGACTCCTTGATGTGGGTGCTTGGGGGTCAGGAGAAAGAAAGACTGGAACCACCACCACTGCCCCCCCCCCATTTGCTTTGCGAAGAAGAGGCCCCAATCCCCTTGTACTTACACAGAAGCAAGATGGCGCTGCAGAGAATGACCATCAAGGCCCCCAAACTGAGTCCAGCCACGGCACCCACCACGGCAGCCACGTGGGTCCGGCAGGAGCCCCACGCGTTGCAGGCGCACACGGAGACATTCAGGAGCTGCTCTCGGGTCCGCGGAGGAGAGCCTGAGTCGCTGACCAGCAGGGGCACCATGTAGAGCCCTTCGGCCACGTCGCCCTGGGGCCGCAGCAGCACGTGGGTGCCTGGGGTGGGCGAGGAGAGAGGAGATTGGCGGGGGAAGGGGGAGGAGGGACCCCATGTGTGCCAAGGGGCTCCCAAGGGCCAGATCCCTGGAAGAAAAGTCCATCCCAGGTGACAAACCATGATGGAGATGCGTAATCTCCAGGCTTAAAACTGGGGTACGTCAAGGGCCAGAGGCAGGGGAGTGGTACCAGGAGAGAAGGAGATCTAGTCTCGTGAGCTCCCGGACACATCTGGTGGGGCCACTGTGAGATACAGGAAGCTGGACCAGATGGGCCTTTGGGCTGATCCAGCATGGCTCTTCTTATGTTCTTAGGGGTCTCAGGCGGGCCCATTTTAAGGGATGTCCCACAGAACTCGGGTGATCCTTCTCTTGTCCCTTTTGAGGCTTTTTACAATTGAGGAAACAAATGCACATGTTACAAGGCTTTTGTGTCTGTGCTGAGAACTTAGCAGACGCCATTGTGCCCAGATCCATGTTGGCTCCCGTCTTCCTTTAGGGAAGGGTCCTGGGTGGAAGTGTGCGTCATCCCCAGCCAGGGGCCTGGCTTCCGGTGGGGATGCTGAGAGTTGTTGTCCTGACACAAGGCAGGCGAGGTCTTGCCCCGGCCCATTCCTTGACTGAGAGTTTGCCACCCAACATGGCGAGGCATTCGAGTGGGCAACGCATCCCACGCTCCTCTCTTTGGCATTGTGTGTGTGTGTGTGTGTGTGTGTGTGTGTGTGTGTGTGTGTCTGAGAGAGACCCTCCCTCTCCCCTCCTCCCGGGGTCCATCCTGGGCTCTGTGACCCCCCCCTGGCAGCGTCATTACCATTGGACCGGCTGAGGGTCCAGTTGCCAGCCGGCTGCGTGACGCTCTGGCCGAGTCGGAAATGGAAGGGCTCGGCATGAGGAGGCAAGTCTTCATCCAGGGCGCTCAGCACCAGGCCGCCCCCGCCTCGGCCGCACAGCTCCCCACTCCCGGGGAGCAGGATTGGAGCGTGATCGTTGACTTCCTGCACCTCGACGGAGAGGGTGGCGGTGGCCGTGAGAGGGGGGGTTCCTAAGGGAGAAACGGACCGGCTCAGGCACAGCCATCAGGCAGGACTGGCCAAAGGGGAGCCTCCACCCGGAGGGGAAGTCCACCCTGATTCTCCGGTAGAGCAAACGCGGTCGGGAGAAGCCTTCTCACCATTGTCGGAGGCCATGATGTATGAGGTATACCAGCCGTCCATGAATGCCGAACGTGGGGGCACCTTTTGGAGGGTCCGCACGAGGCCGGACTCGGGGACCACTTGCAACCAGCTGGCCAGGTCCGGAGCCGCAGAGAACCTGGAAGCAGGTTGGCAAGAGAGAGAGAGGGAGGGGGAGGGAGGGAGAGCAGTGCTAAGTCCCCACGTGTGGGACCAGGCTGCCTCCCCAAAATTATCCCCGTTGCCACACAGCATGTCCACTGCAGAGCAAATAACACAGTTGCGTGCACCAGCTGAGGTGTGTGTGTGTGTGTGTGTTTGGGGGGGGCAGGGCAATAGAAAAAAATACCCTAATCTGCTTCCTGTTCCCTTTCTGTTTTCCAGGTTTACACTCAGATAGGAACTCTTAGGTGTCCTTCGTGCCAATGTCTTTCCCGAGGCATCATCCTACTTCTTTCTGCTCCTTTTAGTGAGCGAGACGAAGACATGACAATCTCTGCCAGTCTTCTGGGAACCAGACCATAAACTGTAATAAGGCCACCTCTTGGGGCTTTGTTCCCTCCTGGAAAGAGTTGTGCCCCCCCCCAAGTCTTATGGGGCCAGTTGAGTGGTGGGTGTGCCCTCCCTCCCTCCCTCCCTCCCTTCCCCCCTTGGCATCCTGGACAGGCCTCACCTGAGTTCCTGCACCTGATGGATGTCGGGGTCGATGGCACGGCAGAGGATGATGTCTGTGCCGGTGGGGGCTCCCTCTTTCACGCTGCCCCAGCAGGGGCTTTCTTGGAAGGAGGGGGCTTCGTTGGCATCCTGAACATGCACCCGGACGGTGGCCAACGCCTGGGCTGCCTTGGAGACCGACAGCTCCAGTGGGCTCTGGTTCTGGACCGAGACCAGCAACTCAACGAGGTTTTGGTGCTCGTGGTCGAGGGCCTGGCAAGAAGGGACAGGCAGAGGTCAGTGCCCCATGCGGGGGGGGGGGCTCCAGTATTGAAAACTGTGGCCTTCCTGAGTGTGTGTGTGTGTGTGTGTGTGTGTGTGTGTGTGTGTGTGTGTTCTGGGTCTGGATATTTCTAGGAAAGGATACAAAGAGCTGCGGAGGGTATCTCCTCTCCTGGTTCTTGAAAGCTACTCTATGAATCCCAGAGGTTAGGTCACATCTTTGCCTCATGGACCACAAGGCGCTCTGCACATGGCCAGAGATTGTGTGTGTGTGTGTGCGTGCATGCACATCCATGCATGCACGCGTGCCTGCCTGTCTACCTACCAACCCACTTCCCAGTCAGGAAGTCTCTCTGGTTCTAGAATCCACACAAGAGGAAGCAAACGCTGCAGTCGCTGGGGACTGAAAAGGGAGAGGCACTCTGCATGTGCTCAGAAGCACTCATTGCATGGGCTTCTGGTTCCGGGACCCATGGCACGCCTTCAGGCCTGGTCTCCAGGGCACCCTCCTCACCTTCACCAAAGAGATGACGCCGTCATTGGTGAGGGGGTCGGTCTGGATGGCGAAGGCTCCTGTCGGGTCACCCTCCAGGATGGTGAACTTGGCCAGCCAGTTGGACGAGCCCGGCAGGTCCTTGTCTTGGACCGTCACCCGCCCGATGGCCACACCCAGTTGGTTCTCGGGCGCCTCCATGGAGAACTGCAGGAGAGGGGGTTTTTATTGGGGGGTATTCAGAGGAGGAAGGTCACTGGGAGCTCTGGTTTGCTCAGATTCGGAGGAGGCTGTGCAGATCATAGGAAGCATGGCCCTCCTTCCAACCGATCCTTCTGAGCCCCGGCTAGGTGGCTTTCCCAAAGAGAAAGGACTCGTCAGGGGAGGTTCCAATACAAAGTTGGGTCTCTCATGGTTAAATCGACAATGGGCCCTGGGATCCCTGGGTGATTTGTGGGCAGCTGCTGCCTCTCGGCCTGCCCTGCCCCGCAGGGCTGTTGGGAAGGGAACCTCAGCTCCTTGGAGAGGGGTGGGGTGGGAGAGGTGAACAAGGAGAGGGACAAGAAGCAACGACTTGGCTCTGCAAGGAGACTTGTTCAGGGCAGCTGGCCAGGAGCCCTACTTGCTGGGACATTGTGGGTCCCCTCCTGGCGGCAACCCATTTGGGCGGACGGGAGCAGAACCTCTGGCGTGCTCCTCATGGAGGAAAGCTGCCCTGGACGGTGGCCTGCCTCTAACCCTGCCGGGGGTCCCTCCTGTAAAACAAGGCTGGGGGGGGGATTTCTTACCTCCTTCTGCGTGAACTCAGGTGGGTTGTCGTTAATGTCCTCCACGAAGATCACTGCCGTGGCCGTGGTGGCCAGCCCCTCCCCCGACATGTCTGCCACCTGGAGGGTCAGGTTGTAAAGGCCCGCCACCTGGACGACCAAGAAGCGCAGCGTGAAGGAGGAGCAAGGGAGCCCCCCCCACCCGGCCCTGGCCTGCTGAAAAAGGACCTCCCACCTCCAAAAGCTTCCCTTGGGACTGCGGCTTGCGTAACCCCCTGCGCACACACACACCTGCCCCCAACTCCCACCCCACCCCACTCCCCAAACCTGGTTTTCTGCCCCCACACCCCAGACAACAGAGATTGGAAAAGTTTCAGGTGTTGTGTGGTCTTACTTTGGAGTACACACAGCCAGTGTTTTTGCTAGCTGGGTCGGGATTCTCAGGTTTGCATTTCAGAAATTAACTTTTTCCAGGCTCTGCTTCAGAAGCCCCGAAAGAGCTGAGTCCAAGGATTAGGCAAAACCAAATGGGCCAAAATAATGTGACTGTAAAATTTCAACAAAAAAGCATTGCTCTCATGTTGTCGCTTCTGCCTTCTTCAAAGCCCAGGGTTAGACTGGGGTGCCTAGTGGTGCCCCTGTCATCCAACTATTGTTCTTTCTGCCCCTGAAGGAATGGATTGGGGTTCACAAATGCACACAATAAAAGAAAATGGATCATCTGTTTGACGCTGGCGGCTTTTTTGCTGCTTTGCCAAAGAGCTGGTTCCTACCTCCCGGTCGAGGGCAACATGTGCAGTGCGGATTTCTCCCGAGAGCTCATCCATGGAGAAGAGGTCTCCTACGCCCGGGTCCAGGGTGGAGTACTTCAGTGCCGCGTTGTCTGTCTCTGGGTCATCTGCATCAGTCGCTTCGGCCTTCAGCACAAAGGTACCTTTGCAAAACAAAAGAAAACAACACACACACACACACACACACACACACACACACCACCTGACAGTTACTTTTAAAATGTCATTGATTCCTCTTAATCACCATATAGTATACTTGCAGTATCCATGGGGGATCAGTTCCATGCCCACCCACCCAAAAGAGAAAACCCTGGGTACAGCAAACCCTCCACACATTATACAGTATAGCCTAGTCTCTGGTTCCCTCTAATGGCCAGTTCTGGTAATACATGTTGGAAACACATATTTCTTGGTTTTTTAATTTAATAATTTCAGGCAGCCGATAAGTGAAGCCAGAAGTACAGATCCCACTGATGCAGGGTTTCTAGTGCAGTGGTTCAAAATGGATGTGATGCCTTTCAGCATTGCTCAGGCAGACCCTGCTTCCAGTTGCTCAGGCCCACTCCTGCCTCTCAGAGCCCTCGTGAAGTGGGACTGAAACACTCCATGCCACGTGGTCTAGAAACAGGAAGGCAAACCCACAAAGGGCTCATGGGTCTTGATTCACGGCTCTTGGGGTTGCCCCTACCTGGAGCGGCTCCTTCCACCACGTGTCCTGTGAACACCTTCTGCCTGAAGAGGGGCCGGTTGTCGTTCTGGTCCATGACCACAATTTCTAGGTCTGTGGGGTCCTCCAGGGGCTCTCCCCCAAGGCTGAGTGCATAGGCCTTGAGCTGGATGGGCCAAAGGACAAAGGGTCACATTCTTAGCTCCTTTGCCTCGTTCATCACCACCACCACCACCACCACCACCACCACCACCACCACCACCAACAACAACAACAACAACAACAACAACAACAACACCCTCCCTTCCTAGGTGCTAAAAATCCTGGCTCCCTTCTGTGCACACAGTTGTTTGGGAGATTGTGCACAACTCTGCAAGAAACATTCAAAGTAAAAGACCAGACTTTTAATTTATTTCCAGTTGTTTATTCTATGGGTTTGGTGTGAATTTTGATCTCTTGCTTTATGACACCATTGTCAGTGCATTTTTTTTTAAAAAAAGATTGTTATCTATGATAATTGTTGTGAAGAGGCCTTGGTAGCCAGAGGGGCAGTATAAAATTCAAACCAACTCACCCACCCACCAACTGACCCACCTGCCTCAGGTGTTGCTGTATCTTTGGATAGGAAGGGGAGATGCAACTGTCATGCCAGGAGTGAGAGATGTGCCAGTGCACAGACCAGCCTAAGGATCAGCCTCCCTGGTGATGGAGCCAGGATGAGGCCTGAATCAGAAGGAGCAGAAGGCTCTTCTTACCCGGAAGCGGCCGTTCTTTTCCCGATCCAGCATTGTGTTGAGGTAGACTTTCCCGGTGAGCTTTTCGATGGAGAAGATCCCCCGTGGGTCCTCATCTACGCCGGGTCCCTTGATACTGTAGATCACGCCGCCGGGCTGCTGCTTGTCCGATTTAATCTGCCAAGGGAGAAGGGCTTTGGAGTTGGGAAAATCTCCTCCCCCTTCCCCCCCCCAGGTGTTTCCGGACCCAATGGCCCAGCAGGAATTAGGGAGGTTGGACAGGGTCCTTTTGCACTCCTTATGCGTGTGTGCATGTGTGTGCATGTGTGTGCATGTGTGTGCATGGGGAATTGCCAACAGCCAGACCCTACCTACCTGCACCAAGAGATGGGGCAGCCGCTTATGGTTCTCCGAGACGCTGATGGGGGGGATGACCCAGGCCCGCTTGACCCTTCCCAGACCCTCCTTCTGCCGCCTGAGATGCAGTATCGGGGTGTCGTTGGGAGGCCCTTCTTTGGATAAACAGACAACCTGCAAAGAAAATGGCAGAGCTGCGCTGGAGGTTGCTGGTGAACCACACAGATAGCAAGACAGGAATGCTCCTTTACACACGAGGTGCACTCCCCTTCAGATGAGAGCAGACTCCAGCAAGGAGGGCACAACCAGTGATGGGTTGAGCTTGTTCTTTCTTTCTTTCTTTCTTTCTTTCTTTCTTTCTTTCTTTCTTTCTTTCTTTCTTTCTTTCTTTCTTTCTTTCTTTCTTTATTTTTTTGAGTGGGGGGGTGAAAGAGGCTGTGGGGCATGGATCAACCCCCCCCAAGCCTTCCACCCCATCCCAAGCATCCTTGGGGAGCGGACCCTATTGGGGAAAACAAACAAAAAACAAACAAACAAACAAACAAACAAACAAAGGCAATGGAGGCATTTGGGAGGGGGGTTGGCAGGAATGGAGGTGGGTTAAGAATGCGCTGCTGCTGCTGCTGCTGCCCTGCGTCCTACCCACCCGTCACCCACACTCCTGCCTCCCTCTCCCCACCCCCAACAGCTGCTCTGCAAGCACAGACCTCTGATCCCTTTTCTTGCAAGCTAGACATGATCCCAGCCTTGCTTTGGGCTGAGAAAGAGAGGGAGGCTGTGTTGGAAGGATGCCTGAGATTCATTCCCCCCTTCCCTATATCTCACTCTCTCTCACACACACACACACCCCAGAGGAATCACTCTCCTCCTCCTTCACCTCCACCACCAGACACACAAGGGAATCACTTGGTACTTCCTGCATCCCATTCCTTCCCTCAAAACAATATGAGACACACACAGAGAGAGAGGTCTATTTCTGTTCCTGTTTTGAAGGGCTTGACCTGCCTGTTCCTTTCCCACATTATCCCAGCCTGGCTTTGGCCTGTAGTGGAGGCCTGATTCCAGAAGGGACTCTCTTTCCTTCCGCTCTCATGGGCAGCCTGTGGGTCCGACAGAGAAAGCAAAAGCCACGGGCGGGTGCAGCTTATGCACTACTCCGTGGCTCTTCAAGCACTCTCTGGGAGGCTTGCAACAAGGAAGGATACAGGCTGCACATTGCCTCCCCAGCAAGCTGGGTACTTATTTTACCAACCTCAGAAGAATGGAAGGCTGAGTGGACCTCAAGCCGGCTACCTGGGATGGAGCCTCAGGTGGTAAGCCAGGTTTTGGCTGCAGTGCAGCAGTTGAACCCCTGCCCCAAAAGAAACCCACCCCCCAGCGCCACCGGGCTAATTTGCCACAAAACCTGCCTTGCCCTGCCTTTGGCAACATGCAGGGGGCACGTCCAGGGAGACCCCCATTTCTTCCTCTGATCAAAGGGAGGGAATGCGGGCGGGGGAGGCACTTGATCCAGGAGTCGAATCCACCTCCTGGCTTGAGCAAGATTTATAGCAGATTCCCAAGGACTTGCTACCCTTGCAAAAAATTCTGGGAGAATTTGCAAAGCTGGCTTGGTTTGTGAAATGTTAGTGACCCACCGGAGGTTTTACCCAGGCCAGAGCTTTTCAAGAGGGCTCTGGATGAAGCGTGAATGTAACACAGCTCCGCATCCCCCCCCTCCAGCTCCCTCTTTGGCCCTGAAATGTAAGGCATCCCCAACCCCCAAATTCCACCACAGCAGGTGGCTGACCATGGACAGGGGTGTGTGTGTGTGTGCCTGTGTCTCAGTGGACAAGCCCCACCTTCTGTGCAGGCAAGGCAGGCAGGCAGGCAGGCAGGCGCTGAAAAAGGACACCGTCCTCCTGTCGGGCTCTGAGGAGGAGCCAAGAGGCCCATCCAGGGGACCAAAGGGGTGGCAGTGTTGGGGGAGCTGTCAGATGGGGTTCCCCCTTCTCCTCCTCCCTCCTCCCCCAGGAACCCTTAGGTGGGGGGCTGTGGGGTGCACAACAAAGAGGGGAAGAACTCAGTTAGGTGTGCTCCTCCTTCTTCACAGGGAATAGGGCTGCCTTTTTAGAACACAAATGCAGGGACAACACCCTTTGTCTGTTTGTTTGTTTGTTTGTTTGTTCCTTCCTTCCTTCCTTCGTTCCTTCCTTTCTTCTGTGACCGCACTTCCAGCTCTTAGTCCGTGAGAAAGAGCAGCCCCCGGATAGCCTCACGTGGTTCGTAGGATGCCCTCCCCAGGGAAGCCCAGCTGGCTTCACCCTTGTTGAGCTTCTGGTGGGCCAACCAATATTCGACCCTTCCCAAAGAAAGGCCTTTGGCTTTTGTGTCCAGGTTTGACAGTGGCTTTTAGAGAAATGGCTTGGGCTTTCTTTGGAAAAAAGGTTTTTGAATCTTCCTGGGTTTGCTTTGCTCCAACCGATGCATGAAACCCGGTCTTAATCATGCCAGGAGCCTCTTTCTGGAATGTGGTTGAGTGTTGTTCCTGAATGGGGCCACGAAGGCTCCAGCACTGGGGAGGGGGGAGGGGGAGGGAGGGAAGGTGCGTGGGGACCTGTGCCCCGTGCTTATTCATCAGGTCTTGCTCACCCCTCTGAATGTGCACACACAAAGAAGGGTGCCCCGCACCCCACCTACTCCCATTCTTCCAAGACAGGCTTTGGTGCAACGTCGAGGGAAGGCAAGGCGCAGGGAACGCCGGATTCCTGCCGATTAGTCACCGGAGTGGGTTTGCATTTCTCTGCTCCCAGCTGCCCGACACGGACCTTTCACGCTTGTTGTTGACTCCGGGGCAGCTGGCAGGAATGGGGAGGGCGGTGCTGCCTGTCCAGCCATCACTCTCTCCACCCCACCCCACAGCTGCCACCAACCCTGGGGAGGCCTCCAGGATCCTTCCCCAAGCCCTGACCCAGAGTGGGTTTTAAAAACAACAACAACACAGTTTGGAGGAAAAATCAACTGTCAAAGCCGTTCAGAATTTCTCAGGAGTTCTTCCATAACTCACTGCTTAGAGCTCAATATTTAGGCAGAACGGCTGTAGGGTGCATGGCTGGAGTGGGAAGGGGGAATAGCAGAGGCACTCCCCCTCCATGCCAGGAGCAAAGGCCCCAGAAACAGTGACAGGGCCCAAGCAAGAGGTCCGTTCTGCTTTGCCTCTGGGAGGCTTGCTGTTAACTTCTCTGGGGCCTTTCTATGCAGCCCTTGTGACTGGCAGGGGTTGGGCGTGGGAGGGATGAGGCCAAATGCCACATTGAGCCTGGGCTCCAGTCCGTCCTGCCTCTGGAGCTCTCCTGGAGACCCCGCTGGCAGGCACTTCCAAGGAAGAGGGTTTCATGGACTGAACGGAGATTCTTCTCAGGAGGGGTGGGTGGCCTGCTAGAGAACCACCCCACTGTGCAAACAAAGGAACAGTGACCTTGCTTGGGAAAAGATGCTTCTCAGCCACCTGCACAGGTATGAAAGTGGGCGGAACTACAGCCCCTGTGATGCTGCTGTTCCCAGGAGAGAAAAAAATACTCCTTGGCGGGGGGGGGCTTAGGGGTTTCCCCTGAAGAGGGGCACAGGCGGCTCCTTCTGAAGAATCTCGAGCCCCCACCCCGCCCCATGCCCTTGTGCCTGGGGTGCTCCACCAACCCTCTGCTTCTATGCAACTTCCCCCACACCTCTGGGTGTGTTAAAAGCCCAAGATTTTCCAAAGAAAAGCGCTGTGTCCCTGCGTGGAGGAACCCTTGCCTTTGTTCCTGCCTTGGCAGTGTGCTTAGGAATTGAAGCTAAAAACTCCTGGCTTTTGTGCCGCACTCAAAAAGTCATGGCAAGGAGGAGGTGGGCGGGTGGGGTGAGGTTTTCCCTCACTATCTTTCCCATCTGCTTGGACTTGAGCAGGACGATGGACTAGGGTGGCCTCAGAGGCTCCTTCCAACCCCATTATTCTCCGGTTATAATCAGATAAAGAAATCCATTTGCCGGAGCCTGGACATGCTCTGGATCCGAACTCAGCCCTCCCAGCCCTCCCAAAACGGGCCTGCCCTTGCCCCCAACACACACCCTGCCCTTACCTGAGGCCCAAGCACTGCCAGGAGGGAGCAGGTGAGGAAGAGAAGGGTGCCCATTGTGCCCGGCGCCTTCAGGTGAGCTTGGAGTTGGCTGGACGGCCTCTGTCCCCTGCCTGCCTCCCTGCCTCCCTTCTCACCCATGCAAACTGAGCGGCTCTGCTCCGGACAGAGCTAAAATAACGCAGGCTGGCCTTTGACAGACAGCACATGTGTTTGGGGGCTGCTCTGGAGCCTGGGAGAGGAATGCTGGCCATCCGATTGGGGGAGGGCTGGGGGGAGCGGAGCCGCCTGGGAGCTGTAGTCACATCCAGGCTGCTCTCTCTCTCTCTCTCTCTCTCTCTCTCTCTCTCTCTCTCACACACACACACACACACACACACACACACACACACACACACACACACACACACACACACACACACACACACACACACACACACACACATGGACCCACAAGTACTGAGGACTCGTGAGAAAGGAAGTGCATGCACACACGTGTGTAGAGGCAGCTCTTGGTCCAGATGGGCCCAGGAATCAAGGCCAGGCAATGAATGGGAAAGATGGAACCGGCCTAAACGGCATCTCCCAGGAAGGCTGCCTCCTGAATTTGCCCCCACCCCACTCTGAATGCGTCAAGGGTCAGGGGTTAGGGTCAGGGTGACGTGGGCCCCTCCACGTGTGGACCAAGGTTTGGCAATGCAAGAAATACATGCAGGGCCTTGCAAGGGTTTGTGCCAAGCTGTGCCGTTGTGTGATGCCAGTTGCAGATGTCTCAGCGGGAGGGAGACCCTCAAATCCTGGACCACTCCAAGATGGAAAGAGCTTCTCCCTCTGGGTCTTCCTGGGCCACCTGTGACACTTCTCTCTGCCCTTCGCGGCCCTTAAGGCTCTTAGCCACCAGGCAGGGTGGCAGAAGCCCTGTCACACTTGGCAAGGAGAGACAAGAACGCCAAGGCCAACGTTGCCCCACCGCCACCCACCTCCTGCTGCTCCGATCTCTCCGCCTGAGAGCACCACGGCCATGGTGAGAAGAAGCCAAGGGAAGCCACCACCACCCATTCTGGGGGGGGTGGGGTGAGGAAGGGCCCCAGGCAGAGAAGGCTCCAGGCCATGCCACCGCACACGTCCCCTGCTAGAGTCCCCCCCCCCCTCTCTCTTTGTCCCCAGCGCCAGCTGCTGTGCTCTCTGTCCTTGCAACCCACAGGCCTGTCAGCCGGACGATGTTCCTGAGCAGCTGCTGCCCAGGCTGGCCAACACATGGGGTGGGGCATGGAGGAGGCACGCAGAAGGAGCAGCCAAAACCATCCCGTGGTGCCCCTCTGGGACTTCAGCCTTTCCTCCACGGATGCCCCCACCCCACCCCCCGGGGCAGGGCAGGAACCCTGAGGGAAGGGCAGCCCACCGCCCTTTCACCAGCTGCCTTATTTCAGTGCTGGGTCGACTTGTGGCTTCCAAGGTGCCCTAATCTAGTTCTCCCCCCACACACACACACTTTAACCTCAGGACAGCCGTCCTGTGAGGGAGACCGGCCTGAGAGACGGTGATGAGTTCAAGGTTGAATTTCATGGCCAGGCGGGCAAGTGGGTCCCCCGTCCTGCTATACAGACTGTCCTGTTCTTACCTCTCTTGTTTTGCCCCTTATTTGCTACCCCCCAGCAAACAAAACAAAACAAAACAAAACAAACCACTACCCTGCACTGAAGGTGAAACTTGCTCAATTTTCTCGCTCAATTTTTATAATCAATTGGTTTTAGAACGTTGTGTTCCCAGAACAGCCCCAACACCTTTCCTCCGGGAGCCTTCCTCCCAAGGGGACATGCAGGTGGTGGTGACCTCTGGCAAAGCTCCCTCTGTCTCGGGTCTAATGCTTCACACAGGGCGGGTTAAGCCACCGACAGCCTCCGCCCGTGCAGGGCAGCTCCTTCTAGAGGTTCCGTGATAAATAAGCCTGGGAAACAGGGAGCCACCCAGCAGCACCCTTCCGTTGGGGGGCTGAGGGTTCCCGTTGCTTTCCTAAGGAGGCGTCCTTTTCTGTTTGCACGGGAAGCATAGCTTAAAAGAGTAGACTGTTGCAGGAAGGGAGGCCGGCTTCGCTCCTCGTTCTCTAGCCCCACCCCCGCCCCCGACACTGTGAGTCGGGAGCTCCGGGTTCAAACCCAGCCGGAGCCAGGAGGTTCACTGAGGCAGGCATGGCAGGCATTTCACAGCTGCTGCTCTCCTGGAGCTTCCATGCAAGGAATGACCTCTTCGTTTCAACAAGTATCGGCCGGACTGCCCCCCCACAACCGCCCCCGCCTCTCTTAGCAGGACGATGGCTGCAAGGCGGGGGGGGGGAGAGAGAGGAGAGGGGAGGTGGGATGTCGACCTGCTTGCAGCCCCCAGAAAGCGTCCCTGGTCCCAACCTTTATTCCTGCCTCTGGAAGGTGGTGTCGGTGTTGGTGGGGAACGTTTGGGAACTTCCAGGACACGTGATTATTTTTTTTTTTTTTTTTTTTTGCAAAGCAAGGCGTGGGGTCGCCGCGCACTTCGTCCGACCCCGCCCCCCCCACACACACACCAGAAGTCTCCCTGGCCTTTCCGGGTGTCTCGCGGTGTCCCCACCGCCCCTGTTGGTCCGTCGGTCACACGTCCACCCAACCCACCCACCGAAGGGGCTGCTCCTTACGACCTGCTCCCCTCCGCAAGGCTCCGCGATGGGATGCGGATGGGCTGGACGGGGGCAAGGCAAGTGGGCATCATCCTCCCTCCCTCCCTTCCTCCCGCCCGCCCGCCCGGCTCCTCCCTCCCCCCCCCGCGCGCGGCCCTCAGGGCGGCTTGCAATCCTGCACGGGGGCTCGGCGACGTTTGAGGCTCTTTTTTTGGGGGGCGCGCGTCTCTCTCATCCCGGGTCCCAATCCGGCCCGAACCTTCTCCTCCGGGGCTGCTCTCCCGCAGGGGACCAGCAGGGGGCGCGCGAGCACCGGCAAAGCGAGCTCGGCGTGGGCGCCAGGCAGAAGCGGACTCCAAAGCCCATTCTCCTCTCGGCGGCGGCCGCCCGTGGGACGGGTCCGGGGGCAGATGCGGCCACTGACGGTGCACGGACCGGAAAAGGTCAGGGGGCAGCGCCGGGGGTGGGGAGGACTTCTTCAACTGCCCTGGGATCGCAAGGGAAATGCACGTGTCCGCAGGTGCCCGTGTGAACGGTCTCCCGCACGGCAGGGGGAAGTTCGCGTTTTGTTGCTCTTGGGTCCCCCAACCCCCTCAGAATTTTGAAGGGCACCTTTCAAAAACGAATGCACGTATTTTAAGGCATCAGC
>JAPFRF010000013.1:41126-268626 GCA_029282475.1 Phrynocephalus forsythii | reverse complement strand
GGGGGCTGCTGCCGCTGCCTCTGTAACCAAAGGAAGGCCAGGTCTGCCAGGAGGCCAAAGGGAAGGCAGCTCTGGAGAAGAGGAGACGGAAGAGGAGGAGGACTTACCACTTGGACCTGCCCGTCTTCTCCGATCTGGTGGATCTGGACCTGCTGGGCGTTGGCCAAAGCGTAGTGCAGGGCTTGTGGCTGGCCGGCCTGCATGTCGTGGGGGGCTGGCGTTGTACCCTGTGTGCTCTCTGAAAGACAAGCGGAGGCACAAGGTCACCCTCCTGAGATTTCTCGGCTGAAGGGCAGGCAGGTGGGCAGGGCAGGGAGGGGAGGGTGGTGCAGGTCACACACACACACACACACACAAAACGGGTGGGGGTGGGGGCTAAGAGAATGGAACGGATCTCCTGGTTCCTACGAAAAGGGCAATCCAAGTGGGAGCGGGTTCCCCCATTACATCTCTTTTATTAAGCAACTATAATGCACCTTGTTAAAACAAACTCAGCTGCAAATGACATCCCAGGAATGGGATGGGTGGAGAATGAGAGCACCTTTCTGTCCAGCTGCAAGGACCGGAATGTTCTCTAAGCTCACGCAGCTCATTCCCATCTGCTCAGTTTTATTAAGCTGTGAATGGTCCCAGATTCATTAGTGCCGTTTCCAGTCGGGAAAGGAGGCTTTCTGCTCCCCCTCCCCCTCGATGGCCATGGTGGCTGCCTGCAGACCCTTGAGCAGGTGCCCACAGGAGCAAGGGCAGAGGAGAAGGCCAGTTTGCGCTTTCTTTCACGTGCACCCCAAGAGGGGCAAAACCCTGAATCAAGACCCAAAAAGGGAGGGTGGTCCTAGACACAGACATGCATTTAGCCAGAAGGCCCCCGGTGGCCCCCGGACACATGCCGAGCCCAAGGACTGGTCTGCCACTTCAGGGGAGGGAGCTCTCTCTCGGGAAAGGAGGTCTTGTCGTTACTTTCTGGCCATACGGCAGCCAGGGCTAATACGCAACCCAAACCATCATGTCAGCAAACATACTTATTTCCCCACCTTTGGGATCCCTTCCAAAGCTCAGCATTTAATACCCCCCCTGTCCCGCCCCACCCCGGCCCTGCCTGGACTCTCGGCCCCTGCCCGCTGGAGAAGAAGCCCAGGAGGGCATGCCTGAGGTCTCACCGTTTTGCCACTCACCCTTGGGGCCTGGTCCCCTGCGGGGAAGCACCTCACCAGACGTTGGGGGCGGGGGGAGGGGGGAGTGAAGGTAGGAACCATGACGAGTTGTTTGTTTGTCTGTTTAAATCAATGTACAACTGAATAATCCACACGCCATATGGTAGCTATCTTGTATTTTTTTTGGGGGGGGGGGGAGAACATGTTCAGCAGTTCCCGGTGTGAATGGAAGCTGCTTTGATCTATAAATGGCAGCTCCACTATGCAATCCTCGTGCAAAGTCTAGTAGTGGCACCCCAGAGCCTAACAAATGGCTTGCGGTGGAAGCTTTCATAGACCAGTTCTATTTGCAGAGTATTAGCAGGAACGCTCATGTTTCTGTACCCAGTAGCTGAGTCTCTCCACTCTCACACGCACACACAAACACACCTCATTCCAAAATGCGGCATGACCGTGAGCCAAATAAAGCACATCTGAAAGGCCCGCTCTGTTTCACCTAGGGTCACTTTCCTGATCCAGCCTTCCCAGGGAGGCTAGCTCCCCCCACCACACACACACACACACACACACACACACGACAAAGCCAGGCACTCCGCAGTCCCTGGAGCAGCAGCAGCCGCAGGAGAGAACCCTCTGACCTCAGGGGCAGCCTCACCCGGTGGGGCGTTTGCGCTCTCGGAGCCACGGGGCAGTTTTCTCGCTGCTCCTGTGGTTTATATATGAATAGGGCTTAGGAAGGGGAGTGTCTGTGTGTGTTGTGGTGGTGGTTGGTTTCTTTTACCTGAGCCGCTGTAGGAGGATGAGGAGGAAGGCGTCCTTCTGGAGAAGCTCTTCACCGCCAGGCTCTGGCCCCGCTGCTTCCGCCGCCAGGCCGTTCGGCACTTGGAGTCGATGCTCTGCTTGATCCGGTACCAATCCGACTCCGTGATCCCAAACTTATAGAAAAGGTGGCCTGCAAACCACAGGAGACACGCCACATGGCGCGGGCATTCCTCAAAACAAAGGGCCACCCGAGGCTTCATGTCCAGCAGGAAGAGACTTTGGATGGAGAGCAGGTGGAAGCCAGTCTGGCACCTCGGTGGACCCACAGAAGCCCCCACTCCCCACCACCACCGCCACCCCTGTGCAGACTGCCAGGAGCACACCAGGAATGGCACAACCTGGCCCAGAGGTCTCACCGAAGGGCAGGGGAAGGAGCCAGTGCTCAAAAACACCCACCTTCAGGGCAGGGGTCCCCTCCGGCAGCTCTCCCTCTCTCGGCTGGTCCCACCCCCCATCGTGTTGGCAACCAAGGTAATATGTCTTGTAAAAATTAGCATGGCATCTGAATCACTCACATTTATTGCACACACACACACACACACACACACACACACACACACACACACACATAGTGAGGTCATTTGGCCAGTCAAGGAATGCTAAGCCTCCTCCCGGAGATGGAACCTACGCCGGGTCTTGTTTTTTAAGGCCTTCTCCGAGTGTTGAGCAAAACATTAATAAGCAAAAGGCCTTCAGGCATTCCTTCACATTTAAAAGCAGAAGCCAACCACAGCCCATCTGAACGGAGAGACGGGCTCCACCTGATGGTCCCTCCTCCATCATGCATCTGTGTATGGTCTCACTCGCTCTGTGTAAATGTGTGTGTGTGTGTGTGTGTGTGTGTGTGTGTGTGTGTGTGTGTGTGTGTAAAACTTCCTCTTGCATAAGCTCTTTTTGCCGCCAAAAACAAAACTAACTCAGGAACCAACAAGGAAGCTCTCTCTCCCCTGGCAATGGAGCATTTGGGTGAATTGGGGGGGAGAGGACTGTCCTGCTGGTGTGACTAAAAGCCAGCAGCTGCAGGGCTTTATTTACATTTTGCCAAAAAAAATTGCGTGGTCAGCTCCAGTTCTTGATCGCTTAACCCTTCCAGAGATCACCAGAGAGAGGGAGGGGGAGTGTGAGTCTGACCGTGTGTCTCTCTGTGTGTGTATTTGAAAAAAATGGAGCACGCATCTTCCTGGAATTCAAAGGATGGGCCTTCATGAACTCATTGCTTCCTTTAAATCTTGCAATGTGTTTTCCAGAAAAAAATGCATGTTCATTCTCACGCAAGGCAATGGCTCACGCTCAGCAGTGAGGCTATTTTTCCTCTCCAGGTGACGATGCCAATTAAGCAATTCCAAGGAGGCTGCCTGACTCCTTAAATCCTATCAGAGAGAAACGGCTAAAGCCACCGAGTGCAGGGGCGAACCAGGGTGCCACTAGACTCCGCTGCTGCTGCTGCTGCTGCTGCTTCTTTCTCACCTGCTCTTCCACCGAGGAAGATGGGACGGAATAAAGCAGGAAAAGAAGGGGGTGAACCAAGAGCCCCTGCTCTTTGCTCACGGGATGTCCCAGGCTCAACCCCCCCCAGGCAGCTTCAAAAGCCGCGAGGCTCCCCGACGACCAGGTGGCTCCTGAGAGGCAGAGGTGGCCTGGGTGAACATCAGCCGTCCCAGGACATCCAGAGGAGAGCAGGGGGCGGGCAGAGCAGCCCCGCTGATGGCAGCAGCACAAAGGGCAAAATTTAGAGCCTGAACCTCAACCAGGTATTATTAGTGGCACGCTGGTTGAGGGGACCTGCTGCCAGGGGCATGTAAACCAAAAACCACACCGACAACTCAGAAATCACAGTTGAGACCAGAGTCCTGGAAGTGTCACCCCAGGGTTTGAGAAATCACTCCCGGCATGGAAGTCTGCTAAATAAACACAGCAGCGGCCACGTCGAAAGGCAAGAAAGCTCCGGCTGGCCTCCTGGTGCCTCTTTATCAAGCAAGCACAGCCCTGGGTGGGTCCTAGAAGGAGCTCCGGGCAGCCTGAGCATCCGAGGAGGAAGAGGGACCTCTTCAACACTCCCGGCCATTTCTGCCAACGAGGGCTCACAAAGCCCATCTCAGGTCCTGGAAACCAGCGCCCGCCATTGCAGGGCAGGCAGGAGGCTCCCGGGAAGAAGCCGCCCATCGGTTGGGCCAAAGGCCTTCTCCGCTGCAAAAGCAATGGGACCCGATGTGGCCCACTGGGGTGGGGGCTCCCAGCTGGACTCTCCATTCCCTCTGGCTGGAGGTCTCCACTGGGCTCCAGAGGAGGGCAAAGCAGAAGACATTTCCAAAACCTGGGCGAGAGAGAACCTTGGTGAGAACGCACTGCCAAAAGGGGGAAAAGAGACAAAGCCACCCAGCAGGAACTCCCCACCCACCCCACCCCCCAATCTGCTCTTCCCTGAATCCGTTTGGGTGGCCGGGCTGCCCACCTTCCACTCAGCCGCACTGTGCAGGGATCTCATCAGAAAGAGGAGCTGCTCACCCAGCGGCAGAGGGGGAAGCAGCCTTCCTGCCTGCCTGCGCCATCCATCCAGCCATCCGTCCCCCTGGCTTTGCTTGTGGCTCTCCATGGAAGCTAGGTCTTGTCCACCACCACCGGCTTTGTCGTTCTGCACAATGCAGCGCAAGAGTCCCGGGTGCTTCCTTCCTTCCTTCCACTCCACCCCACCCCCACCCCCACCTGCCCCCTCATCTTCACACAAGAGAACCTGGTCAGAAGAGAAGGCGCGTTCCTCCCATACCTGCACACCAGGCGCCCTTAGGGTGAAGCGCATTGTGGCTCAGCGGGAAGAAGGTGGGCGGCTGCTTATCTGCCTCCTTGTGTTTCAGGAGGGCAGGGGGATCGGCGCATCAGGTTGCAGCCAGCTGTCTGCGCGGCTTCCAGTGCTGATGGGTTCCAGATGAAACCCACCCAAGGCAGAGGAATGCAGCTGATAGCAGGTGGTTGTGTGCTGGCTCTCAGAAGGATGAGGATCCATCATGATTTTATAAAGATCTCTCTTGAAAGGAGCCAGGCCGTGGCTGTTCCGTCTCCTGCTGGTGCCTGCTCCTGAGCTCAGCTACCTGCAAAGGCAGGAGGGGCTAAGCAGGTGGGGGCTCCATCCCACCCCCCACCCCTCGTCCGGCTCTCAAGCCCTCTTCCCCCTTCCTTTTGCCATCGGACCAGGCTTCCGCCCTTGGTGTGGCCAACAGGGTGCCTGAAATGGCACAGCCCTCGACTCTGCTGAGCGTGCACTGCTGAGAGGAGGGCAGCAGGCCATCATTTAATGTTATATATTTTAAATATTTCTCTCCCACCTTTCCCCCTGAAAGGACCCAAGGTGGCTCCTTCTATGACCCCCTGAGGGGGTCTTCCTTGCCCCAGAGGGAGGGTGGGGAAGCTCCCTGCCTTCCTTGCAGCTTTGCCCAAGCCCTTCTTGGGGGTGGGGGCTCCGGGCCCTCGGGGGGCCAAGACTAGAATGGCAGCCCCCTGTCCCTGAAAACCCTTGGGCTAGGCGAGGGGAAGTAGACTGCCGCCCCCCCACCACCACTTAGCAAAGAAAGCCAGGCCTGATTCTGGCACGCTCTCCAGCTTCTTCCCTGTTTATTTTACAAGGGAGGAGGATGGAAGTAAGCAAAGGCGGAGAAGGAAAATGATGGAAAGTGAAGCCCAAGCACACTGGCCCCAGGTGTCAGAGCTCGGCAGGGAGGAAGGCAGAATCCGTTTGGCCCACTGGGTTCAGCCCTGGAGCAAGTGGGAGAAGGAAGGCGCCCCCCCAGCAGGAAGGCCCCCACCACTGCAGGGAAGCAAACCAATCTCCCAAGAATGGATTTGCTGCCATGCAAACCGGGATCTAGTTCCCGAGCAGAACAGGCCCTTCGAAAACATCTGGGCCACTCCTTCTGAAAGCACAAATCTGTAATCCCTGAAAAATATTGCAAAACACCTAAAGCTGTGTTTTCGGTTACGAGGAAACTCCTGTTGCCTATTAGATTTCTCTCTCACACCCCACATACATTAAGAAATCAACTTGTTTGAGTGGCCCTGCTGTAATGAGCTCCTTAAAGCCACACACTTTGCCTCAGTCGCACATCTGTTGATCAACAACCGCAAAACTTTCCCCCACGGGTTCCATTACCGTTAGAACCAGCAACCAAATGAAAAGGTATACCTCCAAAGATAAATGCTTTGCGGGAAAAGTTTTGCAGCATATCAAGAATTTTTAATAAGCATATTTCCCTTCACTTGGAAAGTGTGGCTTCAGAACACTATATACTGTACTTTTCAAAATATTTTCTATTAAATACAGATTTAGTTGGGGGCTCCTTTCCCAAGGACAAAAATCTTTCCACTGACAAGCTGAAAGACGAGACGTGACTGAAAAGCGACTTTGGCACCGCTGCAGGCTGCTCCCTCCGCAGCCCAGCCAAGAGCAGGCCCAGGGAGGAGGGCCAGGTTAGAGAGACGGGCCCGGCAGACCCAGAGGCAGCTGGGGGGCAATGTGGGACAGAACCCTGGGGGGGGCAGGGAACCCATCGGGAAGCAGGAGGCAGGAGGGATAAGGCCAAGCCAAAGCAGCCCCGGTTTCCATCCTGGGCAAGGAATGTTTGCAGGGCTGGTTGTGGCTCCCCTCTTGCCTTCAACAACAAGACCCCCCCCAACTGAACCAGGAGGCCTGGCCGCCTTTGGGTCAAACGTTTTCTGGAAGCTGGTCTGCCTGCCTTCCTCCTCAAGCCAAAGGACACCCCAACTCATAACTCAAGTGGGAAGGGCAGAGGGGAGATCTCACCAAACACCTCTATGTGGGCATCCTACTAAACCCCACCTTGCACCAGCCGTGGTTTAGAACCCGAGCCACCATTTGAGCTGCAGAATGGAGAGCCAAGAAGCCACGATTGAGGGCTCCCGCGGGGCTTTAATCACCCTCCATCTTAGCAGTTAATGATCTCCATCAATCCACGCCCATTTCTCTGGAAGCAGAACAAAACCAAGCACTCTGTTCTGTCAGTTCAGGATCCAGGCCCAAGCCAGGTGAGCAGAAACCATGGTCCTGAAGGAGAAAAGCACACCTCCTCGTGCCATGTCACGACTGCATGATGGTCCAAGTGGGGATGAAGAGAAGCCCTCCGTGTCTCGTTCTCGTGCCAACGAAATCAGAGAAGCACCCGGAGGGCCAACGGTTTCTGGGCCAGTGCTGCCTGACAGGCTGTCTCAAGGGGGGAGGGGGGCGATTTCTTCACGTTTCCTGCTCGGACCCGGAGTGGCTTGTGACCTGAGGCCATGGCTTCCCTCTTCCTCTTGAGCTGGAAAGGAGCCGCCTCTGCTTCTCCTTGCAAAGCCCAGGAGGAGCACAGAAGGAGGGGATGCAACCAAAGGGTAGGAGGACAGGGCAAGCCCAGCGCCTGCTCCCAACACTGGGCAGAGGCTGTGGCCCCCTTGGCTGGGAAAGGGCTGCTCTTGCACCGGCCCAGGGCTTTCCCCACGTGGGACTCTCCGAGGTCCTTCTCAGAGTCCCAATCGAAACTCCTAATTCCCCTTGTTAATTAGCTGCCCCCTACGTATCCCTCCCTCGTGAGACGAGCACAGAGACCTTATTGCAGGAAAGGCCACGGCTGACGACGCAGGGCCACGGAGGAACCGAGGCGCTTACGAGGCGCAGCCCTCCTTGCTCCAGAGCTCTGCCTCTGACAAGGAGGGCAAGGTTCAGCCTCTGAGTGATGTTTGTGGAGAAGGGGAACCAGAGGAGCCTTCCCTGCCCAGACAGAGCAGCGGAACCAGGCAGAGCAGAAACACTCCCGCTCTCAACTTGATCAGAAACAGAGGCCTCTTCTGCGGCTCTCCTGAAGAGGCCGGCCACATCTGTGCGCTGAGATGCTGAGATGATTGCTGCTAAGTTTTACTGTTTCCATCACTTTCTCCACCAGGAATGCGTCCCACACCTGGCGATGCTCTCTCGCAGCAAGCTAGCATCAATTCAGAGTGACACCCTGAATTGAAAGCCTGTCTGGGGAAGATTCTACAGAGGAGACGCAGTGCTCGTTACAACCCTAATTGGTCCTCAAGGAACACACCTTTAAGGGAAGCTATCAAAACATCTGCCTGGAGGTAAGAGAAACAAACCAGCTCCCAACATCTGCAGAGCTCCACGGTTAGAATCTGATCGTTTGTGGCAGCCGCACATCCTTCTCGCCTCATTTTCACTGATTCCAGGGTTTAAGAAGGAAACCCACGGCAGAGGGAGCTACCCATTTCTGATGCAACACTTAACGGCGGGTCCAGGTTTTGCAGATTGAGACATTTCTTCAGTCTAGGCAACAGCTAGACAAAAAGGAAGCCAAAGCACACCACAGGGCAGGAGACAGCATCAGCTTCAGCCTCTCCCCCGGGACGGGTCAGAGAGAGCTACCCACTAGCCATGATCTAACAAACCGTCCTCCTCTCAGAAGGCCAGAGCTGGGAGGGAGGCACCCGGTGGACACCCCAGCCCAGCCCCTGTCAAAGAAGGAACCGCCCCCCCTCCCAACCACAGGCTCCACAGCTCCAGGTGTCTCTGCCCCGGAGCTCTCCCGCCATTCCCAAAAGCTCAGTGGGAGCAACGCAGATACCAAAATATCAGAACCACTATGTGAGAAAACTGTCGCACTGGATCCTTACTGGCGAAGCCCCCCCCCCCCCGAGCCATCATCTCTATCAGTAATTAACAACCTTTGGTCTCCAGATGTTCTTGGGCTACAACTCCCAGAAATCCCAGCCAGCACAGCGAGTGGTGGAGGCTTCTGGGAGGTTGAGTCCAAGGACATCTGGAAATCCAAGGTTGGGAACCACTGGCCTGCATCAGAACTTGGCACGGGTGTACTGAGCGATAGCTAACAAGACCCCCCCCCCAACCAGCCATCGGGAAATAATTTGAACCTAAAGACGCTGCGTATTTCTTTCTATCTGCCTCTCCCAACTACCCCGAAGCAAAGTTTAAAGAGTGCACTGATGGCAAGAGATCCTGAAAGGGGATCAACACTCACAACGGATGCCATAAATCATGAGAGGATCCAGCTGTTTCTTTCCATGCTTCCCTTGCCCTGAAAGGTTGGAGATGGCCTGGATCTCCCGGTGGAAGAGGTAGTCCAGGAGCGTCAGCGCCATCTTCTCCGCGGTCCGGCAGTTGGTGCTGATGTGCAGCATGTCGGCCGGCGTGATGGGGCATCGCACGCGCATCTCCGGGTTGTTTTCATCTCCGAGCCAAGTCCCGCTGGGATAATCCTCTAAAACAAAAAGGGTTTTAGACACTTAATTTATGGAGTTTGTACTTCTCTGTTTCCCCAGCGGTGTACAAATCTAGCACGCACCTTGTGGCTCTCAGCAGGACTACACACAGGAAGAGACAGAAAAGGATTCAGACCAAAAACCTAAACAAAGCAAAGCATAACCAAGGCCATACACTTTTTAAAAATCCATTTTTAAGAAGCGTGGCATCAGCCCCACAAAAGCTCCTTTCCCGGGAACCAGCCAACCCAGCAGGAATGCCTGCCTGAAGGAAAAAGGCAGTGCCTGCCAGTGGAAAGGCAGCAGAGGACCAGCCTGGCCTCCCTTGACCAGAAGCTCCACTTCCAGGAACCGGCCGCTGCAAAGTCCTTCCCTCGTGTTCCCACCAGAAGTGCCTCAGAGGGTGAAAGGGACCGTGGGAAGGAAGACAGACAGACAGACACTCAGCTCAGCCTCTCAACACACTTTAGAGCAGAGACTGCCTCTTAGGGGTGTTTGCAATGTGAATGGAGTTAGCAGTCTATCAACCACGGCTTTCAGGATTTTCTCGCCAGCCCAAGGACCATGTCCGTAGCTACAGCAACAGGTCTATTCTTCTGAAGCCACACAGGCGGAAAGCATTTTCTGGTCTTTTTTTAAAAAAACTGCAGTCCTCTGTGGCAGAAGAACTTAGAGAATAGAGGTTGGCTTAAACTTCAAGGATGATTCAGGAGGACAAGCCCGGTAGGGGAAGAACAGAGTTTTGGGTGGGCTCTGAAGGGAAGGCTTCTCCCCATGTGACACTATTCTCCCTTCTACCTGTGGACCTGACACGTGTGGTCACTAAGAGCCACTGCCTTGCTGAAGGGCACTGAAAGGAACCATGCCAGTGACGGGCAAAGGCCACCAAGGTGGGGAGCTCCGTGCACCAAAAGGAGGAGGCAAGGCCGCCCAAGGAACACCATTGAGAGAAGCCAGTCCTCCCCGGGTGGGTCAGCCCCACCCTCTCTGTTGTGGAACACGAAGCATCTTGATGAACCTTTGGCCACTCCAGTGCTCGGACAGACTCTACAGCCTGAGAGTTACTTGGCTTGTTTTTCTAATTTCCCCCTTTATATTATATTTTTTGTCAAATAATATTGTTAACTACTCCCTTCAGAAAACCATTTAATGACATAAATGCATTAAACAGACATGTGCTGAAGAAAAACAAACTTCAGGAAACCTCGTGGCCTTGGAATATTGAGGCTGGATGGTGATAATTCAGGCTTCCCACAAAACAGATCAGAGGTCAGAGCTCATGAGTCCTCTTCCTCTGACAATCTGAGTCTTAATCTCTCTCTCTCTCTCTCTCTCTCTCTCTCTTTTCCTACTTCCAAGCTGCCTCCTGTTTTGTTCTGTTCTATTAAAGGCAGGTGGGCAGACTGCCCTGCCACGGAGTCCCTGAGAGTGGAAATTCATGGGAAATTGGAGACTCCTCCTTGCTCTGGTCCTGGAGGCTGGGCTGCCTTGACTTCTGGAACATCACAGAGCAGGATGGAAAGCTGTTTGAGGGTGTGTCAGACATGAACCTTCTGGAGGCCAGGTCAATGGAGAGAGTGGCAGGGAAGGAGAATACACCAAGGGGAAAGGCCCTTGAGAGCATACGGGCAGACTCCCCAACTGCTGCCCTCTCCCAATGGCTCAAAGGAAAGGGAAGTCCTGTAAGCCGGGGGGGGGGAGCAGCCAGAGGTCAAAGAGGTGGGAGAAGATGGCAGTGATCAGACTGATGCAACCTCTTGCCTAATTGGCCCAGACACAAATTGAAATCCTGGATCTCCCAGGAAGTTCCACAGGGGAGATGAGCTCATCTTGGACAGTCAGGAAGCCTGTGTCCCATAAGCGGAGGGGTCAGATTCCTTCCCACTGGCTTAATGTGGTGATTAAGAGAGAAGCCAAGTGGGCAAAATTAATGGCGGACTTCAAGGAGGGCTTCAAGGAGGGGGCTTGGGTTCTGGTTTTTGGGCTTTGGGGAGGAGAGTTCCCTAATTCCCCACCAGCCCCTAGATGTGGGCTCGATGCTTTTTTTTTTTTAAAAAAGAAAAACCTCTCAAAATCTTCTGGTGCGACCCTAGGAAGGCCAAAGGTACAGAACAGCAATAGTTTTTTCCCCCACACACACACTGGAGGCATCTGCATGACTCCCGAAAAGCAAACCCTCTGTTTTCTGCCATTGGCTGGAGTTAAGCCACCCGCGCTTTGTTAGAGACCATGCCAAAAAGAAGGGCATTTGAAGCTGAGCCCACGAGGCAGGTCCAACCGGTGAGATCACTTGTCAAACACCTCATGAAAGGCACACTGAGGTCACCCTCAGCAGCCAAACAAAAGTGAGCGGTGATAACAGGAGGTGTGAATCTGGGCCTCCCTTTGGTTTCTGCAGAAACTGCTTTTCCAACAAGGAAATGGGTCACTCTCTCCATAAGAACATTCAGAAGCCAACACGGGGAGAGTGCAGCTTGAGAATCTAGATTCAGGACACACACACATTGCCATGAAAGTGATAAAACATCTCAGGTCACCATCTGGAAAATGTGATGACTTAAAATTATCTTGCAGGAACACTGTAAAGAGTACTGTATTTTTTTAAAAAGTAAAATGACACCACCCCAAGATAAAGCACACTTTTAAGTGCCAGTGGCTTCAAGGCAGGGGAGTTAAGCTTGCTGCCTGCTCCACGCATAACTCCCAGGTGTCAGAGTCTCCCCGAAGCCCTGCAGGGCACAAAGGCAAAAGGACAGCCAGCCCAGCAAAAGGGTCTCCAGGCAAACCCAGGAGTCCTCGGTGGGCTGAAGGGGCTCCCAGGGGTTCCTCCTGCCAGACACTTTGCTGAAGGACGGCAGAAGAGAAGATGACGCAAAGCGAGTACACACAAAGGGAGAACTGGATACCCCTGGGCTTTAGCAACTGCTTTTCCAAATGCTACCACTTTTCATTTTGTTTCCCACCCAGATACCTTCACTGCCAATCTACCATTCAAAGCCCACGAAAACCAGCGCAAATCTCTCTACCAATTTCCCTGCACTGTTTATATGGTGCTATTTTTTTTTAAAAAAATTAAAAGGCATTTTTACATTAAACACCTCTTAAATTCAGCATCAGCATTCTCAGAAATATGAAAGCCCTTTCTGTTGCTTTTTTTAAAAGCTAAATTTAATCAGACACAAAAGAACTGATGATAGAAGGAGTCTTTCCTTTGGAATACTCTGGTGGTATAAATAAACAGGATAGGCCATGCTGGTTTCTCTCCCTTCAATACAAGGGAACAAGAAGGCCATTGATTGTCACAGAAACAGATGCTAAAAGACGCCACAACAGGCTCCAGCCTCTTGGACAGCATCAAGTCCAAGAAGCCAAAATGTTTTAGGGACAGATCTAGAGAGAGGCATACACTGTCTCACCAGGGTCGCAGGGGGAGGGGTGGGGGTGGGGGCAGAAATTAAGATTATTTCCAAAACGCCAAGAACAATGACACTGACAAAGAAAGTACAGTCTGAAGCATCCCAACAGCTAAAAAAAACAATCTCAGACCAGAATGCATTTCTGGCTCTGGCCCTCAAAACCCATCTGCAGGAAAGACGGTTCTGTGGGGCTGCCCGGGTGGCAGTGGAACCCCTTCCAGCCAAAGGAGTCCAGGGCAGGGCAGGGCAGGGCAGGGCAGAAGGGTGGCTTAGGGACAGAGCCTCCAATTTCTATGGTTTCTCTCCCAGTTCAAGCCCCAGAATGCCCGGGCAAAGCAGGGGGGACCCACCTCCAGCCAGGGAGAACCGGGCAGCCCTGGGCCAGACAGACCAAGTTATCGAGGGCATGTCTGTTCCATGATGGCATGGGGGGGGGGGACACGACTAACCTCACGGTCTTAACCTTCCACTGACTTGCCCAAGCGTTCACGGCGTGTGCACAGGCGGACACAGAGCCTGCAGGAGCCCTTCCGTGACTGGCAAGCAAGGACTAGCTCCAAGCTCTACTGTAACACTGTCTGTTCATCCATTTGACGTATTATCTTTGGCCATTACAAATGGACGGCTGTTGAGTGAAATGTTCCCCCCCTCCCCCTACATTATGGAAGAAGATTTATGAAACTGACAAGTTCTTCAAAAACAATCAAGAAAACAAATCCAAGGAAAATGAGCTCAACCTCTGGAAACTGGGAACACAAATTATTTTGGCAAAACGATATCACCCAAAGGGTTCTCAGCATATGGAACAAGTTACTGCCAAAGGCCCAACTGAAAGAATACCTCTGGCGCTCTTGGGAGCCCTCCGCAGGCGGAGCAGGGAGCCGCCAGGGGCCCCGTTGGCAGGCCTTCCCCCTGAGACCTACAGGCCGCTCAGGTAGAGAACGGAGATAAGTAAGGCAGGAAGCGTGTGTGTGCGTGCAGGGAATTTGGCCAATGAAGTTTTCATGCAACAAATTACCCTGCTAGAAAAAATTAACCTGTTTTAAAAAGGGGAGAGCACTTACTTTCCCCAAAGTTCCCTGTTACTAACTCACCCTCCGTTTGGAGATTTGTTCAAAGACAAATGGTGTGTTCTTTCCTTCTAGGTGGCCAAGGACGGCATCCAAGGGAAGGGATGTGGGAGGTAAGGCATTCTCCGATAACAAAACCCTCCGCCGCTGACACTCAGCTGGGGCAGGCTTCTGTTTGGCAGAGCCCTTCACCTCCATGGAAAGCACAAGGTTCCTGTTCCCTGGCGGCTGGAGCACCCGCCTCCTTCTCCCTTTTTTATACAAACCTCCCGATGATAAGACAATCTCCAGGAAGAGACATTTCCAGGAAGGTCATTTCCTATTAAGCATTCATTCTTCAATGCCCTCTTTGAAATGGATGTGCCTTACCACCATTTCCAATTCTACTTCCTATTAACTACATAAGTTAAGTGTCTTAATTTATAATAGTCAAGTGAACATAATCTGCTATTGTTTTGCCCCCATCACAAATTCCTAATATAGCAAAACTCCTTTCAAATGTTAAATGTTAAACGGTGCAACTCTCTTCGCAGGCACATCTGCTTACATAACAAAGAGGGTTGTGTACATCTGGAATTAATTTGAAAGTCCAGCTTCAGTATTTAATTAGCTGAACAATGGTGACCAATCTGGTTAACATTCTTTGTTAATCTCTTGTTTTTAAAAGATACCAGAAATATCTGCATTGGCTTAGTTTTATAAATGCAACCAAAATCTACATTAAAACCGGACCACTGATACGGCCACCTCTGCTTCTGCTTCTCTGTCCCATCGATGCTACCAAGGAATGCCATGGCCACTGGAGGTGCCACAGGTTGAGAACCGAGGCTGCAGAAGGCGGGCTGTGACCAGCTGCCCATCACGCAATGCCCAGTTCGCCAGCTGCAGCCCCACCTGTGCATGGTGAATCCCCATTTCACCAGTCTAATGCTCTCTAGCCAACTGGAAAGAGCTGGTGAAAGGAGGTTAATGGATGTCCACATGAAACCTTCTCCCTACGCCACTTGGCTGACAAATACCTCATTTCTTGTGTGGGGAGATTCCATTCACAAATGATCTTTTGCAAAAAAAAAAAAAAATCATGCCCATTAAGACCTTGGTCTGTCTCAGTGTAACAATGCCCCATAAACTAGAATGCAATTTTTGCACTTTGCTTCTGCAGGTACATGTTCTCTACCTGGCAGACTCCAGAAGCCCCTGTAGCCTTTGCTGCCGCACACTGGACTCCTGGAGTGCGGGGGGGGGGGTCCTCTGCTACTGTCCCTCAGCCCTGAGCTGGACGCTCCACCCTCTCCCACCCATTTGCCTCCCTCCCTCTTACGTGGCACAAGCTGGGAGGTGCTGGCTCTCCCTTCCAGGGTCGGGGGGGGACACAGCCTGTGGTTCTAGCCTGCTGGTGTTGCCCACCCCTTAGTGTGTGACTGACTCAAGAGACGCACAGCTGCACCAAGTGCGCAGGACAAAAGGGTGGTTGCTTGGTCCCAGGGGGTGTCCACAAGGGAGGGCACCCTCTCTCCCTCCCCATGGCTTCCTGCTCCTCCTCCTCCTCCTCCTCCTTCGCCAGATGCCTTTCTGGCTTGGAAAGAGGAGGAGGTGGAGGTCCCTGAAAGAACCAACGGACCTTCCACCAACGCAATTCCCCCAAAGACAAGAGTCCACGTGGTAGGGACAAGGGCCATTCCCTCGGCCATCTCATGAGTCCACGGCCTCAAGGGGAACAGCCACCATCGGAAGGAGGAGACGGCCTCGGACGTGCCACACACCCCACCCCCACCACACCCCACCCTACCGGCTACTCTGCATGCTCCTGGACACATCTGTTGCTCAACTGATCACCGCTGCACCTATTTTTGATTTGCAAATATATACATGCATAAAGCACGCAAAAGAGTATTATTAGAGACATATTCCAAATGGTTGCATTCCAGGGATGTTGATTTTTAAGAGAGTTGGGGAGGTTTTTTTGGAAGCAGAGAAAACGCTGACACTGCTATCCCATAAACAATACGTTTGATAGGAATTTCCTGTTTTTAAAACATATTGTTTAGAGTTGCCAAAGTAATTGTTTACTTTCAGAGGAGTTTCACATTAAGAGGAGGGCATAATGAGTTACAGGAGGCAGGAGGGCTGGTACATTCTGTTGCTTCCTAGAGAAGAAGAGAGTTGTTTTCACAGGGCAACTTTTCAGCTCTGAGGCACAACCGCAGAATTAGGTCACGGCTTTGAAAGCCTCGTCTATTTTTTGAAAGTGAAATCAAGGGCTGTTAAGACAAGTGGGGTCTCTTTTAAAAAAAGAATTCTGTTCTGGGCAGGCTCCAGCCATGGAAGGTCCATTCGGACCAAGAAGGGCAAGTAAAGCCAGAAGGCCGAACGCTTCGTTGTCACATTGCTTAGGATGCCAGTGTTGTTTCTCCGGCCTGCTGCTTCAGAACCACAAGGCACGGGGGCTGAGGGACGTTCTCGTAGGATGGAGAAGGGCCTTTCCCCCCCGACACCTGGGAAGGAACCTCCGGCCTGTTCCTCTTTGCATCCTCAGCGGAAAGCCAACAGCAGTGCCCTTGGGCTCAGCTGACCATGGAACTAGCAACCAGAGAATGCTTCAGTGTAGCACAACTCACGCCCGTGCTGCCTGAAGACAGCCTGGGGGACTTGGGGAGAAGAACATAAAGGCATCTGAAGAGGCCCAAGGAGGATCACAAGGAACTTAAGCACAGAACAGCTGAGAGCTCACTAAGAGAACAGTACATCTGCTTTGCTAGCCAACAGAGATAACAACTACTACCACACTAACACAGAGGAGGTGCTGCTGCCGCAGGGAACCCCAAGACTCCAATTGCGTTGATGTCCAAAGGCCACTTGGGGAACAGGCTTTAAATGGGGAGACCCGCTGACCTTCGGAGTTCAGAGTGATGAGGGTCACGTTGCTCCCGATATTCTGGTTCCCCAACTGGCCGCTGTTGGAAACGGAGTCGCTGGCTTCAGAGCCGCTCTCGCCATCTTCGTTGTGACTGTCTTCGTGGCCTGGGACTTTCACCACAATGGTGTTCTGCCTTCTCCCAGGGACCGCACTGCTTCAGGGGAAAGGGAAAGAGAGAGGAGGAATTCACAGAGACATTGGGGAAAGCACCTGACTGGTTTTGGCCACTGGGTGAATCTGAGTCAGATACAATGCCAGCATCTTTGGGTACTGGAAAATTAAGGCCATGCCGTTGCACCCCCCCAAAATCCTCCTATTTATTTCCTAGGACAGGTCGCCTGCTAAGGCAAAGGAGGAGAACCTCAATCAGCCCATAAAGAGCCAAATTGAATCGGAGATGCTCTCCTTGGGGGCAAGGGCCAACCTTCCAGAGGTGGCCGGGGCCAAAGACAAATGGGAGGGGCCACAAACACGGAGATTCTAACAGCTCCGCCTGCCAGGCCTTGAACCTCAACCCTTTTAGAACAAGATGGTGTGTGTGTGTGTGTGTGTGTGTGTGTGTGTGTGTGTGTGTGTGTGCACGCACGCACACACACACACACACACACACACACACACACCCCTGCAAAACTCCAACCCTTTTAGAATAGGAGTGGGGTGCACAACAGCACCAGAGCCATCAAGGGAGCATCCTAAGAAACTGGGCTGTGCAGAGGGCCAGAAGGGGACACCAGGAAGGCCAGGCCCTGTCCAAGCCTGCTTGACTGGTAGGAGGAGGCTAGTCTGCCATTTCTGCCCCCCCCCCCGCTCCCGCACACACCCTTGACACCCCTGCCCAAGGTCTCCGTGGGGCTGGAAGAGACCCCTGCTTGGAACTGGGAGCCAGAGGGGCCCGGGCGTGGCTAGGGCCCCTGCCCAGGCCACGGGAAGGGACCAGAGAGCAGCAGCCATGACTAACTTGCTCAGGATATTTTCCAGCGAGTCTGCTGCTCGGCTCAGTGGCTCCTCCTGTCCGACCATCTTGGCCACAATGGAGTTCTGGCGGTCATTGTTGAGGATGACCGTGGTCTGAGGGACGACACTGCAAAGAGAAGAATCGGAAAGAGAAATGAGGGAACAACAGAAAGAGGAAGAAGCCGTTTGGTCGTGAATTACTCCTCACTTGGAATTTATTTCATTGCATTCCTCCACAAAAGGCTTCCTAAGCCTGGTTTTCTTACCCTTTGGGTTTCAAGGCTGTTTACTAAGTATTGCATGCTAAAGCTTGTAATCCATCATCTTCTGCCTCTGTCCCATTCCTAGAACTTGTAATTCTTTCCAGCAGCTGACGGCTTTGCTGGAATTATGTAATGCCCCCTGACCGCTGGCAAAATTTCCCCCATTTCCCCCCATCCGCTCAAAGCCCACAGCCGAGAGGGAAGGAGGGAGGGAGGGAGGAGGGAGAACCCGGGTGGTGCCAAAGGCAGCTCCAGTTCCTGGAGAGCGACAAATGATTTCCCTTCGGACCCACAGGAGAAATCCCACAGAGGGGTCATTTTTACCCACAGAAACAGGAGGAAGGAAGGGGGTGTAAGGAAGAGGCAGGTAAGAAGCATAAATCATTTTAGCCTCAGTGCCTTCTTCATCAGGCAAAGAAAGGGGACAGAACCTGATCCCTCAAGGGATCCAAACACACACACACACACACACACACTCCCAGAGAGAGAGAGAGAGAGAGAGAGAGAGAGAGAGAGAGAGAGAGAGAGAGAGAGAGTTGTGCCCAACCACCTTCCTCTGGGAACCGGAGGGGGCAGCTTGCTTCCACGGATGTCCAGCTCGAGGACACCCACCAGGGGAGGCCAGGCTCTTCCATGTGCCGCTCCGCTTGGCATGGAAAGACCGCCCCCCACGCCCCATTTCCTCCCTCCCACCCACTTCCAAGCGGGCCTTTCCTTTAAACCTCCTTTGAGGTGCTTTATTGCTATGCCTTGGGATGTCCAATTTTTTTTATCACCCCATCCTTCAATTTCAATAAATTCAGAATGCCTGTTTTAAAAGTGTCACTTACCAGGACTGTAATTTTAATGAACACTCTGAATAATTAATTGCAGCCATAGAGATAAATGCAATGAAATTAAGCTTCCATTTAGGGAGACCTAAGGCTTTTGCTCATTCTGTGGATTCCTTTGAATAGGAAATCTTACAAATGAAAATTAATATAATATGGGAGAGTCCTTCTTTCTAAAGATCTAATTCGTTTTTGTGGGCCATTTTAAAGTGTGCCTGATGGCATTTAATTAACTTAAAACAACTTAAAAATGAAAGGAGTCAGAAAGGACTTGATATAAGCCATTAGGAATTAATTTAACCAGTGGAAAGGGTCAGGATCCTCAGTGCGGTCCCTGCCCAGAATCCCTAGTTCCAGTCGCCACCCTCCAGCTCCCTTTCCAAAGGGACACTGGGAACCGGCCTCTGCGTCTCCTTCTCTTCCTGCTCAATGAGGACTCTGGCAAATTAGGCCCCTCCCTGACGGGGGAGCGACGACGTGCAGGATGCTCTCCCTCAGAGCAGTGTCTGTACAGAGAGAAAGATGCCAAGAGCCAAGAATCTCCCTCAATGGGCAAACCGTTAAATGCAGCCATTGATGCATGGATTCATTAGCAAACCTGGCAGGCCAGCAGACCCTGTGTGTGTGTGTGTGTGTGTGTGTGTGTGTGTGTGTGTGTGTGTGTGTGTGTGTGTGTGTGTGTGTGTGTGTGTGTGTGTGTGTGTGTGTGTGTTTACGTGCACATGTGCCCAAGAGTGCACGCATGTGTGTGTGTGTGTGTGTGTGTGTCTTCAGCTGAAATGGCTCTTCACAGATAGAGCCTGAAAGCACTCGTTGCAGAAGGAGCAAGTGACTGACCAGCAGGTCCAGACAGACAGACAGACAGACAGACAGACAGACAGGCAGGCAGACAAGGGGCCCCCAGCCATGCCATGCCGGGTGCAGCCTTTCCCTCTACAGGAAGGGCCCAAGGAGTGGGGCACCACAGGTGAGGAAAAAGTGCGCTGTCCCTTGACTGACATGGACACAAACGGCAACGCTTGGCCTTCCAGACCTGCCTCTCAGAGCCGTGCGTGGAGGGTCTCCCGGCACGAGGCGCCTTCACTTTGAGGCAGAACACAGAGATATGAGCCAAACACAGCTCACCCACGAGCGTGCACGCAACCCCGTGAGTTTTGATTTTCCTCTCCTCAGGCCACATCCTTCAAAGATTCCTACCCTGCTCTACAGCAAATCCATGTTTTCCTGATTTGAATAAGATAAACGACAGGTTTGCTACAAGCCAGAATCAAAGCCATCCAAGCCCGGTTGGTGGGCACAGGATGCCCACAGCTCCCGCCGCCTGCTGGCTGGCTGGCCCTGGGCGCACGGCTCTCCCTCAAGCACACCGGGCGTCAGGCCCCTCTCTCTTCTGGAACTATATCTCAGTTGCTTAGCTTGGCTCCCAGTTTGGACAGACAACTATTTCCTGCATTAGTCAGGCAGACCCTCCGCTCCTGCCAGATTTTAATTCCCATACACATCACGGCAGTATCTGATGGACAACGAGGGGCTGACCGATCGAAAGGCAAAGTAAGTTCACAAGGTTATTTGTTAGTCATAAGCATAGACAGAAGGAAACTGCTGCAGAAATCAGGAATGATCCACAAAGCAACTTATTTTTCACATGGAAAAGCAAAGCAAAGTGTTCTGCTGGTATACTGTCCCACACCACTTCAAGTACTCTCTGGGTGGTTTACAGTTTAATTAGAGTATGCAGCCTACACATTGCCCCCCCCAGCAAGCTGGGTACTCATTTTACCAACCTTGGAAGGATGGAAGGCTGAGTCAACCATGAGCCTGCTACCTGGGATTGAACCCCAGGTCATGAGCAGGACAGGCATTTAACCACTGCACCACTACCACTACCACCACCACCACCAGCACAACAACAACAGTGGAAGCACTAACAGGCACTAGAATAGTCATCTCTCCTCCTCTGTAAAGAAACCCAAGGTGAAAATTACCTGCAGGTAGTGTCGGATCTTTTCTCTTTCAAAATCATGTCTCAAGAATGGACAAAACCAGGAAAGTGAGGCCAAAGCCCTGCTCTTCCAGCTAAGGATTGCTCGCTCCTCCCCCCCCCCGTCTGCTTGGATACAAAGTGAGAGGGAAAGTGGGCATAAAGGTTTTCCTCTGGCAGAAGGATCAGCCGGGGCCACAAAGACACCAGCATCTCACAGGTGGCACCTCCTTGAGATACAAAGGCATCCCTCCGGGGACAGACCTGAGTCTCAGCCCTCCGCTGCTCTCCAGTGCTAAGAACGGGATGCTAATTACACACATGTTTAGCATTAGCACGATGTTGTCACCCGTGGTGGTGTTAAAGGCTCCTCTTCTGCAACAACATCCCCAGGACAAAAGGAATCTCAAGAGTGCAGTGGTATCTTGGGGCGGGCGGGCGGGGGGGGGGAGAGGCAAACATTTCTAATTAAACATCAAACCCTGCAGTAGCCTTACAAGACACAACAGGATTTCGGTCAATAAATCTGAACCAGCTGCTGCCGCCGGCCAACGGCCTGTCCCTTACCCAGCAGACAGCTGACAAAAGAAGCCGGCCTCTGGCCCCCTCCGGCCTGCCTCCCCCTCCTCTCCCTTTTATCCAAGCAGCCTTCCTGGCTGGGACGGAGGGAGGCCAAGGTGGGCAGCATGAAGGCTCCAAGTGACTTTTCACCTTTCCCAAGGCCAAAGTTCACAGGAGTTGGGCCAAATGGATGGGTGGGATGGAAACGTCAGCCAGGTAAAACGAAGGCGGGAAGGCCCTGGGCCAAGGGGAGCCCTCCTGGCAGCCTCAAGCCCAAGCAAACGTTGGGAGAGCCATCAGGCGGGAAAGGCAGGGCAGGGCAGGGCAGGGGGATTTCCCGCCCCTGCCTGGGAACCGATTCCTCACACCTGTCTCGTGCATCCAGTTCTCTATCCGCCTCGATGTCAAGAATGTGGAACGGAGGATCAGTTTCATTTTTTAGATTCCCCAACAAAGTTGTTTTCCTTGGCTTTTAGCTCTCTGATATGCAAGCTGGCCCCCAATCAGCCTGCAAGCCCGGGTCACCCCCTGTGCAGCACGCAGACCCAAGGAGCCGTTTCCCGACGTTGTTTCCTGGCAGGCAGAGCAGGGCCCAGGGCCCGGCCAGGCTGGACAAGGCCTGAATGCCAGGGAAGAACAGGGAGCTGCCCCCCAGCCCAGGCCCCTTGGCAGGCCTGCCCTCCCCCCCCCTCTTTTCCAGCACCAGAAGGATCCGGGAAGGAAACGGGGCAGCCCCACCTGGCCGGCAAGGATGGCTTTCGCGCTTGAATCAGGCTGTGGGGATGGCGAGAAGAAAGAGACTAACGGGGAGCCCCCTTGCTGTTGAGAGGTCATGTGATTTCTCTGGAGGAAGGCAAGGGTGGGGAAGGCGGTGTGTGACCCCCCCCCCACCCCACCCGCCCCCAGGGTATTTCTGCAAGCCCTGAGGAAACCAAGCCAACCCCCTCCCTTTTTTTAAAAAAAAATCTCTGCTTATCACACTTCTTTTCTTCCCAATAAGTTAAGTGGACTCCAGGAATCAACAAGGCATTTTTCATGCAAAAGTTAACTTTTTACAGGATACAGTAAGCCTTTATTCTGCATACAAGGCATTCTTTTTCCAATGGACGTTCTAAATAGAAGACAGATGCCGGGTATTCAGAGTCATCTGGCTTGTGATAAGCCATCCTACCTCTTTAGCATCAGGTATTTTGTGTACACAAGCAGCATCCCCGCCTCCGCCCTCTGCCATCCCCAATTACCTACGGGCTCTCCTCCCTCTCTCTTGTTAGAGGACAACCTGAAGGCCTCGAACCTTGATTTACAAGCACATTGCAAGCAAGGCAGCTTTTAGAGTTTGGAATTTCAGCCCAGCCAGCTCCCAGGTGCAAAAAGCGGACTTGCCAAGAATTCCGAGTTCTCAGTGCCAAAGGTCCAGCTTTATATATAAGGCGTTTCTGCCCCCTTCTGTTTACTGTGAACCAAGGCTAGAAAGATGGGAGGCAATTCTTTCAGTCTGGTGGTGACGGCTCTTTTAAACATTTACTCAGGCTCCAGGTCAGCTCTCAAAGCTCTGAAAGTGATGCATTTTGTACTTCTCTGTCCCCAAGGAACACAACCCACCTGAAAATTGTGCCGGCCAAAATCTGAGACACAAAGTGGCCACTAAATAGTTCATGGGATCACAGCACTGTGGAGTCCCAAACGGTCAGCAGTCCCAGCTGCTCACCCAGGAATCTGTGGCCCAAGGACCCCCTGACCAATGGCTCGTCCACCTCGGCATGGAATCTCACCATGACAGGGCAATCCATCACCTTCATTCCACTCTCCAACCACCCTGAACGCTTCTCCTGATTACAGGTCACCACAAGACAAATGCATTTCACACTGACGGAACTGGAATCACAGAGAGGCCTGGCAAGAGGAGAAGCAATGGTTTTTTCTTCAAAGTACAAGGAAGGCAGTAAAATGAAAAATGGTGCCTGGCTTCTATCTACCACAAAGCGAGCAGCAGCTACAAACAATTGGTATTGTGTGAACAACTCAAAAGTCACCGCACACACTGTCTAATTGACAAATGCAGATTCTGTCCTCCTCTCCAGAAACTGCCCCCCCCCAAAAAAAAATCCTCTCTGAAATGCCTGAAATGCTCTGTAGGGCCCAGGGAAAGCTAGAGATAAGCTCAAACCCACTCACCTGCCACATCCCCTCCTTAGAAGTGCCCTATGTATACATCAAGTGGGCTTCCCTTAGGGGAGACCGCACCACCTAGACTATCCAGCCCTGGAACACCCGCCAAGGCTGCCCTCCGAGGTTACAGGCCAGGGTGACTCCGGCCCTCTTCAGGGTTGCTGCCGTCCTGGGATTGGGCCTGGGCCCTTCGGCATGCCCCACCGAGGCTCTTCTGTTCATCTGCTCAGGAGGACAGAGGAGGTATGGCACAGACTGAGAAGAACCCATCCTCCGAGTCTGTAATAGCCAAGAAGACCTTTCACGAAAAAACCAGACACATTCTCAAGATGCAACGGACACCCTCTTGTTTTCCACTACTGCTGCTTTTCCATTTGTTCCTTCTCAGCTAGAGTTATCGCCTTGTTAATTTTTGTTCTTCTATATCTCTCATACAAGATTTTTGGCTTACACAGATTTTAAGATTGTCCAAGACTGTTTCACAGCAGTCCTCTGCACTGGGAAGCTTGTTATGGTTCTTTGCCTGAAGAGACGTCATTAAACAAAATCTTGCTGCACTCACTTTATCCCCTTGAAACCACATATAAAAACCCAGCAACTCCTCCTTGATCTTATTATTTATCTATCAATAGCCTGAAGCACTGGGACCTTCAACAATTTAAAAACAAATGGCTCATTAATGAAACCATTTAGCTAATAGCCTTTGGCTCGGGAAGCATGAAGCAAATGTGGTTCAGATTTCGGTCAGTTCAAGAAGTTTTGACAAATCTAATTCTGCAATATGTTTGCATGAGTAACGGTCCTCGTGTCCAAGAGGCAGGTTGGCTTCAAGTGATTCTTCTTAATTCTATAAACTGACCTTGTGAAACTCAACACCAAATGCTCACATTTGAAGGGGCTGTGCTCTTCCAAGAACTGTAATATATTGGACACCACATTACAGAAGGTTTGGCTCCTTTACTCCAAGTTCAAGGCATGCACAATTCCAATGCAAAGAAAAGGTGGGATTTCAAGGGGTAATTCTCTCTCTCTCTCTCTCTCTCTCTCTCTCTCTCTCTCTCTCTCTCTCTCACACACACACACACACACACACACACACACACACACACACACACACACACACGCGCGCATTCCCGGGACCTTCAACTGGCACTTAAATCCAACTACAGAGGCTGCCCTGGGCAGCCTTGGGGAATTGCCCCTCTGAAGTCTCCTTTCACACCGCAAAACAGGAACAACTGTGACCCTGCCATTCCCAGGTATCTCTAAAAAGCATGCCCCCAAAGGAACCAAAATCCACTTGGTTCAATCACCCTTCACCAGCCAGTGGCAACCCCAACCAAAGGGCTCCAACTGAATAACCATTTTGCTGAAGTGGACCGAAGGCGAGCCAAGGCCAGGTTTTGTCTTTTCTAAAAATTGTTTTAACGTTCCTGAACAACAGAAACCTTGGAGGTGGCTGACCTTTACCCCATCCTCCGTTCTTTCCGTTTCCAGGTCCCCTATATATGTCTGGATGGTGCCCTGGAGGGCTAGCTTGCCTGTGTCAACAGATACAAACATTAACCAAACAGGCATCCCAGACCTCTTCCACATGGACCAAGGTCGCCTGGATGGGACAAAGTCCAGTCCTGAACGTCAGAGAGGGAGAGGGAGAGGGAGAGGGAGAGGGAGAGGGAGAGAGAGAGAGAGAGAGAGAGAGAGCTCTCATCAGCATACTCAGGATTCGCAGGGGACAAGCAAAGGAGGAGAAAGAATGCAGATGTAAATTGACTATGGAGCGCATTGGCCAGTAAATTACCCCAGCTGCTACTCCAAAGAGGGGATTACCGCACACGCACCCCCCCCCAGACTAAGCTATCAAAGTTTTAAGATTAAAACTGACAAACTGTTTTCCTTCTAAAAGCACTTGGCCAGGCCTCGGGGAGAGTTTATTGCAATCAATGAAATTCTTTATGATTTAAATAAAAGAAAAGGGGAAACACACCAAGCTTTGCTGCTGATAGCGAGAAGACAGCCTGGCTGAGGTATGGGTGTCGATGGCAAACATGTATACGTATAATTTAATTACTTCTCCTTCAGAGTTCTAAGCTTTCATTAGTTTCATTTATTGAAACTGTATTTCTGGTCACAGTTGCTTGTGGCTTTCCCGAGGGCAACACATATAGCAGCTTTAACACCACATCTTCTAAGCCTGCATTATTAAATTAAAGGGTGACAACATTTCCATTTTCTGCCGCTCTGGAACCCTTTTCTCAAGTTGCTTGGCTTACTACCTACATCACAAAAGGCTGAACTTCTACAACTGGAGTCCAGAGGGTGTGTGTGCATTTCAGGAAGCAAAGCCAAAAATGCATTCCAGCTGGCATTAACTGCGAAACACTGCCGGCCACATGCCATTAATCAAAACCTAACACACCCAATCTGGTGGATACTGAGAACAATTCACACCTCATACTGCTCAGCTACACCTACAAAGTACATGGAGTGCATAGACACACGTGGCCACCTACAGCTGCACACCACAGGATCCTGTGACAGCCTCTCCAATGCACGGCCTAGAAACCTCCCTGAAGGAAGTGCCACTCAAAGCGACACTATTCCAAATTCCAAAGGACTGGCAAGCTATGGGGATATGCTTGGGAAAATTACTTTTGGGGCACCAGTGCCCAGACTACCCTGCTATGCAAGGTCTGCAGGTAGGAATGACAGTGGAACCCATGGAGAAGGAAACTCCACTGAAAGGTTGTAGAAGCAGGAACCTCATCTTTCCAGACTCATCAAGGAAATGTCCCTAAACTATCCCAGTTCTTCAACCAGGTCCAGATTAACAAGACAGCAAGATGGAGAAGAAAGTTGTGACATTTTGTGGCAAAGGCTATGACCCTTGCACAACACTGTGAAAGACAACTGTGAAGAGGCTCCAAGTCCCTGTTGCATGTCGGCTGATCAAGTGCTGTTGGAGACCAGTAAGCCCCCTGGGCACGCAGACCTGGCGACGCCAGGCTTTTGCTGGCTATTCGAACAGCCTTCGAACCATCGGGCTGGGTGTCCAGCAAGAGCTCCAAGGGAATCCCAATACCAGCAGCCGTGCACAGCTTCCGTCTGGCTGGAGGCAGGCCCTTCAGGATCCATCTGCACCTGCAAGGTCAATTCTGATCGACACACCTGATCGGCTCCTGGCATTTATCCAGGCAGCTACCCAGATCCCCCGTGTGCCAGACGGAGGCTCTGGAGGCAGCACGTATCGACCTCCCCCACACCGCCCCCGGCCTTACCATCTCACTTTGTTGCAGGTCTGGGTCGCGCCGAGGGGTGAGCCGGCCACCATCGGGACCTGGATGGGGCTGTGTTGCTTGTTCATGACCAGGTCCAGCTTCTCTTCCAGGGATTTGCAGGTGGCATCGAGAGCCAGCAGCTTGGCTTCAATGCTGTCCAACCGCAGGCAGATCGTTTGGTTGATGGAATACAGGAAGGACTGGGAAGGAGAAAGGCCCAATAAGAGAGCAGCTCTTCTGTTCTGCCACTGACAATTCCGCCTGCAAAGGCCATGCCCGCAAGCAGGGCCTTCCGACCATCTGGACACTCAGACCGACAGCCATCCCAGCAGGGTTGCCTGCGTGCCTCCGTTTAGGGGACTCTACCTCTGGGGTTACCTCTCACCCTGTGAGGCGATGGAGCGGTGCTAGCCTGCTCAGCTTCTCCTCTGAGAGGAAGGAAGCTGAAGAGTCACCCATGCATTTCAGAAATGGGTGGTGTTCTGTTGTCAATTAAAACGGAAAAGCTGTATTGAGAAAAAAGTACCCCTATACCAATGAGCAGAGTCACCGCCAAGGAGGCCAAGCACTCAAGACTCCACTCAGGGACCTCCTCCTCCTCCTCCTCCTCCTCCTGAAGGCCAAGGTGCTCCTGTCTCATACAAAGAAGGCACCACCAAGGGCTTGGATTCCGTTTGCCTCCAACCAGGAGCGCCACCCTTGCCAGATCGCTCTTTCCCAAGGCAAGCCATTCAGGCAGTGGGACCCCATTGCTGGAGTGCCCTCCCCTGGGAAAAGGCAGCCCCTTTGTGGTGGTTTTTGACCGCTCTGCTGAAGCAGCAAGAAGGGGCTGCTTCTGACATGATCAAAGAAAAAGAAAAATATGTTGCACATTCCGTGCTTTGTTCTCTCTTTTTCAGGGTTCTTGCTCACATCTATTATGCAATTATGTTTTATGGGTTTATGTTGAATTTACTTTGCTAGCATGTTGTTTTCTTGTTGTAAGCCACCCAGAGTGGCCCTACCGCCAGACAGACAGGGTACAAATATAACAGCTAAATAAAATAATGTAGCGCTAACACCTCCGTAGGAAGTGCCGCCTCTGCAGGCACAACACTGCCCTTGGGGAGGAAGCTGTGACCCAGGGGGGAGAAATAAGCCCTCCTTCCAAAATGGCTTGCTATTTTTCACACCTGTATTAAGCATTGGTGGATGCTTTTGGAAACAAATGGCAAGGCAGGGCAACAAACACTGCCTGTGCTTCAGAAAAAAAAACCCTCAGGTTTATTAGTAGACTCCTTTTCTGCCACTACAGCTCTCAAAGCAGCAGGCTGAAAGGAATAGCAGTCAAGTAACATTTAAAAAGAGCTTTCCTTCCTTCCTATAAGAAGGACTTTCTGCTTTTATTTACACAGTATTTACCGTATCTTCCCTAAGAACTTTCTAGAGTGCCACCTAGCGGGCTGAAGTCGAAAGCAGCATAGAAAAAGCAAGTTAGCTGGAATTCATAATGTGGTGCTGCCTTTAAGAGATTAACCCAACACAGATAAAAATCTGTCCATGCTTTCACAATCACAAATCCCTTTGTCAGGAAAAATGCCTGCCTGCCTTTGCCCTCCCGCCCCCCCCCCCCACACCCACACCAATGAAGGAACAGGCTCAGTGTTAAAGCCATAAACCTGAAGGTTCTCAAGAGGAACACACAGAGGTTGAAATGCTTCAGCGTAAACATCATTTGCTGTCCAAGATCCTTCCGTAGCTTCCATGCCTCCAGCCTGGCCTTCCAGGCACCACGAAACAGCTGGCAAAGGTCGAGGCATGGAAGCAGGGAAGAAGCAGGTCTAGGGCCGGGGCCTTCCCACTGCTTGTCTGCATCGTCTTTGGCACATGTGAGCAAAGGCTGTGAGGGTCTTTTCATTTTTTCCAGAAATGTGTCATTTTCCCTTTTATGTGTGTGCTTTTGTGAACACCATTGGCCACCTCAGCATCCTGTGGAGCCCAAATGAACAATGGGCGGCAGCAACGGAAGGAGCTCGAGTGGGCTATGAAAGCCGATCCTTGAAATGCGTAAGAGGAAACTAAACTGCCTGTGAGCTCACAAACCAGTCATCCCTACCAGAATCATCAAGACAGCATCACTCCAGGATATCCCACATCACTGCTTCCAAGTCAATATACTGCATGGGAATACTAAATGGGGGCAAATCCGTGCATTTTTTCTACCTGATCCACACCTTTCAAGCTCAAGGGAAATGAAAGTCTACCATAGGCAGCTAATACCATAACATTACAGGGATAACTTTTTAAATAACAGAACACCAATCAGAGATAGGGTAGAACTAAGTCCTAAATCCACCATAGTAAGGCAGTTCCGAAGTCTAAATCACAGCATGCTGATCCAGATATACAGCCTTCTGTTCTATATTCACATTATATTTGTTGCCAAAGGCTGACCTCTTTCTGGCTGAACTAAAATACCAGAGTTTTTTGCTGGAGCCTTACAGGAGTTTCCTGTCACGCGTGCAAGATTTGTCATTGACTGCCACAAAGGCTTGCTCTCCTTCGACAGGCACCAAGCGGCTAATATCTTCCTGGTTGGCTGATAGGCTAGCTAGAATCAGAGCCCTTGATGGGGCGCTGCAAAAAAAGCATTTCCCGGAAAATCACTGGATTTATATTTGGAAGGATGAATTAAGTACGGGAAGTGCTTCTGTCACTTTTTGTAGTGTGTTTTAATAGGAAGATAGTTTGTCTCCAACCAGTGCATAAGGTCCTTGATCCAGACCGCACTGCCCAGTCAAGGAGGCTTGCTAATCGAATGTTTCCCTCCTGTGTTATGGTTTTCGTGGTAAGTAGAAGAAAGCAGACTCCTGTGCCTTCCCAATCCCTGTATAGAACCTGGGGCCAAGACGCAAAAGAGCACACATGATCCTTTTGGGTGTAATATTGCCTTGCAAACCAAGCCCACTAGTCGGTCTTCCATTTAAATATAAATCTTAGGTGGCATCAAGGAACCTGAGTCAGGAAAAGAACACTCCCCTCTCCATCAGGCACTAGCTGGATACTATGCACCCCCACAACAGCAGAGCCACAACCTTAATCGAGGGATCCTGGCAGTTAATTTCTATCCGTTGCCGTTTTAAAGGTGGATCGACGTCTTCTTCCGTCACTTCATGGTTTTCCAAAACAACTGCAGAACAGAAACAAAGCAACCATCTTCAGAATGCCTGCCATCGTGTATGGGGTGGGGAGGACGTTTGGGTTTAGCGAGGCACGCACAGCTGAAACGTCCTCGAGGAACTATTCCGGTGAGGGGGAAGGGGAGGGAACGCCACTCCCCGGACATCCAAACGGGGGCTACTGGCCATCGGAGGGTGTTTCAATTGGGAAAGAAGCAGCCTCAGGATGCTGCTGACCCCTTAGTTTACCTGCAGATCACCCACTGCAGGTCTCCCCAGAAACATACCGGGATGATCTGGGTTCAAGTCCTCAACAGCAATCTGAACCACATCTGCTAAATCCTGCTCTGTCATCATTCAGAAACAGGCAGCAGAGTTGAGCCGAGGGAGATCCGTTAGTTCATGCAGATCTGGTTCTGAAACATATCAGGAAGGCAAAACTAGGGTCATCCAGAGGCTACGGATAGTTATTATCACAACGTGAAAGATCGCATACAAGTCATATTCTTATTCATATTCATTCTTTTTTGACACAAACTAGAAACTGTAATTCATTTTTAAAGAAAATACCCACTCCACCTTCATGACACAGATTTCATAACCGCCCTGCTGGCACAGTGCTTGCGGCTATTAAGTGCCTCCGTCTGAATGCCACGAGAGCGGCTGAAACGGAAGAGACACGTCCTCGTCATGGCTCTCATGGTGTCAGCAGACACAGAAACATTTCATCCAGAAATCTGGTACCCAGCACACACCTGCAGTCACACTGCCTAATGCAAGCCACCCCAAGTGATAAACAGAGGCAGGAATTAATTCATTATTTATTTATTTACAACATTTTAAAACATATATGTAAAACAATTTAAAATCCAACAATTCAAAAGACAACATGAAAACATTAAAAGCATTAAAAGTATTGTACTAAGACTTGCAAAGACCTCAATCCTCAACCCCGAAAGGTTCTAATGAATAAGTCATGCCTTAACTTGGTCCTGAAATGATGCCCATGCTGGTGCCAACCAAGCCCCCCGGGGAGGGTATTCCACGGAGAAAGAGATTTCTTGTATCATCCCAAACCCCACTGAAGGCATCTTAGCCCCAGGGTTATGCTGCTCAGCCATTCAGTTCCACTGCCTTCCACTGGGCTTCATCCCAGGTAAGGGGGCTCAGCAGGACAGAAGCCTTAATCGGGAAGCCGGGCAAACAGGCTCAGCCAGCAGCTCTGGAGCGAGTCCTCTGCCTCTCTTGTTTTTACCTGGAGGAGTTCAAAGAGATATATCTCTTGCTCACTGGATAAACGGGAGATGGCTCTTAAAGATGGTCGTTTCCACTGGCTTCCCTCCCCCCCACCTCCCCAAAATACCTGTATCAGAAATTACTTGGGGAAAGTTTATCGGCCAGCTAAAGGGTGTTTCAACTGAACGAATCACACAGAGGAATCTGCTCTGTATTGCAGCCCCGGAGGCTGTGGGGTCCCCAATTACTCCCGACCACTAACACTGTGGGGGCTGCCAGCCCTTCGAGGTGGGATGCAGGACGCACGCCCACCTGCCTACCTGACGCTGCCTGCAGCAGGGATAGTTAAACCAATGGCACGCCAAAGGATGCATCGTCTGCAGAAGGTGATGTGCGATGCCAGCCCAACAGAACCAGCTTTCCAGCTGGCCTCTTTCCTGACAAGCCAGAGGGCCGCATCCTGATAAACAAGGAATGGGGCAAAATCCCGGGGGGGGGGGCGTCATTATGTCATTGCTGCCACACGTGGGGGCTATCGTGGAGTGCACACAGGCCCCCCCCCAGCTGTGTTTCATGGCCTGACCATGACGCCCATGCCAAGCCATCTACGGGGCTCGGCCTCTTTCTTCCCTCCCTCCATCTCTCCGCTTATTTATTTATTTATTTATTTTAAAACTTTTATACCGCTCCTACTTCCCAAGCGGGAACTCAGGGCGGTTTACACAAAAGCCCGAAAGGCAAAGAACAGTAGCAGCGGCAGGGGCAGACTTACGGCATATGGGGGGGGGGAGGAGGAGGAAGGAAGGGGGGGGGGAAGGTACTCTAGTCATTATTAAAGGCATCCCTGAAAAGGAAGGTCTTCAATCCTTTCCTAAAGGACGCCAACGTTGGAGCCTGTCTCAACTCCCTGGGCAAGTTGTTCCACATAGGTGGCACCGCCACCGAGAAGGCCCGCCCACGGGTACTTGTCTTACGGGCCTCCCTCGGGGGGATCGTCTGCAATGAGAGGGCCAGAGATGAACGGGTGGGTCGGGCTCGATCTGATTGTCGGTGAAGCCGCTCCGCCAGATAAACAGGGGCCAAGCCATGGAGGGTTTTGTAAGCCAAAACCAGCACCTTGAACCTTATTCGGGAGGCAACGGGCAACCAGTGGAGACGGACCAGGATGGGAGTGATGCGGTCAAAACAATTTGACTGAGAATGAAGCCAGTCCCTGGGAGGTGGTCGTGCTTAAGCCAGGCTACGGGCTGCCCCTTGGCTCTTAGGCTTGTCAGTTCACGTAGCAGAGGCTCCCCATCCATAACCTCGAGCTCTCTCGCTCACTCTCCTGCACGCGCACGGCAAGGCAGGCCTGGGAGCAGAGCAGCCTTCCAGGATCTCTTTGTCAGCGCAAAATAAGATTTTGAGGCGCTTCTGGTCACAACCCACAACCGTTTTCTTTCTTTGGTCTCCAAGGTTTCCACAATTCAGCTCCTGCAAGCTTCAAATGCAGCTCTAGCGCTTGGCTCCTGGTCTAGAGCCAATGGTTTTTCTCCACCGTCCCGGTGGACTTCCCTGTCAGGGATTGTTAGAGCTCTTACTAAGGGAAGTCTCCAGCCTCCAAAAGCCAAATTAAAATCACTGGAGCCATTCACAGCTGCTGCTGCTGCTGCTGCTGCTGCTACAGATGAGTGGTGCTGGTGGGGGAGAGGAAGCACAGGGAGAGGCAAGGGGAATTCTCAGTACCTGGAGCAAGGAGGGTTAGCAGGACGAATCTGGTTTGCCAGTGGGAAGGGCAGTTCAAGCAAAAACAAAAGCGGCATTGCAGAGTTGCTGCTGCCCGTTTCTCTTCTGCTCACAGCCAGGAATGCCATCAGAGCAGACAGGTGCAGCCCTACAGAGAGGGATCCACCTCAGAGCATCCCTCAAGCGCACTAATTCCCTCCCCCTGCCCCCCCTGCCGCCCTCACATACCAAACTCTCTCTCTCTCTCTCTCTCTCTCTCTCTCTCTCTCTCTCTCTCTCTCTCTCTCTCTCTCTCTCTCTCTCAACTCTGCCAAATGAGGACACCACACGGCATCAGAGCCGTTTCCTCAAAACATTTCTGCTGCCAAGAGAGAATCATTTGAGAGGATGCCACGAAATCTCTCCCGGCTGCACTCAGTGGGGCAAGAGGCCCAGGCAATCTGGCAAGAGGCTTCAGGCATGGGGCTGGCAAATCAAGCTCGCCATCTCTCAGAAGCCCTGGAACCTGGCCAGCCTTCACAGAGCAAAACAGCTGGGCTAGGACTGCCATCTCATCATGTCCCTCCCTGGCTGCAGGTGCTCTGGGAAGGCCAGCCCTGCGCTGGAGGAGGGGGAGGAGGAGGGGGAGGCTTCCAAGCCACCCTTTTCAAAAAGGGACAAAACTCAGTCAAAATCTCTGTTGCTTCCTGTATGCCTTTCACCCACGAGAAGATCAGAATCGCATGCAGCTGCCACCGACTTCCTTAAAACAAAGATGTCGGTACCAGCCCTTGTCTTTTCCTCCACCAGAGCCAGAGGCTGGGAGGTCAACTCTCCACGGTGCCTCCCGGGAGAACAGCCACTCTGGGTGGCCTTGGGGCAAGCTGCACAGTCCCAAGGCACCCCTCCCCCAAAAGAGGAACGGGGAAATCACTTCCGTGTGTTCTCAACCAGGGTAACCTTGAAAAGGGTCACCATGAAAGTCAGAATCGAGTGGACAGCAGACAATGGTGTTGCTCCCTGCCTGCAATAACCCAGGTTGCTGATGGGAGTGACGATCCACACGAGGCAGAGGTAAGGGTTTTATCACTGAGAAGAGACAGAAGCAGAGAGGTCCCGAGTAATGCTGGATTGCTATCGGACTCATGAAGTCACGCTGCATCCTGCCAAGGGGGGAATTCTGCCTTGTCTCCTCCATTGCCTGTCATTTAAATGCATGAAGCCCCTTGGAGAAACTTGCACCAGAAAGCTTGGTTTTGAGTTCCGATGTAAATACAGCTGGCTCTCCTCCTTGCTGAGGCTGCGGCTGGCTGGTGAGCTTCCCCCTCTCAGGTACCATGATCTGCATCTTCACCCAGGCATTCCCAAAGGCTCTCCCAGGGATGTGGAATCTTTTAGATTTCTCATTTCTGATAAATGTTGTAAAATCTTGCATTCCTCCTCTTCTTCGAGAGGGCATGCACAGCTCAGAAGGAAATCAGAAAAGTCTCAATACCAGAAAATGACCGAACTGCCACGTACCACAGAAGAAACCCAACACCCTCAGGCAGGGTTCAAGTGGCAACCTCCCAGGCTTGCAAATAAGCCCACAAATATTACCTGCCCAGCAGAGAAGGAGGAGGCCTGGCTGGCCCGCAGCCTTCTTGGCTGGTTAGTATCACACTCCAAGCCGTGGTATTTGTTTCTGAGGGATTGTGGTCCATGTCACAAAATTTGGGGGTGGGGTGGGGAGTCTGTGCATGTTCAGGCCATTTGAAAAACGAGGGGTGGTGGTTGTGGTTGTCAGGAGGCCAAAAAGTATGTAAACAGGATGCATTCTTCCCCACCTACCACCCTTTGCCTGTTAAGGCAGATCTGAAGAACAGGGTCTTCCTCCTCCCACAGGGCAGGCTCACCAGTGCTGGATGATGGCATCCAGGGACCCAGGCTTATTTCTCAACCCTAAGCAGAACTTGCTCCATCTCAAAATCCATCCTGCTTGGCAGACAACATGACCCAAACATATGTTAACAGAGGAAGCTGAATTGTTTCCTAACAGTTTCGTCCAAGAAGTTCAACATCCCTACTAAACGCGTGATCCTTGTCACAATTCAAAAACATATAGAATACAGTAAAACGAATTAACTAGAGACACCTGTCATCATGACACAACGAAGGTTTTTCCAGTACTTAAATGACGGTTCCTTGAAGTGTAATTCTTGGCTTTTCAGGGTCACTGAATTGCCTTCTGAACCATTTTCTTCCCCACATGCCTGTGGTTCTGTAGTAATACACAGCACCAGCACACATCCTTCCCAGTACTTTTTTTTAAATATTTGGACCTCAAATAAGCCCGTTCCAAATGAGAAAAAACAAATCCAGTTAAAGGTGATCAGCAGTGTAGCATGCAGTTGTCATGGCTATTTCATGCCTAATTTTTCCTTCTTCAAGCACCCGACAGCAATCAAACCTCCCTCCTGTCATAGCCCATGGTGGCATGAGGGGCTACAAGGCCCTTGGAAAGCCTGACGGCTGTGATTCGTTCTAACATCATGAAGCCTCAGCTTGGCTCACCTCACCCAACCAGATGGCAGATAGATCTTATATTTTCTGCTCACCGGTTGCTCCCTAGCCAATCACGTCATGTGTCAACAGACTGTAACACTGATCATTAGCCCAAATGACATACTAAAAAGACGCCCTTTTGTCAAAGAAGGTCAATTGCACCGCATGCTAGAGCCTGGGTGACTCTCTGCGGGCTTTTCTGGGGCACTTTAAGACTAGGATCAATCAAGGTGTACCTCAAAAAGTTTCTAATTTCTTGCTGCATGGAAAGCTACAAAGATGCCAAAGGGACTCCAAAACACACAGAGGCCTGGAAGTCAAGTAAGGGAAGGCACCGGATGCTGGATCACCCATGTCATCTTGCACGACCCTTCCCAGGAGCCTTTGCCACTAGCATTCCTGGCCAGGGTTTCTGGGAGTTGCAGTCCAAGGGCACCTGGGTGACCCACGGTTGGGAAGCACTGCGGTAAGTGGTCAGGAGACTTCGTTGCAAAGTCCAAAATTCAGGAGGAGGAGGAGGAGGAGGAAGCAGCGATGGAGTTCACAGAAACAAGAGCCTGGTGGCAGAGGGCAGTGGCACCTGTGCTTGACAACGAGGCTGAGCAAGAGGCCATGCTTTCGATGGGGTGCTTCAGTAGCCCAATCGTTAAAGAAGGCAGCTCCGCTGGCATCTGGGTCAGGGTTTACAATGCCCCTCTTGAGCCTCTTGGCCACTTTGTGAATTATGACTCGGATACTCGTTTCTGTTTATTTGTTTATGTTGTTCATTTAGATGGGGATCGGCCACAAGCCCCTTCCAAGTGAGCCTTGAGCACTCACACAAGTCTGCTTACATAACTGGCCTATTTTTATTAACCTGGAGACACTCTTGGCAAGAAACATGCCTTTTCGCTATGTTCTGCACCACATCTGGCAACATACAGAAGAAGCAGAGCTAGGAAGACGCCCCAGATAGCAAACCCCTAGACTGGCTCAAGGCAGTCAACAGACGCAATGAGCATTACGCTCTGGCACAATCTGAGGAAGTAAAGGCAGCTACACACTCACAAACCTTCCATTCCGGGGTGAAAGGAGGAGGAAACTGCCAGTTCTTCAGTGCCAGTCACACACCATGGCTTCTTTGCTTCCCCCCGCTCCCCAACAAAAGGCATTCAAGGGCCAGGGCAAAGGCTAGTTTGCCAGGTGCCTGCTGGTACTTGAGGGAGGGAAGAGACTCACTTAATGCTACACCCCTCAACGTACAATCTGAGCATCTCATGCCAACCCAGCTGGAATAAAGTCTCCATTTTTGAGGCTTCACTAAGTACCCCACCCTGAGTCTTTCAAGACACCATCTGACCATCCTTCACAAAGGTCCTGAAATCTCTTCTCTTCTGTGATATTTGATTTTACCAAGGTAGTACCTACCTTGGTATTTCTCAGGAGGTGCTGGACTACAACTCCCATTGCCTTTAGTCTGCATGAACAATGGCTGTTGACTGGGGACAATGGAATCTGTAGGCCTGCACATCTGGAAAACACTAGAGTTAGAGCCTTGGGTTAGAGAAAAGGGGCCTGAATTGACAAGCTGTGAAACACCCAGGAATCTATTACCTCGCTTGGGAGTACAGGACTGTTGTTCTGAAATATCATCAAAATATATTGGTCAAAATCCTTGGGGTGACCCATTAAGAACAAGGAGAGCAGAACAGTCCTCCAGATGTTGATGGACCACCATTCCCAGCATTCCTCACCACTCCTAGCTTTGCTCACCTACCTGCAGGTGGAGGACCAGGCTGTGCCTGCCCTCACCCCCAATTTAGTAAGGAGGGGGCATGTATCATGGGGCCATGTGTTACAGATGTAGGAAATGCAGCCATTGGCCAAGCCCACCCTACCTTGTGAGGATTTCACCCCTTCCTCACTTCCAGCACAGCTGCAGGCACATAGTTCACGTTCTTGTCTTTTACCAGAAAGACCTACTAAGAAGAAGCTGGGCCTCCGCCTCTGCACTCCAAAATACTGTACCCAGCACTTTGCCTGGGGGGGTGGGGAGGCACAACAGGCCAGACAGAATGCCAATTTCTTTAGGTCTCTCTGTCCTTGGAAGGGTGTGATGAATCCTCCTGGCCTCCTCACTTGATTTTAATGCACCCCACTGGGGGCAAAGCAGCCCGTGGCCTCAGTGCCCTTGGCCTAAGGTACCAGGGAAGAAACCAGGCAAAACGCATTTGGAATTGACCCCTGAATGGGGCTATCGCACTGTCCAATGAAACAAGCAAGCCTCCGGCTGGAAAGGCCTTTGCAATGGCTCCCCCTCCCTCTCTCTTTCTCTCTCTGGAGTAAAGGGGTTGCAAGGGTGGGAGGGGGGATGATACTCTTCCCACTCACCCAATGTTTGGAGGCCAAATATTATAAAGCAAAGGAGAAGGACATATTTCCCAGCACAAGTCATAATATGCCAATCCCCAGTCCACTCATCCAAGAACAAACCAGTTGAGTTCAAACTACATAACACAACCTGCTTCAACCAACTCTCCCAAGGGTGATAGTTCTAGAATACTGCATAATACTACAGAAGAATAAGGGAGATTGGGGTTCATCCTTTCTAATCAGCACAGGGGCAGTTTATCAGAAGTGCAAACCTATATAGGAAGATAGGTGGTTGGGGCGGAGGTTGTTAATTACTTTGCTTTCATGGATTTCATTGAAGGCAAATTTGAGCTATTTTATCAGAGAACAGGAATGACAGAAAAGTGAAAGACACACACCCCAGTGTCTTTCTGCTGCATTAAGCATAAAGGAAGCCAGACCTTCACTCGATTTTTCCTGGTGTTGATCTCAGCAGATTGAGAGAAGGGTGAGGCAAGTCCCAATCTGAGCTCTGCTCAAGCTCCTCAATGAGACTAGCAGAGAGCGCACAACATCTAGACGTGGAAACAGCTGTGTGTGTGGGGGTCTCTTCTCCTTCCTTGCAGAAAACAGAGAACACGCAGTCCAATTCTGCCAAAAGCCTAAGGGGGTTGGGAAGTGAGGATCTGAGTCCCCATTCCCTTGTTCTGAGCCTTCTGCAGTCTAAACGAAGCCCCGGGTAGTGGACGGAGTCACTACTTCAAGCTGCCAAGGGCGTGCTCTCACACATTCCCATTAGGCCGCTCCAAGACTGTGTAAACCATCTTTTTCACACACTGTTAATAAACAGGAGAAAGGAACGGGAACCATAGCTCCAGTTCCCAACATACCTACAGGGAGCAAGATGTTTCATTCAGCAGAACATTCACGCAGGACCAGCTTGCTAGAGTCAGAGCCAAGCCCAGCATGGCCCATTTCACAGCCCAGGTTGCAAACTCCAGGGGCAGAAACTGCTTGGATTTGGAGTCACCAGCAATTTCCATCTGGGAAAGGGAACACAGATTACAGTGCAACTTGGCCAACCTGATTTGATCGACATTGTCAAAACAAATTACACAGCAGAACAGTTCTGAGTTTAAATATTTATTTTAGAAAGGTTGTACTTTAAATATCCTTTAGATGATTTCCAACAGTTTCAAAAAAAAATTACTTCAAACTCAACACAAAAGCTGTTTGAAAGCAGTCTCTACGGTGAGTGAGCAGCTGGGAGGTCAAACTGGCATTGCCTCACCAAGGCTGCACATGAGCCAGTTGGGTTTTCCAAGGGGAGAGCGCCATCTGGTGCAACTCAAACCTCTCGCAAAAGGTGTCCTCATGGCAAGTTGTGTCTTGTGCAGCAAATATCGAAGCCAGGTGTGTGATGTGGATACTGAAGCAAATATTTCTGAGGGATTATTTCAGGCCAGAGCAGAGGTGGTGAAATGATTTGGGCAAGAGCAGAAAGCAGCAGTGAAGTAATCATCCGTGTGAGGGAAATCTCCAGACCCACCTCAAAGAAAAGGAGGCACAGACTGGAGCAGGAAGAGCCATCTTTCCAGGAGTGAGGTGGAGTCTAGGAAAGGTGCCCGACACCACCGGAACGGCAGAGAACACCCCCTCAGACCGCCACAAAGTGAGTTGCCCACTGAGCCCCTGAATGACCATCGCTTCCCATCACCACCACCATTGTGGGCAGCCACCTTTTTGCATCCAACGCTGCTGCCTGGTCCAGTTTACATTTAAAGCGCACCATCCAACCAGCCCCCACCCAAACATTTCTTTGCTAATGAGGAGGAGGAGGAGGAGGGAATCCCACCCTCTCTCGTGTGCATGGTTCGAATATCATGCACAGGGCCAAAGTGGATGTGGCCCTCTAGGCTAATTTGAGGTCCTTCTCTCGAGAGGTCTGTTCCCTGTTTTGGGAGCGGATGAGTGTCCTCTGCATCTGCTGTTAGAAATGCCACCTTTCCCACACATCTGATGCCTCCTAGTGGTGGCAGGTAACTCTTGTTGGCTCTTTACATGCACAGCCGGCGGCACGTTCAACCCTTTGTGGCACCCAAGAATCCAACAAAGAGTCCCTTTCTCGAGCTGAACCCTAATCCTGCAAGGCCTGTCAGCTCCCTGCCAGACTCTCCCCTGTTCTGGCTTCCCCTGTCCGGACTCTCCATCCACGTCCCATTACCTACTGCCTAACATTATTAAAACTGCTGAAGTTCCCTCAAGCCATGCCAGCAATATCATTATCTAGATAACTCAGCAAGTCAATGCACCCGAGGGCAAAGCCATGGGCACCTGCCTGTGCCTTGCCGGAAACCCGTGAGCCTATGCAACCTTGAACAATCTGCACACTCCCAAATTGCCCTCAAAGAAAGGGCTGGAAAACCATCCCTGGACTGTTTCACCTTAAGCTGGAGCTGATGGCAAGCAGCTATCCTTACAGAAGTGGTGCCATCTCATTCATTGTTCTACTGTTCCTTATACAGCTGACAGCTTTGCATTTCTTTCAGGAGAGGACACCCAACACAAGAGAAGTGTGCCTTTCCTTATAGACAGGTGGATCAAATGTGGCAGGCAGGGTTGGAAGGAGATGACCGGTGTGTGTGTGGGGGGTTACCACTGCTGGAGGCAAGGAGTTCATAGCAAGTGTTACAAAATCCTTGCAACCCAGCAGGCCAGCCTCTGTGTCCCACCTGCAAAATGTGGACCAAAGGGTTGCATTCCTGGTATAAGAATGGAAAGATGTTTGCTCGAGGCCTTAGCGAAGAGCCTGAAGCAACTTCCAAAACATTCCTACTGGCACGCAGCAAAAACAGAGAGTCCCCTGAGCTGTAACACCAGCAGGCCCCAAACCACTCAGGAGGAGGAGACTTCCTTCAGTTTGTGGGGAACTGCGGGGAACTGCTTTCACTCAGTGGCATGCACAGTCCCTTCCAAAGCCAAGCCAAGGCTCTCCCCAATGTCCCCCACCCCCACCCTCCTTCTTTGGGGGTTTTTAAGCAGAGGCTGGATGGCCATCTGTCAGGGTTTCCTGCATGGCAGGGGGTTGGACTGGATGGCTGGAGGGGGGGAGAGAGAGACTGCTGCAGATCACACTGGCCAAATTGGGGTGGGGGTGAGAGCAAACAGTCAACGCCATCAAAGCTGAGCCCTGCAAAGGTCCCAGGACTGCCTCGGTCCTGCTCCCTGGACAGAGCATTTTGCCCGGTGGACACCAGCCATTTCCGGCCTGCCTTTCGCCCCAGCCCCCCCCCCCCAACTGCTCATCTCTCAATCCCAGGGCGGCCAACCCTTTGGGGAGAAGGGGGAGGCGAGAGGATGCTGGCAGCAGTTTTTCCCCACTGCGCAAGGGGCTGGAGCCTTTCTTTTCAGCATCCTTCTAAAGGGGGGGCGACAGGCTGCCCGAGGCCATCGTTCACCCACCTCTCTCCGCCCCGGGGTCCCTTCTCCCCCGACAAGCAGGACAGGGAAAAGCCACGAAAAACACCAACCACGCCAGGCCGGCAGGGTGGCCCGAGGCCTCGACACGCAACGCCCTTCCCACGTCTCAGGGCACGGGCTGGAGCTGGGCAAGGGGCCGCAGCGGTCCAGGCGCAGGACACGCGCAGACACACGCGCGCGCACCCAGGACCCCCCACCCCCACCCCAATGCACGCACACACACGCACGCCCACACACACGGGGCCACCCCATAATATCCCGCAGAGGGCACTCCCCACCCCCGACCGGCCGGCCGGCCTCCCTGGCAGGGCTGTTGTGAGCGAGGGGCGCCCAGGGACCAAGAGGGCGGGGCGGAGGCGGGGCAGAGAAGAGGGAGCTCCCCAACCCCACTGGGAGGCAGGGGGCGGGGCCGACCGGCCCTGGCCCCGCCCCTCCCTCGCGCGCCTCCCTCCCCTCCCCTCCCCTCCCTCAGGCGGCCGTGAGGGGAAGGAGGGCCGCGCGGTCCCGTCCGCGGGGGGGGGGGAGGGGTGCGGGGGGGGGCGTCGGAGGCCCCTGAGGGAGCCCCGGAAGGTGTTCCTCTGCCCCCCCCTCCCTCTGTCCCGGAGGAGGCCGGCCGGGGAGCTCCGGGCGGAGGCAGCCACCGCCGCGCGAGAAGCCGGGTTACCGTTTGTCTCGCCGAATTCTCGTGGTGTTTGGCCGGGAGGCTGCGATAATGGCGTCCTTCCTCGCGAGAGATCCTCCGGAGTCGCGACTGCGCAGGCGCCGCCGCGCTCGCCTTTGCCGGCCCCGAGGCGCCGCGCAGGCGCACCAGCGGGGGAGCCGCGCCCGCCGCCTCGGAAGGACTACAAGCCCCAGCGCCCCTCGCGCGTCAGGAGGCGACTTCCTCCCGGGGCCTGCCGGGGGTTGTAGTCCGCGCCGCGGCGGGGAGCCAGGGGGCCGCGCGTCGCAGTGCCTCCTGGGAAGTGGAGTCTCCTTGGTCCCGCGGTGGTTTCGAGCGGGAAGAGGCTCGGAGAGGGGCGGCGGGGAGGCTCTCCTGGAGGCGCTGGGGGGGGGGGGGGTGGGGGGGGGTGGCCTCAGGGAAGCGCCGGCGCCCAGCGAGGAGGGGGCCCGATCCAGGAGGGGTGGCCGCCCAGGCAGAGAGCCTCCCACCCGGAGGAAGGCGGGCTGCGAAATGCCCCGAGGAAGCGAGGGAAGGGGCGGGGGTGCGGTGTGTGTGGTGTGTGTGTGTGTGTGTTGGGATGAGCCTTCTTAGCCGACGGGGACCCCCCCCCCAGCAAGAGGGCGCCGCGCAGCCGCCTGGGGGGGGGGGCTGCCCTTTTTGGCCGAGGCCAGCCTGGGAAGAACGGGGGGGGGGGGAATCCCTTTGAGGGCAGACAGGCCAGGAGGGCGCTTGGGCTCCAGGAAGAGCAGGTCACGGCTTCCATTCAAGAACCTGTAGCGTTGTGTGTGTGTGTGTGTGTGTGTATGTCGTCGTCTCCCTTTTCCTTCTGCTTGTGGCCCGCAGGAGACCAAGCAGTGCAACGTTGCCCCCCCCCACACACACACCCCTCACCAAGACCCTCCACGTGCCCTGCATGTCCTTTGCAACCACCCTGTCCACTTTCAGGGGCCTGCTTGCCATCTGTAAACTGCTTCTCCTGGGTGCCAAACAACGTCTTTATTTTTCCCTTTTTAAAAAAAAAAACAGCAGTAGAAGTAAAGCAGCTGAAACATCAAGGAAGGGGACCCCCCCCAAAGCCATCTGACACAGAGGAGGCAACCATGTCCCACCAAAGACCCCAGGTTAGGAGAACTTGCCTGGAGGTGGCTGAGCCAGAAAGACACTAGAGGGAGAGGGTTACAGGAACCTCCAGCCCACCAGTGCAGCCTCCCCTCCAAAACCTTGGAGCCAACAAATAATACCATGGAAGGATGAGTTGAAATTTAACTATTTGTTTGGCTTTTTAAAAAATGGGTGTCTCCCAATGTGATCAGAATGCTTCATAAGCTGGACTGGAGGTCCCTGGCAGTTTTACACTGGACGCTCCATATCACCTTTTATCCAGATCTGCGTGGTCATCCCTTTGGCCACAAATCCAAGCAAAGCTTTGGTGCCCGTCCAGCATGCAGATCGTGAACTTGGCACGTTGGAGCAACCTCTTGAAAAGGGTCTGGGGGCAGAACCTGAGAGCCAGAAGACCCTGCAGCTTGGCTGCCTGTGCCATTACAAATAGATATGCTTCATGTAAGTAACCGTCACTTGTGAGGTTCAGAGCTGTGACCGGCAAGCAGCCTTGTGCCTGGATGGCAGAAAGGTTATGGGGAGGAGGTTAGGAAAATCAGGGAAGATGGCGCTCCTGCCCAGAGCAGGGAATTTTTGTTTCAGGTAACCTCCTTCGTACTTGGTTTTTAAAAGTGATTTGTTCTTGTTAGTCATTATGAAGTTTCTAAAATAATTCACTGTCATCACCTTGTGCAGTGAATAATGCACAGCTTGGTGTGTGTGTTTCGTCATTATGTATTGGTTTAAAAAAGAAAGAAAGAAACTAAGCTCTCCTACTCTTAGGACTGCTCAGAAAATAGGAATCAGCTTGAAATATCTCTGCCACATTGCCTCTAAAATACTAAAAACACCAATTAAAAGTAATTTCTAAAGAGAATTAGAATGAATTACAGATCACCCCAAAAAGTAACTGTTTCCATTTCTCATATTACCTTTGAGTCATAACTTTGTTATGATCTTGTAGCCAAGAAGAAAAGTGATATTCTCCGGGTGGCTACATTATTTGTAAGTTCATACTTCTGAGTTCCATTTCTGCTTTTCCTTCACATCCTGAGTAAGAGAAACACAAATCCAAAGTGTGGCTGAGTGGAGAAAAGAAAGAAGCTCAAGTCAGGGCAGAAGACAGGGAAACAGAATAGTTTCCCCACAGGTGAAGGAGTCAGACAATGTTATCTTCACATCTATTCATTCTGTCCAGGTGGAAAGCTGGAGGAGGTTCAGATGAAGGACTGGGAAGTGGCAGAAGACAGAGGTGACAGGCCGAGGGAAGGTGGTGGACTGAGCAGCAGGTGGGGCGGAGATGATGCCCTGCCAGTATTGTACTCCTCCCCCCCTTGCTTACAGCTGCATAGGATCAAAGACTCCCCCCCCCTTCAGAGGAAGGTGGTAATTATTGTACAAATTGTGAGCCTAGAGAAGGCAGCAGCATTAAGGATTATGAAATGTGTGCACGTGACATGATTTCCTCACCACAGGCTATACTGAAAAGAATTTCCTTCAGCAGAGCCCTAAATAAGCAAGGTTGTAAATCCTAAGTTTTTTTCTGAGCATTAAAGAAGGGAGAAGGCCGGGATGAGAGAGTGAAGACAGGCGAGTATTTTGTGAAACTGGGAGACTTGAGTTGACATTATCCCTGCCCCAGTGCCTCTCTGTGGTCATCAGTGTACAGAACAAAAGTTTTGGGGGCTTGCTGCTCAGTCTTCGCGGGACAGGCTGTGCCTGTTCATGGGAGTGAAAACCTACGCTTCGCTTGTTCAGGGACCCCTGTTCTCCATACTTAATCCACTTGTTAGCAAGGCTGGGAAAAAAAACTGGCTGTCATCTTGCTTAAAAGAATCCTGACTTGCCAGGTAACCCTGAGAGAAAGAGGTTTGCTCCCAGCTTCAGCATTTCTGCTGTTATTAAAACTGAAGTACATTATAGCATCACCTTGCTGTGCAAATGAGTGAGCCATTTACTGTGAAACCCATTTTAGCCTGGTCTGGATTAGAAATACACACAGAGCAGCAACACCTTGGCAGTTGCTCCAACATCTATGCTGTGAAGAGGGGGTTGATGAGCAGAACAGTGCCTGTGAGTTGTGGGGAAGGGGAGAGAAAGAGAGGTTTAGGCAGTGACTTTTCACCCAGATCAGTGTCTGTTTACCCATGTGCAGAAAAGCTCCTGGTGTTTGCACATTGGTCTGGAGAGACGTCCCTTTGGAGAGGGACTCTAGCAGCTCCAGGCAGAGGCCTTGCTTTGCCTCTGGTTGACACCCGGATTCTTCCTCGTATTCTCAGAACACACCTTTTGCCACGGCTCTCCTGGCCTTTCGGCAAGGAATCTGGTGAGGTCCCACGTGCCACCCTCGGCCATGGGCACCCCTGGTGGCCCAACAGCCACGTGGGCTGGGCCCCTTTGGAACTTCTCCCAGTGCCTCTGTTGCAAGGAAAGGCCAGGCCGGTGGCAGGAAGCCCGTTGGATCTGCTGAGAGAAATGGCTAATAATTCTGACCTTGCTATGAACAGTTTCTGTGACTAGCAGGCATTTCAGGGATTGCATTTCTCCCTTTTCTGACCATCACTTATATTTTCTAAGACAGATGCCAACAGCCTTTTAAAAACAACTTTCCATGCCACACTGGTACTCCGCCCAGGCTGTTCTGTGTTAGTCTGGAGATGTGCCCTTAAGTATATACATCTGTATACTTCCTAGGCCAATGTGGGTGCTCAGAGCCATTGATTATCATACTGAGGACAATTAAAAGTTCTATGCATTCATTTCCCAATTTTGCAGCGAATCTTATGCTGCTTAGTCAGAAATACATCACACAGAGTTTGCTGGGGGTTCTGCCTGGGGTTAAGGGCATTAATAGGTTCGCCAACACTGTTCTAAGGGATCTTCTCAGAAAAGGGGGGAACGTGCGCCAGCCTTGGGTCCGGGGTTGGAAGGGGGCGCTGCCACAGGCCACCGGGGGGCCCTGAATGGACTGGTTTTCCCCTGCAGTAAAAAGGGTTTCCCCTTGTTACCTTGAACTGTTCGTTGGGCAATTTTTGTAATTCAAGTGTTTCCTGCTGAAAAGCAACATCAAACAACGCGGTTACAAAGAAACATGGCGCGGCCAAGTAACCCAACAGGGCAACTTTTTGTTAGTTTGTTGCGAACAAGCAAGGGGAAGTCGCTAAAAGGGGGCTGGGTATTCACCACTGCGCCTTGGCTTTCGGAAACGCTGCGCTTGGCCACGGAGCCAGCCGCGCCCCAGGCGCCGGAATGCGGCCGGGCCAGTCGGCCGTCGGGGATGTTGGCCGGGGCGGATCGCCCGCTTTCCAGGCAGCCCCGGGCCCCTTGGCAAGGCACGGCTTCCCTTTGCTGGAACGGACAGGAGGGTCCCTCCGAGGCCGCCCAGCCCAGCCCAGCCGGGAGGAGGAGGGGGGGGCGCGCCTCGCCCTGCGCGGGGAAGGGCCAGCTGGAGCCGGGCGGGGCCCGGAGGGCGGCGGGGGGAGGCGGCCGCCGAGGACGTGTCTGGCCATGGCCATCGCCGGTCTCCTGCGCCGCCTCGGCCGCCGGGCCGCCTGCGCCTCGCTCGCCCCGGCGGGGACCCCGGGCGGCGGCAGGGGCGGTGGCGGCGGCAGGGGGCTCCGGGAGCGCCGCCGGTGGTGCAGCCTGGGCGCCTGCGCCTCCTACCGCCTACGAGACGGCGGTGAGTGGCGGGGGAGGGGGGAGGGGGCGGGGGGAGGGAAGGAGCCCCTCGGGGAGGCAAGGCAAGGCAAGGCAAGGCAGGGAGTCCCGCCCCAGGTGCGCCCTCTACTCGCCCGCCCCCCTTCTCCACCCCAGGAACCCCAAAGCAGCCCCAGCGCTGCAGCCGCCGCCGCCGCCGCCGCCGCCCCACTGGAGGGGTCTCCTTCCGGTTCTCCCTTCCCCGATTCCCAGAGGTGAGGAGAGAGAGGACCTCGCAAGGCTCCAGACGGGACGCTGTGCCCAGGAGATGCGCCAGGGACCGGAGACAGGCGCCCAGTCCCTTCCGGAGGGCGTTGGGGGGAGGAGGAGGAGGAGGAGGCAGGAAGCAGATGCTGACATGTGGCCCTCCAGCCCCTGGGGCACACCCACGCCAGCAGCTGGGTGTTGCTGAGGCAGGGAGCATTGTTGGGGGGACGGGGCTGGCGAGAGCCTCCTTAGGGTGGTGAGAAGGCTCAGGGCCAGGACCCCCAAGGAGTGCCTCAAGCCCCCTCTGGGGCCCACTTGCTCGGCCTGGGTTTGCCATGTTTGCTTGTCAAGCCCAGTGGCGCAAACTTCCAAACCCCTCTTCATTTGGGGACCACAGAAGGTGGATTCTGTGGGACTCAAAGCTTTCTGGGGTAACTGTGTTTTCTGTGGCAGTCGAAGTAGCCAAGGAAAGCTAGCCTGCTCCTACTTGCATGCCCTTTCTGTGGCTCACGTGGCCTGGGAGTCCCGTGCCACTGGTGAAAATTGGTCCACACCCTCTTCTTTCTAGTGCACCCCCTCTGGCAGAGCCCTCTCACCATTCCAGGGGGCAGCCGGCAGTCCCCCATCAATATCCAGTGGAGTGACAGCCTTTTTGACCCCCGCCTGGAGCCCCTGGAAATACGCTACGACTCAGCCACTTGCCTCCACATGTGGAACAATGGGTACTCCTTCCTGGTGGAGTTTGAGGATTCCGCAGACAAATCAAGTAAGAGCGGCACCAGTGACCCGCACGGCATGTGGGCTGCCTGACCCTGAGGAAGGAGTTGGGGGAGTGTCCCTCCTTGTGTCCCAGTCGTGGGCTTTCTCCTTGGAAAAGGGCCCAAGGTGGCTTACAGTAATGAGGGATAATATAGAGTTCTGGACAATTAAGACATGTTCAGGTATTGAGAACAGAGAATTGAGGAACATCTTATAGCATTAAAAGACAACATTACATTAAAGCTACAAGAGAATGTGAACCGTTAAAAAGAGGGTGAGGGAAAACTAACATTGAAAACATAGTGTCAATGCAATCACAAATTCTATAAACACAAAGTCTACATGTTAATGTATGATTGATTCATATAAAAATACACATGGTAGTCCATCATTCAGGGAAAGCTTGCCTGAAGAGAAAGGTCTTTACCTGTTTCTGGAAAGATATCAAAGATGGGTCAGTCCTGGCCTCTAATGGGAGGGAGTTCCAGAGTCTGGGCACAGCAGCCAAGAAGGCCCTTTCATGTGTTCCCATGAGACGTACCTGTGAGGGTGGTGGGAGGGAGAGAAAGGCCTCTCCTGTTGACCTTAACACCCGAATCGGATCACAATGTGAGATTGGAGGTAGCCAGGACCCAGGTCGTACAGTGTTTTGTAGGTTAAGGTCAACACTTTGACTTGTTCCCAATAGCTGATTGGCAGCCAGTGGAGCTGCTTTAATAGGTTACAGGTCTAGCAAGAAACATTAATGATACATAAAAGGTTGCTTATCACTTGGGCTGTATTTTCAGATAGGCTTTTCAATAACATGATTCAAAATACCTAGAAGGCAAGAGAAGCACTCACTTTTTGGGGGAAGCATGTTCTGCTCTTGTTCTTTTTGGAAACATTTGAACCCAAAGGGGCTGAATTGAGACATGTAGCCCTCCCCACCCACAAGAGGTGTTCTCTCTTCCCCTTTGAAAAGTCCTCTGTTCTTTAAGTGGAAGCTTTATTGCGCATCTGAAACGTAGTGTTCACTGCTTAATGAGCCTCGTGTCACAGTGGTTAAATACCTGCACTGCAGCTAAAACTGTGCTGACGACCTGGGGTTCAATCCCAGGTAGCTCAAGGCTCATGGTTGACTCAGCCTTCCATCCTTCCAAGGTTGGTAAAATGATTACCCAGCTTGCGGGGCATGGGGGCATTGAGTAGCCTGCATAATTAAATTGAGAGTGCTTAAAGTGCTATGGGGTGGTATATTTTAATGTTGGAAGGGATGGGACCATTTAAACAGGGATGCTCATGCCATCCTGGAAGCCAGTCAAGAATCATTTGCCTGTCCTATAAGGAGAATAAATGTCCTTTACTTTTTGTGGCTGGAATATATCCAAGCCCTCATTCAGGGAGCAGTGCCATGCAAGTCTTTGGGTTAAGTCCTGTCTACCAGGTGTCTTGCGTACAGGCACGAAGGTCCTTCAAGTAGGCTTGTTCCATATTGCAAACAGATAGAGATCCCCGAGCGAGGGGCAATGACCTGCTAGCAGAAGAAAAGAGCCTTGCTTTGCAGATGTAGACTCTCAGAGTTTAGTTCTTTGTGTCCTGGTGTTGCTCAAGTTTCCTCTGATCCTCAACTTCTGTACTTTCCTCCTAAATTCCTTTAGAGATGCCCCTGGACAATTATTCTAGTGGTGGCAAACTCCCAGAGCAGTCGCTTTGCTCTGTAAACATCGTCTCCTCGCCCACTTTCTTCTGTCTCCTGCTCCCTCTGAAGTCCTTCTGCAGCACAACACCATTTCCGATGGTCCAATACTCAGCTCTGCCTGTAAATTCTTCTCAGTCTCTAAACACATTCATTTTCCAGTCCAGGGCACGTGTGTTATCTGGAATAAGACAGTTGGGTCAAATACTTTGAGACACCCATTTTCCTGGAGCCGCCCTTGTCAGCCCTCTTGGCTGATGCAGAGAGGCCTCTCAACAAGAGCTGGACTGGGATGCCCCTGGAAGGATCGCTTTTGCCTTGCTTGACTCTCCCACTTCTTCCTTTTGTGTTTATCGACGTCACATATCTACAGTTTGCCCTCCTTCTTCATTTGCCTCTGGTGCTCTTCTCTTCTTTTGTTCTTTTTCTCTTTCTTCTGCTAAGCAAGGAAAACAAAAAGAAGTACAGATAATCAAAAGGGAATTAAAAAGATGGACCAAAACTAAAGTCAGAAGCAAGAGCAATGCAGGAAGCACAGGGGTAAAAAGGCATAGAAACTCAGCCTCTGAAGCGAGGTCCGGACTGACTGCCAGACCTGGGGCTGCTTTGGCCGCTGGAAGGCGAGGAGGAGGAGGAGGAGGAGGAGGAGGAGGAGGAGGAGGCCTTGGGCAAAACAGGTAGGTGCCAGGGTGGCCGTCTGCTGGGGGACACGGGGGCGTGGAGTGGGGCTCTGGCCTCTTAGAAGCAGCAGCCATTCCAAAAGGCAGCAGGGAGCTTTGGCCAGTGGGTGGCAGAGGCTCCGCTTGGGCTGCGAGCGGCTCCGGTGATCCAGAGGCGAGAGACGCCCAGCATTTGGCTCAAGTGGAAGCCCGAATGAGGACAGTGCTCTCCACACGGGGCCAGCTGGAAAGCCACACTGCCGTGTGCAAATACTTGCGCTCTGGGTGCTCCTTCAGGTTCAGTGGGAAGGACAGTAGGGGACCGGGACCGGGACCAGGGGGGGGGAGCCGGCTGGTGGGGAGCTGGCTGCGTGCAGGATCATGCCCTCCATGCCTGCCTCCTGACGCCTCTCCTTCCCTTCCCTCAGTCATCACAGGCGGGCCCTTGGAGAACAACTACCGGCTGAAACAGTTCCACTTCCACTGGGGGGCCGTCAATGAGTGGGGCTCTGAGCACACCGTCAACTGCAAGGTCTTTCCAGCGGAGGTAAAGTGGGTTCCCCCTCCCCCTCCCCCTCCCCATTCCCCCAAGGAGGCTTTTGCCATGCTAGACGGCTCTGAGGGGGTGGGGGTGGGCCACAGGCCAAGATGGGAGGGGGCAGGGTAGACCAGCTCCTGCTGGGGACCACCTTCTGTTTCAAAAGGCATTCTAAGGCAACTGGGAGCAGCAGCCAGAAGGTCTGCTTCCAACCTCCCTTTGTGGCCCCTTCACTTGCAAAAGGCAGAGGGAGGAGGGCCAAGTGACCGGAGGGCTGCTCCATGTGGGCCGTTGGCAGGATGTTCCAAAACTCATTTTCATTCTCTCTAGGGGATTCATGTGGTTCCCAGGACCCAACCCTCTCTCTGGGTCTGTGTTTTCCGTTGTGCCTGATGCATATGTGGCCAATAGCCAAGTGCCTTTTGGTGGTGCCCATTGGGAAGCCAGATCACCCAGGTTAGGGCTGCCAGGCAAAGCCGTTGGCTCTTGTGGCCTGTTCCTTTTAAAAAAAAAAGACATTCCCCTTGTGCCTTCCAGCTGCATTTAGTACACTGGAATTCCTGCAGATATGGCAGCTTTGAAGAGGCACTGATGGAGGAGAATGGATTGGCAGTCATCGGAGTCTTTTTGAAGGTAGGGCAGCAAGAAGCCCCGAATGGACCCTCCCTGTCTAGCAAAAGACGGCCTTTTAAGTAGTCTTTCTAACGTTGACGGGAGGGGGTTGACGTGACTACAACAGCAGTATGATTACGGCAGCACGGCGGTGGGGGTGGGGGAGGCTTGGTCTCGGCTAGTTGGATCTACCGGAGGTCAGAGAACAGGGAGGGTGGTGGGGAGGCGGGAATAAATGGAGAGAGAATAGGATTAGGAGGAGAGGACAAGGGGTGGGGCATAGGGGGCTTTGAACCCAATCCATTTCCAGAGCAGAAGGAAGAAAGTGGCCAGTATTTGTCCATAAGTCAACCAGGTGTCACCAACACTGCCTGTGGATCTTCTCCGTGGTCATCATGCTTCTTGTGCACCGAGCAGCCACGGTGTTGCATTGCAGGGGGTTGAGCAAAAACCCTTGGCCTCCCAAGCACAACAAGTTAAAAAAACCCTCCCTGTTCCTTTTTGCCTCCCCACCACCACCACCACCACCACCACCACAGCTTGGGGCTCATCACAGTGGCCTGCAGAAGTTAGTTGATGCGTTGCCGTCAATCAAGCACAAGGTAACAGGACATTGTCCTACATCTCGGGCTTCCGACTAATGGTGGGTGAGCTCTGGCGTAGTTCGGAAGCGGGGCCCAAATGTAGCAAGTGACATGCTCAGCTAATCGGGTCCCTGAAGGGCAGGTCTGCAGGCCAGGCCTGTTTCGTCCTCATGCCACATTCCTGAGCCTGCCCTGTGTGGGAGAGGCCCCTGGACCAAAAGGCAGCGGATCCAGGCCTGGCTGATGTTTTGCCTTCCCTGCCCTGGGAATGTGGCGCCCCTGGGGGTCGATGGCTGAGCAGAGCGGGGGGGGGGACTTGCGAGAGGAGGTTTTCTCTGAGGGGTTGTGCTCCGGAAGGGGGGAGGGGTTCCCAGGCTCTCCCTTCCTGGAATCCTCTCTCCCACAGAGAAGGAGGCCTGCCTTCAGAGCTGGCCTGGCCACTTTGGTGGGGGCAAAGGGTTTGCCAGTGGCCTGAGAAAGAAGCCCCTTGATCTGCAGGAGCATTGTGCACACCTGTACCCTGCGCCTCACCCAAGGTCTTTTTTCTGGATCCATTGTGTGTGTGTGTGTGTGTGTGTGTGTCCCCTAGGAAGGGTGAGGCACACAAAACACTTGAAATTACCCCCTACCCAGGACACCATGAAGGCGTTGAAGGAAGGGGGAGGGGGAATGTATATTTTGGTGGGGGAGGGGTGATGAAGGTTACCCAGTGGGCCCATGGCCCTGGGACCCGGATCTGGCCCACTACTCTTTCGAAGGCAGAGCAAATGCCTTCTCTCCCCCCCCCCCCCGCCCACCTCTCTCAGGGCCCAGGAGCAGATCCTCTTTTGCAGTCCAGCAAAACATGGCCATTGCCATCCTTCGCCCACCCCCAAAACCATGGCCCCCTCCCTGCCCTCCTTCTCTTTCCCTTTCTCTCTTAAGGATGTTGAGGGCCATCCTCCCCTCCCCCCCCCCCAGCCTCAGAACTGGGGGAAGCCTGGCAGAGGGAGCCAGCCCTGGGCCTCCCAGCAGGCCACCACCGATGGGCCATCAGGGCGGCCGCTCCCACCACCCAGAATTCCCCTGCGGTGGAAGGTGGCCTCTAATCATCCTGACCGATAGCTGTGAGCCACCCCTGCCCCCATCAACACCGGCCGCTTGGGAGCCATCGGCGCTAGCAGCCCTCCCAGCATCCGGGTGGCACTGAGTTCCGGTGTTTAACTTTGGTCCTCCCGGTGCTTGATTATGTATGCTAGGATGCTCTTGTGGAACTGGACGACTTTGACCCATCCTGCCTGCTGCCCTCATGCTCCGATTATTGGACTTACTCGGGATCTCTGACCACCCCTCCCCTCTCGGAGTCCGTCACATGGATCATCAAGAAGAAGCCGGTGGAAATGGATGAAGATCAGGTAGAGCAAAGGGAATCCCACTGTCTGGATCTCTTGTCATCTTGTGGGGAGGGGGAAGGGGAGGGGGGCACTGGGCGTGGGGGGGGAGGGGGAGAGGGAAAAGTCATGGTGAGCCCAGACGCTGCCCGCTAGCCGCCCCTTGCCTTCCAGAAGGAACTCACTCCAGGGCCAGGAGGCTCAGCCAATCCAGCTGGACTTTATTTTCCTCGGTGTGAGCGAGGCAGGAGGTCCGCCCTTCTGAGCCACTCTGGCGGGAGGCTGCAACCCCTCTGAGGCTGCCTTTGCAGCCGTCCACGACCCCCTGGGGCCCACTGAGACCTCAGCCAACTGCACCGGGTGGGGAGGGTTTGTTCACAGGTGGGAAGGTACACAGCAACCCCCGCTTTTAACTTGGGGTGAGAACTGAACCCACCCCCAGGAGCAGCTCTTGATACCTGTTCAGCTCCTCAGCAGAGGCTCCCTGGGGGCCAAGAAGGGAGGGCTCCCCTCCCCCCTCCCCCTCCCAGCTGGCAGCTCCATGCCTGAACATGGCCACTGCTCTTCCTTCCCAGCTGGAGATGTTTCGGATGCTGCTCTTCACGCCGGAGGGAGAGGAAGAGAGGAGGATGGTGGACAACTTCCGGCCCCTTCAGCCGATCATGGACCGCACCGTCCGCTCGTCTTTTCCAACCAACCACCGGCTGAAGGTGCTGCCGAGATGCGAGGAAGACATGGACCAGGCCCGCAATCGAGCGCCCCGTCAAGATATGGCTCATCTTTAGAGAGAGAACCAGAAACCAAGATCGTGGCCACCCATCCTATTGGCCTTAGTGAGGCGTAACAGAAGGAGGGCCCTGGGGTGGGGGGTGGCAGCATCTGGTTCTTCCTTTCCTTTCTGGCCAACTGTCTTTCTGAAGCAAAGGGAATTCCTTTTTCTGAAACCCTTCCTGCTGGTGGAACTCGACTTGGTGGGACTCTCTAGTCTAAGATGCTCGCTTTTTTCCAGCTGTGCGCTCGGCTCCAGGCCCATCTACCTCTGGATGGCATCCGCTCTCTCGTGATGTCACAGTTTTTTGTATTTTTCTCTGAATGACTGACATCCAGTAGTAAAGCACCGTGAGAGCAGTCCTGTTGGATCAGTGGGGATTTGGTGACTCAGCTTTCCGGCACGTTCTGTTGATTCCGTGGGCCTCCTCTAGTGGCAACCTACTACAGGAGTTCTCATCAAAAGGAGAGATGGCTTAGCTATGGTAAAATCACAACACTCAATAGGCTTCAGAGTAGATTCCTAGGCACACAGGCTTGGAAAAAAGTTATGTCCAACTCAGTGCAGCGGGTTTCATGGAAATCTCTCTCTGTGTGTGTGCACGAGTGTGCATGCATGCATGCATTTACTTGTATGGCTGGGTCTCATACACATGCAGTTTATCAAGAAGTTCCTTTCTTTCAGCCCATGCGCAACAGCGTTTTTAGACCAAAGTACCAGTACAAATGGAGCAGAGCCCACAGGCTGCCGCTTAGACAGAGCGTCTGCTAAGGTGCCCTTGAGTTCTGGCCTGCTTTTTGCTTCTCCAGCTTTCTGCACTGTCCAGCTTTCCTCAAGTATTACAGGAGAGTAGGGAGGAGTTCTCTTTTGCCGTTTTAGATCTTAAGTATCACCAACCATGTCCAGTGTTGGAGTTGGTGCTTAAGCTACAGAGTAAGCTGTTCTCTTGGCCTGACTCCAGTTGTTGTTTAAACAGGAGTCATTTTCGGTGTCATAATTTACTATCATAGTTTGTGTTTACTCTTTTATAATTCTGCCAGTCCTGCATCCACCCTGGGTAGTGGACGTCAGTTCACTTCTGCCCAGCCGTGGGCACTTGGCCTGGTCAGTGGATAGTGCTGGTTTTGCGCAAGGGTATAAGCCAATGGACCTCCCTGCCAAATGTAACTGGAGCCAGGCAGGCAGAAATGAGAAGGTGGCCGATACCGTGTCAATGTCCGCAGACCGGTTTATTTTAAGAGAGCGTGTTGGGACAGCAGCGGAGTTGGTCTGCATGACTGACCGTCATCCCGGCAAGGCCGTTGCTGTCCTTCCACCTGTGGTGGCAGCCAGAGGGTCCCAGCTGCCCTTCTCCTTCAGGAAACTGGAGTGGCGCCCAGACGGCCAAGTTGTCTTTGTGATTTGTCTTAATGGGAGAGAAGATGATTTTTCTCTACCAAACCTGAGATGAAGGTGATAGGAAAATGAAGGGATTTGTGTGGGGTTGAATCACATCCCCGCTTCTCACACCCCCACCCCAGCTTAGCACACCAAACAAAAAGAGTGTATAAGCTCTTGTATTTCTAACTTTTAACATTGTTGTTTTTTGAAGTTAGTAAGTTGGTTAAACAGAACATGTATCGGTGAACCTTTTCTTCTCTTGCCAAAAGTTACTTTGGCTTGATCCTCTCTTTGAATAGAACCGGGAGGGGAAATGAACAGTGTCATTGTCATAAGGGAGAGAGCCTCCGACTAGATAAAAACTCCACTGGGACGGAAGGACAATCGCGGGCTGTGTTGGGACCGCCGGCATTCCCTGAAGAACAATGTTCACGGTTCATTATGCTCCTGGACTGCATGAATCATGTACTCCCCGAGTAAATGGGGTCTAGAAGGCCATTGTGTTTCTCCCTTCGCTTCAGCAGTGACCATAAAGGGAAGCCAAGCAAACGGCTTCCCACGTATCTTCTCATTCCACAAACCCCTGGTTTGGAAAAGAGCAAGGGCCCCTTGGGGTGGGTTGGATCCGCCTGGACATTTCACCACCACCACCCCAGGATCCTCTCTGGGCTTGGAAGTTGGGACGAGACCCTTTTGCGGGATCTGCAGGCCAACGCCCACCTCCTTTGTAGCCAAAGTTTTGCAGAAATAGGTCAGCCAGATCTGGATCTCACTCAGTCTGGCTGTCGGAAGCTGGCAGGGCCACCTTGTAGGCTCTCTGGGGTAGCCCCCATGAGTCAGAAAAGCAACTTCCCAATGGCCACCGACCTGCAGCCAGACACCTCTCACTCAGAGGAGACGCACGACACCAAGGGTGTGGGTGGGTGGGTGGGTAGGTGAGTGGGTCACCACTCAGAGAAGTCGTGCTGATTCCGGTGCACTTGTGTGTGTGGCCTCCAGTGTGTGGGTTCAGCTCCACCTCTCCTTGTGCAAAGCAGGACACCCACCCACACACCCCGGTTACTACCTGCCCTGCTCCCCCCCCTCCGTCCATCGTGTCTGTGGAACTGCTGCCAGTGGTGTGGATTGACTTGCTTTGCCCGGGGGAAAGCACAGGGCTGCCATGCGATGCCACTTGGGGCATGCGGAAACATCTCTCACACATCTTTCTCAGCGGCCCTCCTGAGTTGGGACCAGTGGGGGGGGGCACCATGAAGTATTTTGTTCTCCCTGCCCCCAAGAGGCCTAACCCCCTTATTCACCCTGTCCTTCTTTCCTAAGAAGACGGCACCCTGGGGATACTTCCATTGTTTAAAGGGGCAAAACTGTTCCTCCCCAAACACCCTCCTTGCCCCTTCCTTCGCTGGCTGGTCCAACCAAACTCGTGGCCCTTTCTGCCTATTGCTTGCCAGCCTGGCATGAGGCACACTCTGCTAAGGAACACCGGCATTGCTGCCACCCACTGCCGCTCTCCCATCTCATGATGCCTTTGGGATTCACCCCAAGAGCTGGGGTAACGTGTAGCTGGACCCTCACAGCCATCCTTGCATGCCCCAAAGCCCCAGACCCTGCCCAGCCTGGAGCTGGCTGGATTCTCTGCTTCCTTGCACTTCAGCTGCTACTAAGCTGTTCCCAAAGGCCAGCAGCTCCTGTCATGTGCACCCGGGGAGGTCCCTCTTCTTCAGAAGCTGACGGTCTAGAGAAACCTCATGCATGTGCAGCCAATAACCCAGATGCGGTTACCTTGGGAGTAATCTCTGCTTTATCTCAGGGTTGTGGGGTTGCTTCACTTTTTGCTCCTAATTATACTGGAAGGGAAGAGCCCCTTTGAAGTGACAAACTCGGAGCTTCTCTGAGCATTAGCACATGGAGCAAGTGGCCCATGGTAATCAAATCCTCTTCAAAGCCACTGCAGCCGAACCCAGAGGCCTGAGCAGTCATAACGGGCCAGGCAGCAATCTCTTCTTACCTTTTGGAGTGTGACTTCAAAGCTCTGAGTGGGAAACCCTCTGCCAGGCCTCTCCGCCAACCCCGGGCCGAGTGGGCGGAAGGGTTCTGCAGATGGAAAGCAGAAGCGGAGAAGCTGGCGTGGGCCCTGAGCAAAGGCGGGGAGAAGAGAGAGAGAGACTGAGAGAGAGAGGCGGGCATCCTCCTCGCCCTGCCGGCCTGAGCGAGGCACCTGCGGGGTGGGGGTGGGGGTGGGTGGGGCGGCGGCGGCGGGGAGAGCCCGGCTCCCGTTCTCTATGACCCGCAATGGCCACCAGGGGGCAGCCTTGGAGAGCAGGCGAAGGCGGGCGAGGGGTTTTGGGCCGGACTGGCCCTTCTGCTTTCCAGGCCGCCAAGTCCGGGCGGACGAAAGCCCAGGCAGGACCTTCCCCTCGGCGGGAACTGGCCTGGGCTGCGACCGTCTCCCGCCTTCCTTCAGCCCAGCTCCCTTCCGCGATCCAGGGTCAACGTGGTTAGGCCTGGACTCGAGGGCCCGGCGCGGCCCGAGCGTCAGGCGGAGGTTCAGGAGCGTTCGAATCCCTGCGGGTCCCGGGAAGATAAACCGTCCCTGGGAAATGGCCCCGGAAAAACCACGCCTCGCTTTCCCTGAAAACCCTGTCCGGGTCACCATTAAATAAATAAATAAAAGTTATATATAGGTGTTGACAAGTCCCCTTTGATTGTTTAATTCTCATTGGGGCTAAACCTGGCCTTCTTAGTCTCGAGACAATGGGAGGCAATAGAAGTGCTAATACTTCGGCGCTGAAGTCCTGGAGGAGCAGAGAGGAAGCAGAGTGCGTGGGAAGGTTTGTTGCATCTCAGCCGAAAAAGGGTTTATTTATTTATTTATTTATTTATTGTTATATTTATATGTGGTTGTGGTTGCCAACCAAACAATCAATACATCTCATGGCAATAAAACAGACATAATAATAATAATAATATAAAATCCTCCTGCATCCCAGCCTGCAGGGGAAACGAGTCTTACCAAATTAACCATCAAAAATTAGATAATTTGCTTGCCCGCCTTTATAAAGCTCTGACCGAAATTCTTCATTCATTCGTTCATTCATTCAAATATTTTAAAGGGAACATTTAATTCAACATTTTATTTGTGTTTATTATGAGTTTTAATAGGACAACTGTTTAGTGCTTTTAAAATATTGTAACAATTTATTGCTTGGCTTACAGTTTGGCTTCTTTTAAACGCGATGAGCCGCCTCGGCTCCTTGTGGAGAAAGGTGGCCAAAGGAACAAAAGGCCCGCCGTTCTCCATCCCGCCCGCCCCCCCCCCCGGAGAAGGAGGGGGCCCTGCAGAGAAAGGAATGCAAGGGGTGAGTGTGTGTGGGGGGGAGAGAGATGGCTGGCCCCCATCCGTGCCTAAAGGCTTAGAAGCCCCGGTGCTCTCCCCCGCCGCGCCGCAACAAGGGCTGCCAAATCCGCGTCCCTCTCGGCCTCCAAACAAACGGCCGCTGCCGCTGCTGCCGCCTGGCCTCCGCCGGCGACCCCCTTCCCGCGGCCCTTCCCAGCGGGGGAGGAGGAGGAGGAGGGCGGCGGCGGCGGCGGCGCGGCGTGGAGCGCTCGTGGGGGGGAAGCGCCCCTTCTTTTTTCCTGGCCGCCGCCGCCCCCCCTCCGGAAAGCGGCCGCGACGGGCCCCGCGAAGCCCCCCTGGCCAGGAGCGCACGTGGGGCCGGCCGGGGGCGGTCCGGGGGCGCGCCTCTCCTCCCCGCCTCCCTCCCTCCCTCCCTCCTCCTCCGCCGCCGCCGCCGCCGCCGCCGCCATAAAGGCGCGCGCCCTCCTCGTGCGAGCCGCCGGGAGCGAGCGAGCGAGCGAGCGGGTCACCCGAGGGAGGCGAGCGAGGGAAGGCAGGCAGGCAGGCAGGCAGGCGGTCGCGAGCGGGAGCCCCGGGAGAGGAGCAGGAGGAGGAGGAGGAGGAGGAGGAGGAAGAGGAGGAGGAGGAGGAGGCGCGACCGGCGCCGGGACCCGTCCCTCCGCGCCGCCGCCGCCGCCGTCGCCTTCCCGGCCATGGCTGCCAGCGGCGGCGTCAAGAAGCGCGCCTCGGCCGCCACCGCCGCCGCCGCCGCCGCCTCGCCCGAGGAGGAGAAGCAGATGCTGGATGCCGGGGGGGCGGCGGCGGGCGGCGGCGGGGAGGACGCGGCGGCGGGGGCGGCGGCGCTGATGGCCGGGAACGGCTGCGCCCCGGCGGCCTCGGAGGCGGCGTCGGTGTCGGCGGCGCCCTCGCCCTCGGAGGGGGTGGCCCTGCAGCGGACCATCACGCTGGCCAACGGCGTGGCCATCATCGTGGGCACCATCATCGGCTCGGGCATCTTCGTGACGCCGACGGGGGTGCTGAAGGAGGCCGGCTCGCCGGGCCTGGCGCTGGTGGTGTGGGCCGCCTGCGGGGTCTTCTCCATCGTGGGCGCCCTCTGCTACGCCGAGCTGGGCACCACGCTGGCCAAGTCGGGCGGCGACTACGCCTACGTGCTGGAGGTCTACGGGGCCCTCCCGGCCTTCCTCAAGCTCTGGGTCGAGCTGCTCATCATCCGGCCCTCCTCGCAGTACATCGTCGCCTTCGTCTTCGCCACCTACCTGCTCAAGCCCCTCTTCCCCGCCTGCCCGGTGCCCGTCGAGGCCGCCAAGCTCGTCGCCTGCCTCTGCGTCCGTGAGTAGCCCGGCGCCCCCCCCCCCGCACAGGAGGAAGGGCCAAAGGGGCAGGGGGTTAAGGGCAAGGGGGCGCCGGCGGAAGGCTGGAGGGCCCCAGGGAAGCCCCTCGCCGGAGGGCAAGCCTCCTCTTCCCTCCTGAGCATGTTCAGAGAGCGTTCCAAGGAAGGAGCCTTTTCTTCAGGCCAAGCGCGCCTCGCGCACGCACCGGCCCGGGAGGGAAGGAAGGGGCAGCTTAAGTTTCATGGGAAGGGCCGCCGGCAGGAGCCGCGGGGGGGGGGGAGGCCCGGAGACCCATGCAGTGCGGTGCTGGAGGACCCTATAGAGCTGAGCTGAGCTGCTCCTGTCATCGTTCAGCTACACAGACGCGCGCGCGCACACACACACACCGTGTCCAAAGGCGGCTGCGCTTGTCTACCGAGCCTTCCTGCGCAGTAGCGCCCGGGGAGATAGCTCCGGCACCGGCAAAGCCCCAGAGCTTGGCACCCAGGGAAGGTAACCCGCACGCAGCTGTCCGGGGAGGTGTCAGCCCGTCCCTTTTCCGGGCGGTGGCGCTGGCTGAGTTCTGGTGTAGCTGCGAACTCACCTGGGCCAGGTAGGCAGGTAGGGAGGCAGCCGGAAGGGCGGCCAGGCACCATGAGCTTTGCCTGCTGGACAAATACGCGCTGGGGTGGGGGATCTTTTGGGAAAGAAAGGTCACAAGGGAGGCGCCTGGAGTTCAGGGGGCCTCTTTTTTCAAACATTAAAATAAAAAAGGCAGTGGTGAGTTGTGTCCCACAGAAGCAACTGCCTTAAGTTCCTGGCCCTGCTTCTTGTAGAGACATCTACCTTGTGGGCCACAGCCAGGCAGAGGCGCTGTCCATCTCCTGTCTGGACCTCTCTTTCCGGGGACAGGCACCTGCTTGGGTGTGGAGGAAAAGGGGGCCATCAAAGGAACGATGAGGAAGCCAAGGGTCCCTTTTCACCTGGTGGGCAGAGAGAAGGTGGTGAGGAGGGTCTATTGCAAAACCTTTCCTGGCACCCACACCCACCGGAGGCCCCCCCTCTCCCCCTTGTGGGAATGCAGCTCAGGGTCCAGGCAGCTCCAGAGAGGGTCCCTCCAAACTGCCCACCGGAGGGAGGGTGTGCTTGCGTGTGCATGTGACCCCAGATGTCTCCTTTATCAGGTTCTGCTCAGCTGCCGAGCGCTTTATCAGTGTCCAGGCCCTTGGCCGCTTACTGTTGCCTGCTGGTGCCCGTGTGGGTTCTTTTGTGTTCTCCCACCCCCTGGCAAAGTGTCTGCTTTTGATAATAGGAGCAGGATCCTGGCAGGGCCCCGAGGAGGAGCACCGCCTGTGCTGGTCACCCTGCCTGGGAGCTCCGGCTCCCTTGGTCTGTGGGAGGCAGGTGCCCAGGTGGCTTTCCTGCAGGAGGGCCCAGGCTTTAATGGGAGAGGGAGCCGTCCTTTCCACCTTTACCCAAAGTGTGTCACTGGGAAGTGAGTGCCGGCGATGGCAGGAGTTGCTTTGCTCTCTCTGTGTGTATGTAAGTGAGTTCACAAGCACGGCCTTGGGCGAGGACCCTGTGGGCAAAGGCTGCCCAAATCCTCCCTGTGGGTTGTGGGGATGGTGTTTGCCCGTCCTTTAGACTTGCATGCCAAGAGGTCTGCAGGATGTGAATGAAGGCTCTCCTTTGTTCCTGCCACAGCCTGTCTGCTGATTATCTGACCTGCTTTCCAATTAACATGCTTCAGGGAGTCCTCAAGGCCCAGTTAGCTCCACGTTCTACGTCTGTCCAAAGTAGAAGCAAAGGTTTGGTTCTAGCTGGGTTTCAGGTCCAGGTGGAGCTGGGAGCACCCCACCCCCACCCCCAGTTGTCCTGGCATTATTTCGGGCTTGGCAGGGGTCAGAGCAGAAGGAAGAGGGGCCAGTGTCAGGCTGGCCAGCCTGAGCCACCTGTAGGTGGTGAAGGGCAGATGGACGTGCTACTGCCTGCAGCCACACGTGGTTCAGCAGCGTCTCTGCTGAATTGTAGCAGGATCAATAGGGGACAATGCTGTGGTTGTGTAGCAATTGCACATGACGTGTCTCCCAGGTGCACCCCCCCCATCTTTCATTTCAGTCCCAGGCTGACGTAGGCTCTCCGTTCCCTGCCTCGGCCTGACGCATCCTTTGTGGTCTCCGCTTGGTCGTTGTGATGCTGGATAGGAGGTCGGCTGATCTTGAGCGAGCACAGAGTAGGGTGGTGACCGGTCAAGAGAGGCAGCAGGCCTTTATTTCCCCCCCCTGGGGCCAGCTTCTCCTGGCGGGGGGGGGGGCTGCCAGTTGCTAACCAAGCCTTCACCCAGCCACAGGTCTGGGGGTCAAAGGGAGAGGAGAATTTTCAAGGCAGCTTTTAAAAGGCAGCTGCAGAAACATTTCCCTTCGCCTTGCTCTTGGGAAGTGTCTCTGAGACCATCTAGAATGGACGCCTGGAGGGCGGCATATGCCCAGCAGAAATGACAAACCCAGTGACTGTTCCTGCACCGCTCCATCCCTCTTTCTGAGCTGCTCCCTGGTTCTTTGGCCTCCTCCTGGCCCTCACAGCCTCCTGGCACCCCTGCACGCTCTCATTTCTCCTCTCCACCCATCCCTTGCCTTCCTCATGCTGGAACAGAGGAGGACCTTTTGCCTTTGAAGGCTTAAAGCAGACCTGGGGGAGATCAGCTGTCTGTCTATACCCAAGAAGGCAGAGGTAGCTGCAGACCCTCCACAGGGCCACTTAGGAAGCCTTTCCCTTCTCCTCGGCCTGTGCCAAAATCTCCTTCTGGAAGAGCCAGAGGTGGTCCCACCCCGAGGCCTGCCTGGCCATGGTGATCCAGGGAGATGCAGTGGACGGTGCTGGGGTTTGGTTGTGGAGAGAGGAGAAGAGAGCCAGAGCACCCGTCTCCAGCTGAGGTCAGACACTGCCACTCTTTGCCCAAGCCTGCTCGGCAGGGCTGTGGAGAGGAGGGGGTGGGGTGGCAGAGAGAAACCCTTGGACAGGAGGCAGGCAGGCCTTGCCTTGAAATAAAAGTGTGGTGGTGAAATGCATCTTGAGGTGCTCAAGCTCTCCGGGGGCTTCCTGGTTGGTTGGTTGGCTCTCTGGACTTCATTGTTTGATGGGGTCCCTGAGGGCACAGACCAAAGGGGTTCCCCAGGAAATGCTGCCCAGCAGTTTCATGACAGGCCTTGCCTCTGATGCCCAGCACACATGCACACACACACACACACACACACACACACACACACACACACACACACACACACACACACACACACACACACACACACACACAGAGAGAGAGAGAGAGAGAGAGAGAGAGAGAGAGAGAGAGACCCACCTTCTGCAGACTTTGTTCCCAGAGCAGTTTCTCAAACAATCCCTATTGTTTATGTTCCCGAGCAAGCTCTTTTGTGTCCCTTTGTGTATGTTTTTATGGCTCCATAAAGGCCAGGTTGGGAGAGCACCCACCATTGCCCCTGCCCAGAATGCTCAGGGCTTGTGAGGGCTCCCTTCTTGCACTATTAGCTGCATAAATATTTGCCTGTTTCCAGGGAGCGGAGATTCTGCTGTGCCCATATTTGGGTCTCAGGCAACTTTGAGGGGTGACCTCCCAGCTGCCTGACTGGCACAGTCCTCCCCTGGTGGAGAAATCTCTCCCCCAACCCCGGGCCCAGAAAGCCCACCTCGATATGCTAGCGAGCCTCTCCTGACACTTCGGGGTGGTGGTGTAAAAAGCTTGTTGGGTTGATTCTCTGAGCAGCTTGTATTTACCTCACTCCTTCCTACGGGGAGCCAAGCTCCTGGACAGGCTTGGCTCCCACTGAGGCAGGGATTTGGCTCAGAGGTGGGTGGGCTCTGTGTAGGAAGCCCCCCCCAAGAGAGAACCGAGCTTGTAGCGTGGCCGTCGTGCTTCCTCAGGGAGAAGAGCAGAGCAGCATTTATTATGTGGACTGTGGGAAGTGGTTTGCCTCCTCAGCTTGATTTTGGCCCTGTTTCCCTTTGGGCCAAGGATCAAACTCAGCTGCGTGCACCAGGTTGGATTCCCCCTGCCACTCAGCTGGGTGCCTCGCCTTAGCAGGAAGTGGGTCACCTGGCTTGCTGCCCCCACATCTTGGAGCCAGGTCTGCCTCCATCCAGGCCGTTCCTCCTTCAGAAGGAGATGCCGAGCACGCCTCTCCTGCTCTGCAGCTGCTCCTCGGCCTGGCTTCTCGGGTTCCTCTTCTGCGTTACTAGTGGGCAGCAGCTGGGTTCCAGAGGGTTTCCACTGACAAATGCCCTTTGTGGTCTCTGAAATTAGACAAAATGCAGATAGCAGAATCATCGATGTTTTTGTAAATGACAATTCATTGTTTGTACATGACTCCTACACATAACTTTAAAAGTCAAGGAACAAAACAGCAGAAGACCATCAGCCCAAGGTTTTTTTTCAAGGAGTTTCACTCCCACAATTAGCAAATTGGTCTTTGGGGTTTTCATTTCCTGTCAGAGCAGGTCTTTTGTAAAGTGGATGGCTCTTAATAGCCCATTCAAGACCATGCACTTCCAAAAGGCATAGGTGATTTCCAGGAAAGGCTGTTCTGTCCTCAGCTCCTATGGGGACTGCAGTTCAGGCTGGTGGGGGGGGTATGATCGGAGCCCCCTGGGAGTTGTGGACATTGACCCGGGGCTCCTCTTCTGCCCTCTCAAGGGTGGTGTGTGAGCAGGTGCTGGCAGGAGCAGCTGGGGTGGTGGTAGTGGTGGTGGTCAGGAGAGTGAGCCACCGCATGGTACCTGGTGCATGCAGCCGGGCAAGTGCGCTTCTGACTCCGGGCAGGCTCCCCCCCCCGTGTCTTTCCCTTTGTGCACCCAGCTGCTCAGGTGCTGTGGAAGGTGCTGGCCTGCCAGGGAGGCTGCCCGGCAGAAGCAAGCAGATGTTGATGATGCAAACGGCCGCTCTCATGTTGACAGAGTCGGTTTTGAGTCATTCGGGAAACCGGGGAGGAGGAGGAGGAGGAGGAGGAGAAGACTAAATCGCTTTCTTTCTCTCTCCTTCCTTTCACCCTCCTGAGCAGCCGAGGCAGGCAGGCAGGCAGTGCTGTGGCTGCCACCAAGGGCTTTCCAGGCACACCGAGGATGAATAAGAGGGGCAGGGCAGGCGGGCGGGCCCCACCTACGTAGGCGTCGTCGATTGCATCAGATCGGAGCTGCTTCCCTTGAAACGGTTTTTGTTAGAAGAAATTCCGCCCACCCACTTTGAATGATGCAATGCTCCCCTCCCAATTTCAAGTCCTGGAGTGGGGAGGGGGGTGCCACCCGACAGGTGTGCCGAGTGTGCCAGGTGCTGAATGCAGAACATCTCTCTGGCCCGTTGGGTTGGCAGGAAGCCAAGGTGGCCACAATGCAGAGGCATGGTGGAAGGGGTCAAGGAGAGGTTGGTGCAGATGGCTGGCAGGCGGGTGGGTGGGCAGGGGGGGTGCAGGGGGGTGCTGTGGGGAATAGGGTCTCCACCCGCGTCCACCCCCCCGACTTCTTCCACCTTGTGAAAAGGTTTTTTTAGGGAAACGGGGCTTTTCCACAAGAGGGGCTTTGCCTGCTTTCCTTCTGGCTGCCAGAAAAAGGAAAAGACAGCAAGGGCGCCCTGCAAAGAATCACCTTCTCCCCCTCCCCCTCCCCCCGCTTCTCCCCCTTTGCAGTGCTGCTCACAGCCATCAACTGCTACAGCGTGAGAGCCGCCACACGGGTTCAAGACGCCTTTGCAGCAGCCAAGCTCCTGGCCCTTGCCTTGATCATCCTTCTTGGCTTTATCCAGCTCGGGAAGGGTGAGTGGAAGCCGCCTCTACCCCCCCCCACTTTCTAACATATGGGGTGGGGGTGGGGGTGGAGGGATGGGGTTGGTGGAGTAAAGAAGGCGAGCAGGGCGGTCGGGTTGGGAGGATTCTGGGCCCTGCCGTAGAGAGTGGTGTAACTCTAAAGTGTGGGTTTCATCTCCCCCGTGGTCTCCTGCTGCTCCCCTTCCAAAAGCAGCACCCTTGGGGGTCGGGTTCTCCCACCCTGATCACAACAGCCCTCTGAGGCAGGCCAAACGAGGTTGTGCCCGTGATCCCAACGCAGAGAGCTCAGTGACTGATCCCTTGAACGCCCGCACCCCCCCGTCCTCCCTCCCTCCTCTCCTTCCACCCTGCTGGGGTCTCAGCATCTGCTCGTCCTGCTCCACCTTTGCCTGGGGCTGCACCCCAGAAATTAGGGAAGGGATCCCAAAGGGGCCCATTGGTCTGCAGAAAGAGTGGCTCTTCTCTCTTCGGCTCGAGTCGTGACCTTGGTCCTCTCTGCTAGCTCCTGCCCCCTGGAACTGCTTCCTGAGAGAGATAAAGTCTTGGCAGAAACTGGGAAAATGTCACTCTTGGGAATGGCATCTCCTCCCACCGTGTCCCTTCCTCGTCTTGGTTCTGCTTCTCTTCTTCAGGATCGGACGGAAAGGCAGCTGTTCCTGGTTTTTTTTGGGGGGGGGTGCTTTTCCTCCTTTGCCTCTTGGCTTGTCTGTTTTGTAAGTCCTGGTCAGCGGATGGTTTTTAAAGCCAGGCAGCCTTTTTGCTGCTTCTCTTCCTCCTCCCATGTTTGAGAGGGTTTCTCCTCCTCTTTCCCCTGCCTTCCATTGGGAACCCCTTTGGATTCAAACAAGGCCTGACAGTATAGATACTCTTTCTCCCCTCTCAGCAGTTTCCAGAATAGAGCTAACTTTGTTAATTGTGTTTGTTTCCTAATGAAGGAGCCCTTGTAACACACACACACACACACACACACACACACACACACACACACACACACACACACACACACACACACACACACACACACACACACACACACACACACACACACACACACACACACACACACACAGAGCGGCCAGCCGAGAGCTGAAAATCACACTCTGAGCTTTTGTTCTTTCAGATTCAGAGGGACAGATAAGCTGGGATGGGGACATTTTGGAGGGAAAAACTAAATGACCCCTGTGGAGGGGGCGAAATAAACAGCCATTGTTGAGCAACACATGCAGGGAAGGAATTGTGGGGCCGTGTTTTTTTCAGAGGGGGATCCTTCACCCACTGCTCACCTGGGCAGCCCGGGAGGAGTTTGGGCTCTGGGCAAGCCTACATCTCCATTTCTCTTCTCCTTCCTTCCTTCCTTCCTTCCTTCCTTCCTTCCTTCCTTCCTTCCTTCCTTCCCCGTAAAGGCTCAGCTCTCCTTTGGGAGCAGGGACCACTCCCGTAGTATTGACACCTTTCATGTGTCCAGACGTTGGCTCCGGGGAGTTCGAAAAGGAGCCATTGCACCAGAGCTTTGGAGAGCCCCAGGACACCTCTCAGGGCAGGTGTGTTTCTCCCCCACCCCCAACTCCACCCCCACCCCCGGGCCCATCTGCCCCAACACATAAAAGAGTGCCAGCCGTTGCTCAGGGCTGCTCAAGGGGTCCCTCCGGCCCTGCCCGGTCTTGCTAGAGAGGAATTGCTCTCCCCAGCCAAAAAGCGGCCCAGAGACTAATCCTGTGCTTGGCCTCCAGCATGCTGGGCCAAGCTGGTCAACCCCCTGGTGGGACGTGTGTTCTTTTCCATCCTCCTCTTTGAGAGTAATCCCTGGCCTGTTCCCCACCTCCATGGTGTGTGAGGGGGCAGGGGGGGGTTGTTCCTGTTAATTCCTCAACTGGCAGTGGAGCGGAAGGAAGGAAGGAAGGAAGGAAGGAAGGAAGGAAGGAAGGAAGAAGGAAGGGGCCAGCAGTCCTCCTGGCTAGAACTAGGAAAGGGCCATTTGTTTTTGGACTACAATGCCCAGAACCCTCAGAACACTCTTCCAGCAGTCGGCACCCCCTGTTCAGCCGGTAATGGCTCCCTGAGCATCTCCCGATCCGGTCCTGCCAAAGCCAAAAACAGCCATTGAGGCCCAGTTTGGTAAAGCGCCCCCACCCCCACCCCACCCCGGTCGCGTGGCAGCCGAAGGGCCTTGCTTGTGCCTTGCCCTTGGCTGGAGCCCCAGGAAGCTTTTTGGAAGGCACTCACTAATTAGCCGGCGTTGGGTCTGTCTCCGGATCCCATTGGGACGGCTCCTTGATCCGGATTTCTTGATCCGTCTGGTGGCTTTCTTTCTTCTGCAGCCTCTTATTTAAATCTCTGGAGGAGCCAGGAAAAGAGTCTTATGCTGGACCACTGGTTCCAACGGAGAACGGCTTTTGGCTCTGGGAACTCAATGGCAGGGCCTGAGGAGTGTCTGTGAACTTCTTCCCACCCGGCAGGGAGGGCCAGTGGGAGAGATCCAGGGGGTCTTTTACACAGGAGGAGGAGGAGCCGGGCAAATCCTCCCCCCGCTGCCACCTGTGTTCCCATAGTGGTCTTTTTTTGTGTGGTTCCAGGCAGGCATGAGGAGAGACCCCAGACCACTTTCTGGCCAGGATCAGGCCTTTGCCAAAGTTGGCCCGTGACTCCAAGAAGACCCCTGGGCAGATGGGAGATTATTCAGCCCCCCAAACATTTGGGGACAGCGGGTCGGGATCAGGCCTCCCGTTGCCGTTCCTTCTCCACGTGGCCTCCCAGCACCCCAGCGAGGCTGACTCCCTTCCTGCATTCCTGGGACGAGACCTGGCCGAGCCCAAACCTGCCGCCCCCTCCCTCCCCCCTCCCTCCCTCCCTCCCCAGGGAGCCAAGGGCTTACAACTGCTGCGCCGACACCGACACCCCCCCCGCCCCCATGGTTGGCCCTGGATCTGAGGAATTCGGAGGAGGTGGAGGAGGAGGAGGAGGACACCTTTTTCTGGCCATGCCCTCAGGCCCCTGTGGACAAGCGCATGCCTGACTCAGGCACAGAGTGCTTTGAGCAGGAAGCAGCCGCTGCATGTCCCGCCATCCACAGCTCCCGCTGCCCCCTGCCCAGCCCCACCCAAACCCCAGGGGGCTGGGAGTGGGGCATTGCCGCTCACCAGCCATTGGGCCCCCAGGAACTCCCAGGCAGAGTCTTTGCTTGAGCTTGTTGTGTTGGAAATGGTTGGTTTTATGGCTGAGCGTGGGCAGAGGAGTGGATCTGTCTGGCGCCCTGGTGTGGGCATGTTGTCAAGCAGCTGCTGTGTCCAGGGGCACGTGTGGTTAGCTGGTCTTATTAAGAAAAGTCTTAATAAGTCTGGGGAGAGGGATTTGGGAATGATTGCAGGGGGAGCTGAAAGGAGTGGCCGCACCCACCTGGTGGCATCGTGTTTTGTGGCTGTTCAAAACTCTTGCCCTTCCTTGAGTGCCATCCTTCAGCAGCTTTATTTGTTCCTTATTTCATGCACAACATGTGCGATTCACTTAATCTGGACCGACTCATAGCAGCAATGAGCAACAACTGTAAAACACAGACATTTCACTGTGCGCCCTCTCTGCACAGGATGCCCAAAATTCAGCCCCCACCCAAAGCAGAGGCGCTCTGTTGGCACCTGCGAGGTGGGGCAAGGCTTGAGGGCCAAGGGTGTGTGTGTGGGGGGGGTGCCATGAACCAGACCCAAAGTGTGGGGTCCCGTTGAAGAAACCCTCCCCTGTGTGACTCTCGTCCTGAGCTCTCCCTCTGGCTCTCCAGTCCCCCTGCCTTCCTGTTCTAGAGGGTGATGCTGGCCGTCACTGTGCATGGCCAGGCCAAAGACCCAGCTGGTTGTGCATGGGAGAAGAAAGTGGGCGGGGGGGGCTATCCTTTACACACACACACACACACACACACACACACACACACACACACACACACACACACACACACACACACACACACACACACACACACACACACATACTCCTTTTGAGTCACTGGAAGGCTATGGATTGAGAAAGAGCCAGGAGACGAGCCTCAGACAAAGCTGGCCAGGCAGAATTCTGCATGTGATCGGCTCTCCCCAGTGCTGAGTGCCCTAAGACGAGTCACATGCGAGCCGGGTGGTCAGGGGCTCCCACAGCCCTTCCCAGGCCCACTTCCTGGCTCGTCCTTAGCCGCCACCTCTTCCCCCCCCCCGGCTCCCCTCTGCCCGCCGTCTCTGGGGCTCCATCTTCCAAAGGGAGTTGGCAAGACCAGGCTCCATCCGTGCCGCCTCCCTGTCCAGGGCCGAGGTTTGGCCTCCAGATCAAAAAGATTGGGCTGCCTCTACCAGGACAGCACTTGGAAGCAAAATAAACAGGGCAGGCACCCTGAGGGGCCTTTCTTCAAGGGAAGGACCCCCACCCCCCAAACACGCACTCATCTACATGAATATCTGTTTCTCCCCTGGGCAGTTTCCATTCATCAACCGAGATCCTGTTTGGCCTTTGTGTCCTTGGGGGGTCTTCCCGCCATGCTGGTGGAGACGTGAGGACCTGAGGGTTTCTCTCTCAACCCCACTGGCCCAGGGAGGGGCTCCTCGTGTCCTTCTTGGCTGGGAACAAGGCTGAGACCTTGCTCCCGCATGTGGGTTGGTCTGAAAATATGCCACGACCTGTGCATGCCATGGCCGTGAAGAAGCCGGCACTTTCCCGTGACTGGTTGCCTGGTGGGTCAGGGCAGGGCACACAGTGGCCACGGATCAGAGCTGGCACGCCACTCCGTCCCTGGCTGTAGTACAGCAAGGGTCCTGGGGCAGCCACTGTCACCACTGGCCTCCAAGCGTGCCAGCGTCTTGGCCCTGCACTTGGAAAGCTGCAGGCAACTTATGGCCACGCAGGCAAGCACATGTCACTTGCTGAAATGTGCAGGTGTGTGACGGCTTCCGTCCGGGCCGGGTCCTCTGTGTGGAGTGCCCGGGTCTCCCCCTTCAGGCAAGCCATCCTCCTGACCTTGAAGGGTCCTTGGGGGCTGGCAAGGATGCTGCTGCTCCCCTGAAACAGGATTCCTGTAGTCGACCCATGGCCAGCACTGGACCTCTGGCAGCCTGGCTGGGCACGCTGGTCTTGACCACTTTGCCTTCTTCCCTGGACGTTCTGATCTGCAGGAGACATCGCCAACCTAAGCCCCGAACACTCCTTTGATGGCACGAAAACAGACGTTGGGAATATCGTCCTGGCCTTGTACAGCGGCCTCTTTGCTTATGGAGGATGGTACGTTCTATCTGTGCACATTAGTGTGATGTGATGTGTGTGTGTGTGTGTGTGTGTGTGGAGCCCTCCCACCCCAGGTGGTGTCAGGAGTGGGCAGGCAGTCACGGTTGGTGTCTTGGCATGTCTCCGGAGTAGAAAGGAGGCTCTGTGGGGAGAGGGGGGGCCTCCAGGTGACAAGGAAGAGGAGGAGGAGGACCAGGAGTAGCCCAGAAAGCCCCCGGCTGGGGAGGGGTCGCCTGCCCCCCAGGGGCCTCCCACCCAGAAGGGGCAGTGAAGAAAGCCCAGAAAGGTTGGCCCTCTCTGGCCAGCGGTGGTCCCTGGGGTCGGACCCAGTAGCAGTCCAGCAGAGAAAGAAGGGGAAGGCCTGGCACGGCAGTCAGGCCGAGGGCAGCCCCCATGGAAGAGAGCAGGCCCCCAGCAGGGATGCAGCCGGACCCTCGCCCAGAGTGTCCCACTCTCACGAGGAGGGTGGGCAGGGGGCTGCCCCATTGGAGGAGGAGGAGGACCCCCCCGTGGGCTGCCCATTGCAGAGCCCTCTCCGGCTCTCCCCCTGCCCTCACCTGTCCAGCCACAAAGGGCACTGGTTCCCTCCTTTCCGGTCAGCCCTTCCCCTTCTTTCCGTTGCAGGAATTACTTGAATTTTGTCACCGAAGAGATGATCAATCCCTACAGGTAGGCTTCCGGTGGGTTCTCAAATGCCCCGAGGAGCAGGCTGGCTGCGGGGTGGGTTGTGGGTGGGGGGAGGAGCCTGGCAGACCCCCCTTCCCCTCGTGAGCCTCTCTGAGCAACCCTCACGAAGTCCGGCCACACAGGGTGGGGGCACCTCGGCTGAATCAGAGAAGGCTTGGCAAAACTGCCCCTTTGGCCAGAAGGCTGGGCATCCACCCCCACCCCCTACCCCGGGGAGGGAAAGGGGCTTCTGGGGGCTCTTCTCCCAAGAAGGAGCTAATCCGAGTCCCAATAGTTTCCATCCTAAATCTGGAGGAGCCGTGGAAATCTCCTTGACTTGCCTTTCCACGCCCGACTTGCCTGAAGCTGAACCCAGCAGCCCCCTTCCACACGTGCCTCGCTGGCCACAAGATGGAGAGGTCCCTCAGGGTCGCTCTTGGGGTTCCCTGCCCCCCCCCAAGAAAGTGCTCGGGGTGCCTGTGAACCTCTCCTGGGGGTTGGGGCCCTCCTCCCTTTCCCCCATGCCCTCCTCCCCCTCCTGCCGGGCCCGTTGGTTTTGCAGAGTAGGAAGCAAACCAGACAATCGCATCCAGATGCCCAGGAGGGTGCAGATTCCAGGGGCCAGGGGCAGGCACCTCCAGGAGGTCCTTCTCCTCCTCCTCCTCCAGGTGCCCCCCCCAGGGCTGCCCCCCCATACTCAAAATGGCACTTGGTGGTGGCTGCTCAGAGTCCAGCTGTCCTGTTTAGGGATAATTAGTGACCGTGAAGGCCCAACCCCACCCCCCATCCCCCACCCCCCAGACCTGCCAGTCGCCAGCAGGAGATGTTCGCTTGCAGCTGTCTGAATGGACAACACTCTCTTCGGTTTCCATTGCGCACAATAATTAGTGTTGAGCTGGTTTTTCCCTCCTTAATTGCCTTGTGGAGCATATTGTACATCTGCATTTTAACCTGTGCTTTGTACTTTGCTTTGAGATGCCTGGTGGGCATAAAAAAAAAAGAATAAATAAATGCATCAAGTACAGCTTAAGCACGCGCATACATTTTAAAAATGTCAGCATGTCGGCTCGTTATGAGTAATTGTTCATTGTTCATGTCCCTGGGTGCCTCCCTCTCGGAGGCCCGGGCAAAGAGTCAGCTTCAGCAAAGGGCCCAGGCAACCCAGAAGCTGGCCTTAGAATTAACGGTGGGCACGAGCCCTAACTCCATCCTTGTGGGGTATTAATGAAAATCCTGTTTCTCCCTCAGAAACCTGCCTCTGGCCATCATCATCTCCCTCCCCATCGTCACCTTGGTTTATGTCTTGACTAACCTGGCGTACTTCACAACGCTTTCGGTGGATGAGATGCTGTCGTCCGAAGCCGTTGCCGTGGTAAGAGATGAAATGACTCACTCGGAAAGCCACCATTGGCGGTGATCTCCGTGCCGCCTGCTGTCTGCGTTGAGCCAGCCCGTTTCCCTACTTCCAAGGAAGCCACCGGGATCCACGTCATGATCAGCCAGGACAGGCGGGGGTGGGGGGAGGGAGCCAGTCCCTCCTCTCTCCTGAATTGCAAGGGGGGGCACCAGCAAAGCCCTCTTGGGGTCATGGGCCCCAGAGACACATTTGGCTAGTCATGCCTTCTGTTGCCAGAGGGGGGGGAGCTGCCCTCTTGCCCTATTGACGTCAACGTCCCCCTGGCCTGGTCATTGCTTACAAATCTACAACCTGTTGCAGCAAAAACTAGAGTGTTCTTCGTGGTACCTTGAGGCCTTAACACGATTTCCGTGGCATAAGCTTTTTGTGGCTGCCAACCTGCCACTGAGGAAGTCCAGAGCAACTGACAAATGCTGATACCGAATAAAACGGGTGTCACAGAGTTCTCGGTGGGTTTGTAGCGATGGCTAAAGCAGCTGCCGACTTGGGTACTACTTTGGCTGACCATTTCAAAAGAATCTGGAGTGGAAGCCTGTCACTTCATGGGATTATTTTCATTTGAGTGGTTTGAAACCAAGAGGGGCTCAATACCCAACCTCACATGGGCTCAAATAGTGGCCTCTCTCGCCCCCTTCTCTCCCCCCCTCCCCGAACAGGACTTCGGGAACTACCACTTGGGCGTCATGGCCTGGATCATCCCTGTCTTTGTTGGCTTATCGTGCTTTGGCTCAGTCAACGGGTCACTCTTCACCTCCTCTCGGTATGTTTCTGGCTTGCTTGTGGGGAGGGGGGGGGTCTCTCCTTCGGGTTCACAGGGAGAGGGAGAGGGCTGCCATCTGTGGTGCCCCTGGGGGGGTGCCCTGCCAGGGCTTTTCCAGCCCACAGGGCTCAAGATGACGGTCGGCCTTGCCTCTCTTTCCTCCAGGCTGTTCTTCGTGGGGTCCCGGGAGGGCCACCTGCCCTCCGTCCTCTCCATGATCCACCCCAGGCTGCTCACGCCGATGCCCTCCCTCATCTTCACCGTATGGACCGTCTCTGTGTTGGGTGGGAAGGAGGAGGAGGAGGGAGGCTCGGCTTTTCTTCGGGGAGGGTTCTGGATGACCCACAGCACAGCAGGAAGCTAAAGGAATATCAATGAGCTGTGGGGGCTGTGGGGGGAGTGACACCTACTGACCCTCAAAGGCTTTGCCCAGCATGAGTTTTGGTCTGAAGGATGACAGGTGCCATGAAAACAACACAGCTGTACGTTTCTCCCAGGTGCAGGATTGAGGGTCGCAGGCCTGGGTGCTCAGAACTGGGGGTGGGGGGATGCCTACAGGCTGGAGATGGCATTGGGATATGCCCAAAACCTTTTGGGGAGTGGGAGTCTCAGGGAGAGAACTTTTCCTGCTGCAGACGCCCAGCGGCTGACCCTGCTGAGTTCAGGAGCTGCACATTCTGGGCCCAATCCATCGCTGAATAACACTTATTAGACCCTTGTGTTTGCTTTGAGTGGGGGGGGTGGAGATCCCAAAGAGACTTAAGGGGGCAAGCAGGGTGCGTGTGTGCGTGTGTCAGTTTCTTTCCTCCCTCCGGAAGCTAACAGGTTTCCTTCTCCTCTCCCTGCCTGCCCCCTCCTTCCTCCTCCTCCTCCTCCCCCGCCAGTGCGCCATGACCCTGCTGTACGCCTTCTCCAACGACATCTTCTCGGTGATCAACTTTTTCAGCTTCTTCAATTGGCTCTGCGTGGCCCTGGCCATCATTGGCATGCTCTGGCTGCGTTACAAGAGGCCCGAGTTGGAGCGGCCCATCAAGGTGAGAGGCGGCCACCCCGAAAGACAAGAGACCCGAGCAGTTGAGGTCCGCTGGCTCGGTCCCTCGCAGGCCGTGGCCCAGCACTCGAGGAAAGGGTGGTTCTGTGATGCCCTGTTGAGTCCCCGCCCCCCGGGCCCTTTGTCCAGGCGGGGGCCGAGGTGGCGCCTGAATGGCCGGCCCTGAACGGCTCTCCCGCTTGGTTTCCCGCCTCTGCAGGTCAACCTCGCTCTGCCCGTCTTCTTCATCCTGGCCTGCATCTTCCTCATCGTCGTCTCCTTCTGGATGACTCCGCAGGAGTGTGCCATTGGGTTCGCCATCATCCTCAGTGGGGTCCCCGTGTACTACGTGGGCGTCTGGTGGCAGAACAAGCCCAAGTGGCTCCTTCAAGGCATCTGTGAGTGGCGGGAGGAGCCTCCCGGGGTCACCTGTGTGTGGGGGGGGGAGGCTCTGGCCAGCCCTCTTCAGCCCCCAGCAGTCGTCCTCTGGGATGGAGGATCCTCGTGGCGCCTCTCGGGCGAAGGAGTTTTCCTTGGCAGAAGGGCGTTTGTGGTGGGCTGCAGGTGCCTCTGAAGGAGCAGGTGCCCCCCCTCCCCACGGATGTTCCTGCAGAGGAAAACTCACGGAGCCTTTGAGTTGCCACAGGGCGGCTGCAACAGGCCATTGGATCCCAAGGGCCACCTCCTTGGAGAGTCCGGCAAGAAGAACCAAAGCGGGGTTTGTGAGCGAGGGGGTGGGGGAGAGCCTTCTAGCCAACGGAGTCCGGAAGTTGCTTCTTGGAAGAGAAGTGTTTCCCTTCCGACTCTCCAGAAAAGCAATTTTCAAAAGAGCTGGCTGGCTCATCTTCATTCATATTATCCATTGGGCATCAGGCTGTAGGCCTCTTCCGCACACAGCAAGCTCCAGCAAGTCAGGAGTCGGCGAGGGCAGGTGGAGTGAATGCCTTGCGCCTGCCTTAAGGAAGGAAGGAAGGAAGGAAGGAAGGAAGGAAGGAAGGAAGGAAGGAAGAGATCCTCAGTGGTCATTCATGGGCCCCCAGAGTCCTGGCCACCCTCCTCCAGGCAGGGAAGGAGGGAGGGAGGGAAGGAGGGGGGAAGCCCAAGGGAGGCACAGTGGCCTCACCTTGTCCTGGCCAGACCAAGGTGTGTGTGTGGGGGGGGATGAGATGATGGGAGGTGTAGTCCCAACAGATCTAGAGGAGCCCAGCTTTCGGAAGGCAGGTTTAGGGCCAGGTTTCTTTTCTTCCACGGTGACCTTGGACAAAGAGATCTTTCACAATTGCTTAGAACTGAGAGATGGGGGGCAGCCAGTGAGTTCTGGGGAGCTGGAGGCTCCCAAGGCCACCTGAGCCCCCATTCCCTTGCTGACAGGATTTCTTGCACCCTAAAAGCAGCTTATCTGTGGACTGGGTTATGGGTGGTGTGGAGAAAGGAGGCAGGAAGAACCCTCCCTCCCTCCTTCCCCACCCTCGTCACCCCGTGAGAAGGGCAGCCTCAGCAGGGTGTGTCATGGAGAAGTGCCCCCCAGCCTGGGCAGCAGAGGCCTTGGCTGGGTCTCCCCCCTGCTCCAGGACTCATGCTGCCTCCCTCACACTCCCCCCCCCGCTACACACACAAACCCACTGCTAGGCCAGTGCTGGGCCCTGGCAGGAGGTAGGAACACCCCATCCTTCACTGCCCAAGAGAGGGCTGGGTGGGTCCAGGGCTCTTAAGGCTCCCTCCACCACCACGGACGCAACATTTGGGCGCTCCAGAAGCCTCCAGGAAACATAACCCTTTCTCCCCCCCTGCTCCTCTTGTCTTTTGGTCCCACAGACTCCACCACGGTCCTGTGCCAGAAGCTGATGGAAGTCGTCCCACAGGAGTCTTAAGGAGAGCAAAACACACCCGCCTTGAGTTAAAGCCAACACACAATTTTATTTCCAGGACACAAGTACGTCTGATTCTTCATTTTCAAAAGAAAAGGCCCAGCCGGGCTCTCCTGGAGAGGTGCCCCCACTCCCTCCTGTCTGCCCCCCCCCACACTGCTTGCTTCCTTCCCTCATCCCATCTGGGCAGCCGACAGGAGGCCAGAGGAGAAGCCCCCGCCCACCGCCGGCAGATTGTCCCTCGGGAAGAAAAGAAGCTAGTGGAACCCAGGGCAGCAGCATTTATACAGGCAGCCTCTTTGGATTAATACGCCCCTTTGTTTAATCTGCACATGACTTTCTCCATCCTGGGATGCTTCATGAAAGTCACTACGGAGGGCCTGCTTCCCCCCACCGCCCCACCACCACCACCCCACTGCTGCCACTCCCCGCCCCAGCTGTCTCCTGTCTCAACTTTGCAGGAACAACTAAACCGGTTGATCCGGCCATACAGGGTTTTCTTGGGGCCGAAATGTTGTCCAAAGTGCAACACTCCTTGGTGCAAACAGAGAAAGGCCCTCAAAAAAAAAAAAAAACACACACACACACACACACACACACACACACACACACAACCAAACAACAGAAACTGATCCAAAAATGAATCTGGTAGACTTGGAAGCCCCAACATGAACTGTTAAAATTATTGTTGTTACTATTTTTTTAGGGAAGTTATTTCTTTTTTATTATTATTATTTTCCTTCAATGACTCCCTTGCCGTCCTGGGTTATAATGGCTTAAAACAAGCATTTTGTTATGTTCCTATGTTCGCAATGTCATGATTCTTCTGAGCAGCTCTAGAGGATGCTGTCAGGGAGCAGCAGAAGCTGTGTCCCGCCAGAGGTGCTCTGGATCCCATGAGGCAGCCTGTACCGCCTCCGCAGTCTCTGTGGTGGAACCGGAGGCCCACATGCCGGCACTCTGTCGTCTGGGGTCTCCTTCGCATCGAATCTTCTGGAAGACTGACCAAGCGCCACCTTCTGCCTGCTCCCAAGGCTTGGGCCACCCTACCACTGTTCCAATGGTGCAGAACATGACAGCCCCTCTTCCATTGCCTGGAGGGTCAGAATAAGGTCCTGTCTTGTAATGCCACACGTGGAAGATTTTAGCCATCCTGAAGGAGAAATGGACAGAAAGTGGACTTTGTAGAAGAGTTGCTTTTTGTGGCACTTCTAGGGGCCTTTATACACGACCCCTAAACTCCGCAGCAAATGGCTGCAAACTCCGGACCTTACAAGTGTTTTCCCACCAGCTCCGGAGTTTGCAGACAATTAAGTGCGACCCCGCCCACCTAAGCGCGACCCAGCTGCACTTTCTTATACCTGCTTGAGGTGGGTGAAAATCCCCAGGTCCGGATTTAATCTGGTCAGTGCGGGGCTCTCCTGGCTTCTGCTTGTGTTTTTTTTGCCTCCCGCCCCTTTAAGAGAAGAGGTGGGAGGAAAAAAAGCAAGCAGAAGAAGAGAAACATAAGAGAAATGGAGGGGAAGCTCCTCCAGGTGAGCTGCATTTTTTCCTCTCTTTCTCTGGTGGGGAAGAAGGAAGAGCAACGAACCCCTAAGATCTTTGGTCCGAATTTAAGGGGCCAGCGGATCTTAGGGGTCATGTGAAAAGGCCCTAGGATAGTTCCGTGGGGCGTGGTCAAGCCTGTTGACCATCAAGGGCAGCTCTGCCACCAGCTCAGCACCCAGCTCTTGGCTGTCCCTGGGCATCCATGGCAGGGCAGGGCACCTTCACCCCCACCAGCCCTTTGGCTCCCAGGGGCCACTTTGCCTCTTGGCAAGTTGGAAGTCAGGAGGAAAAGGTCATCCCTTGATGGTCTGTATAGATTTCTGAGTCTTTATTTGTTTTCATTGCTGGTGGAAAGAGAAGGGGCTGCAAAGCAAGCACTTTCTGTGCCTGAGGGACAGGCTGCCTTTCCAGACACTCTCAGGTGGTGGGAATGCAGTATGACCCTGGGAAGACCGGCCTTCCTTCCTGTGGACATCATAGGGGCTCCGTGCCGGGACCAGGAGGGCGGTTCCTGAGTGGCAGGAGCTTTTGCAGGGCCATTTTTCTCTCTTTCTCCCCAGCATCTCATCTGCAGAACATTGCACAGGATTAGTGCACTCTCAGAAGCAGCTGTCTCCATGGTTCTCAAAGTGCCTGGTAAGGCCTGTGGTTGCTTTGATGGGCTCTAGGTTGATGTGTGGCCAGCACTGGTCAGCATGGAGCCTCCTTCCTTCCTTCCTTCCTTCGGCCTCACAAAAGGTTGTGTGGGCGTCCCATCTCTCTGCCCCTGGTTTGGTTGATCACAGGCAGGCAGCTGTAGGGAGCCATTGGGGCTTCCTTTCAGGTCCAAACAATACCTTTGGGAAGGAAGGGGACTTTTCTGTGCTCGGTGTCTGTTGGGGGTCAGAGCAGCTGAAGTTGGTGGTGAATTTCAAGGGATAGTACAGATGTGCCTGGAGTTTATTACCGCTTGACACACCATCATAAAGATCAAACGTTGACCCTGCAGGCACTTTGCCGAGAGTCCGCTTATTTTCTTCAGCTGCTGAGGACGTGCCATCAGACCAGGCATTCCCTGGAAAGTCCTGGCTGTTTTTGGAGAGAAGCAAGAATGAGGAACCTCCGGGCAGCCCCTTTGGAAGCATAAGGAACGAAACACCTATGCTGCGGCTTTTTGTTGCAGTCAGAAGTCAGGGTGCCCAGAATTCAGGGCCGTGTTCCAGCATCTTTTGTGCTGCCGATTGTGCCCTGAGGTTTGGTTTTTAGGAAGGGGAGGCCAACATGGAGGGGGGGGCAACACCATGGCCCAATCACAGGTCTACTCTGAAGTAGCTTCTATTAAGGTCACTGCAGCCCTGCAGGTTTCTGGTTTCTTGTGGCACTGCCAACATTTTTTGCCATGCTCAAGCCCAGGGCCGACATGGAATGTCCTCAGCTTCACAATGCACGCCTCTGTTGCTGCTGCCAAGATTTCCCCCTGATTTTATCGATGTAATCTTGAGATGCCTGGGGCAGGAGATGCTTCTCTGAAGGCTCCAGATTGGTGCTTCTCCCCAGCCCTGCCCTTGGGCGGTTGTCCATTTAAAGAAAGCTTACCTTGCCTAACCAAGTGAGTTTGAGGCAATTAAATGCACCTACGGTTAAATGTAATTTTGAAGAAAGAGTGGTGCTTTCAACATGTTGGCAGTTTCCCTGTGTTTCTCCACAGCACCCACCTCCCCTTGACAAAAGGCATTGCCTGAATTAGTGTGAGAAAACTGCAGCTGCACCCACACCGGGAAGAGTCCCTGCCTGCTGCCTTTTTCTCCTGCCCATTTGGGGACCCCCTTTCCTTTGTTTGGGTTAGGTTTTGCCCTGCTGAGAGAACCTTCTAGTTAATTAATTAGAGAAGCCTCGGGTAGATTACAAGTTGATGGACAAGAATAGGATTTTGGTCCTGTGGAAAAGGAGTCTGCACTTCATGGATCCCACTTCTTAGCACTTAAAGGTGTCCCATATGGTGTCTCCTTGGGTCAAGGCAGCAAGAGGGGTGTCAGGTTTAGACAGATCTCCTTGTCATGTGTTTTTGTTGTTGGTTTGTACATGAGGATACTGAAATACCCTCATTGCCCCACCTGAGTCAGTGTTGTTGATGCAAGATGTTCAGTTATGGGTTTGTCTTGCTGTCTGTTGTGCTGCCGAGAAGGACAGATTTTTTTTTCATAGCTGGGGGCACCACCACCATGGAGCTACACGGTAGTGGGATGTGTTTCTGATTTTTTGTGACTGCTGTGTGTTGTTTATAGTGTACTGCAGTGGCTGTGTACCAAACATTTTCAGTGTTACAGCATCCTTGTTGCCTGTTTTGTTTTCCATGTTCTGGCTTCAGAGGACTCAGCAGCCACTATACTGACTGTTCTCAATCAGCATCCGGGGTCAGAACCAGGCAAACTGCTGCAGATCACCCAGAGCTGAAGAGTGTGTGTGGAAATTCACATTTTCATCACATTTCTTGCAACCTGTCCTATGTTTATTCTAGCTTTTCAAGAGGGTAACTGCATTCATCTCTTTGAGCAACAGCAAAAAACAAGCAAAATCAAACGTCTTAAGGGCACCTTTGAGAGCAACACATTTATTTCCAAGGTGACTGTTCACTTCTTCAGATGCCCTCTCCACTCCAACTGGGACTAAGAATTTAACTAAGGCCCAACAAGTATTAACAGTAACGTGAGCTGTATCTGAAGATGTGAATCTCTTCACCTGAGAGGCACCTGCCTCATACTGTACTTCTGTTTTTGTTTTCTATTGATATTTATAGGAGAAGAACTCTGTTTAGCTGGCTCTAAAAAGCCAGGCTTGGCCTCAGATCCTTGCGATGAAACTGGCTTTGATCTAGGTAGGGTAGGTGCCCCTCAATTTAAGCAAACACATTTTAAACAAGAGGAACGTCTCTGTTTTCCTCTGGAAAACTCCTTGGCAAAAATCTCCCCCAAACTGGAGACCTTCAAGTGCAGCTGGGCTGACAGCTCCCATCGCCCCTGGCTGTTGTGGCCAATGGGAGTTAGAGTGGAGCACTTCCGCACTGCTTCCAGCTGGGAGAGGCAGAAGCTGATACAACGCCCAGATCTGGACGCACCAAGAGATTTCTGTCCCTGGAATGGTTTCCGACATGAGTTGTTCCTGCGCAAACCCTGCGTGGAAGGCCAAGAGGCGGGACAGGCAACAAAACAAAGACCGGCTCTGGGGTAGGGGGTGGGGGTGGGGGCAGTGAGGCAGGCAGCCTAGGGTTCTCACCACTCCTTGGCATCTACAAGACACTCCATTCCACTTTCTTGTGCTCGGCTCCCCTGTTCTCACCCCTTCCCTCACCAGAAACAGACAAGGGCACAACCTCCAGCAACTGTCCCCTGGCTCGGTGGTCCTCAGCCTTTGGTCCCGGCATTGGTGGATCTCTGTTGCCAGAGTTGCTGACCATTAAACCTGCTGGCTGGGGCTTTGCAGTCCTGAGTCTCTTTTAATCCAGAGAGTCCAAATGGAGCTTCTCTTATCTCTTTGGGTTGGGAGAGGGAGCTCCCCTTTCTCTCTCTGACCCATTCCAGCAAAAGAAAACTGGCGCTTGGTTGGTTCATTGGTCTGCCTGTCTTGCTCCCTCCGAGTGAGAAACCCATCTCTGGAGATCCTCCCTTGGGTGTTCTCAACTCATAAGAGAGGCTGCTCCTCAGCATAGATCAGTTTTCTTTTACTTAGTTTTTTTTAAATAAATGTTTGCAACATAAGAAAAATGTAAACTTAATTTAAAGAGTTTCTTTTTGTTACATTTGAAAAGAAAGTATTTTTACTAATTTTGCTAGATTTTTAAATGAGTAAATATCTTATGTGTCTCAGTAAAGAAAGTGAGGATTTATTGTTACAATGTTTGCATTTGTTCATAGAGCTTTGTTGAAAGATTTTTAGCTGCTTTGGTTTTTCTCTGTTCTGCTCTGTCTGACCTTGTAACAAGAAGCATTTAACACAAGAGCCTCATTCTCTCTCTCTCTCTCTCTCTCTCTCTCTCTCTCTCTCTCTCTTTCTCTGTGCGTTTTCCTGAAGACTCTTCATTGTTCATGACTAAATATTTGCTGTTACATTTTAAATGTTCTGGTTTTTATTTGAACAAAATATTCTAAATTACTGTACAACACTGGTTTTTTTGGCTTGAAGACTTTTGTTTATTCCTTTCTTTTTCATGGGGGAAAAAGTCATAATCCGGCTTTGCTGTTTCCTGAAAGTAATCCTGGTTACCACCTGGTGGTGGGAAAGGCATCGCTTGTGCCTCACTGCCTCTGAGCAGCAGGAAGATTGCCAGTGGGTAGAATCAGGACCCCAGGTGATCCTCTGAATGGGTCATAGAACGGGTCTCTCTCTTTTCAAAAGCTCCCATCTGGCACCTGCTTTGTTGGCTTTGCTCAGCCTGTGGAGGAGCCCCTCCTGAGTCTACAGAAGGTCTCAGATTTGGCCCCAGACAGCCACTCCATGGAGGAGGGCCAAGCCTGGGCCATGCTGGGCTGGCAGGGCAGGGCTGGAAGGAACCCAGAAGGCCGCTGACTCTGTTCCCCTTCCCAGCTGATGTGTCCTCAGCACCGTGGGAGATCCAGGCAGCTTGTCCATGGTGCCTTTCTAAGAGGCGGAAAGTCCTCAGTTTGGTTATCCAACAGTCTCCCCAGGGGGGTGGGGGGGGGTCAAGGCGGAAGGACCAAGTGGCCCCCTGGCTGCTGAGGACAGGGAGGTTCGGCCTCTCACCCGGTGCAGGCGAAGGGTCTGCCCTCAATGCTGCTCTCTTGCCAGCTGGAAAGTCTTTGTCGGCTGTGCTGACCCCGTGGCAGGAAACGTGGCCTTCTGCTTACCCAGCCCCCCGGTGTGGAGGACCAGCTGAAGCGGGTAGTTCCTGCCTTTGGTGGTCAAAGCGGACACTTGGGTCTCCACTTAGGCTGCTGACACCTTTTTCCTTCCCATTTGGCCCCAAACCTTCCCTGAAACCTGCGAAGGCCTTGCCGTGGTGCCCCATGCCCTGGCCAGGAAGGAGGGCTGCCTTTTGTGGCCAAAGAGGAAGTATTCCCCCCGAAGCACCGGGAAGGAGAGGAGCAGGCAAGCAGATGGACCCGGCCCAACAGCACCCGGGGCCTGGCTGTGTTCGCCAACTGCCAGCGAGGAGGTGGTGGTGGTGGTGGGGAAATCACCAGGAGATACAGATGCTCTCCTTCTAGGCCACTGCAGGCGCATGCCAGAGCCCCCTTCAAACAAGGACGGCTATCAACACTGGCGGCAGCGGCTGTTTTAAGCACATGGTGTAGTGTTGCACATCACGCCCCCTTGGAAGGTGTGTGGGGAGAGTCAGCAGGGAGAAAGAGAGAGAGATGGGGCAGGAAGCTGTGGGTGACCAGCCTCTTCCAGCACTTTAATCACTAATCAAACTAATGTTGTCTTATATTTACCCAGCATTTCCCCAAATCCTGGATTTACTCTCTAATTGCTTTTCTTAGGCTGCACCTGCCAGGACAAATGAGAGTCTTGTTCAGATCCATGTACAGTGCCTCTCTCTGGGTGTGCAAGTAATTGATGCTGTGAGGCAGTGAGCTTGGCAAGGGGAGGGAGAAACACATGCCCTGGCGCACGCGCGCACACACACACACACACACACACACACACACACAGAGTTCTCTCTAATCCCTCTTTTAACCACAGATCCAAGGGAGGGGGATGGGAACTGAAGAGATGCTTTGGCTCTTCTTCCCACATTCAGTTGGTTGGGTATTGAAAAGCCGGAGGGGGAGGGTGTGAAGGAGGAGGAGGAGGCAGCAGCAGTGGGGGTGGTGGGGGTGGAAAGCCCTCGAAAAGCAACTGAAACACACCTCGCCTGGCTGTTCCCAGGAGGAGGACGAGGGCCGTGGGATGACACTCTGTGTGTTCTGGCCATGCCACACCTCTGGATCTCCTCTGGATCGTCCTCTGGAGTTGTGCTGGCAGGTGGTCGCTGAGTTTCTAAAGTCAACCTCTCTAGACTTCAGCTCCCAGAATTCCCTGGGCCACCGGTCCCAGAATCACCCATGCCCAAACAGTCACAGAGACCTCTGGGAGATGTAGAAGTAAACCAATCACCCTTGGCATGAAGACCTGGGCCAGGGAAGACCTCTAGTGGGCCACTAAAAACTTGCAGGTGACTTCTCCTCTGGATTGCTTCATCAGGCAAAACAGTGTAGCAGAACACGGTGTGGAGGGGAACCATCCTAGTGCTGGGCTGAATGTGGTGCTCCTTGTGACCTTTGAAACCAGCAAGGCCCTATGGAATCCATAGGAGGCAGTCCAAAGCATGTCCCAACTGGCAGGCATCCCTCCCCTCCCCTTCCTGCAGACCAAAGTGTGGCTCAAGTCCTCCACGCAGCCCATTGTCCAAAGAATGGTCCGGGGGAGGGGAGGCTTCTTCCTGCCAAGTGACAGCCCCCCACCCCCGCCCCTCTTGGCCTAAAGGGGGTCAGGGCTGAGATCAGGAGGGAGGCTTGATTGCTTCGGGAAAGGCGCCTTTGAGAGACGAGAGACCGGAGGCCTTCCTGGCGGAATCCCAGGGGACGACCTCCCGGTGGAGTTGGGGATATCCTGTCCCCTCTGCTCCTCCTGGCTGCACTTTGTGCAACTCTCCCGCAGCTCAGTTAATGGCCTCCACCATCCTCACAAGCAGCCCCTTTCTCCTGCAGCCAAGAAAAACACAAACGCCAGAGATAAAAGAGGTGTGTTTTTTTTTTTGCCTGCAGTAAACAACTTATCCACCTAAGAGCAGGTCCAGATAAGAGAAGGACCAGAAATGGGGCCGGGGGGGTGTTTCCTCCCTCCCTCTTTGAAAACTGTTTGTCCTGTACTCTCAGCCACCCACGTCCCCTGTCCAATCCACCTCCCCCCACCCAGCCGTCAGGCACCATTGCCAATGCCAGAAGAAGTCCTTTTTTGGGGGGGAGGCTCCATAAACCTCCCAGGAGAAACAGGAAAGGTGGTGGATGCTGGGAGTTGTAGTTTCAAAAAGGAACCTGGCCCAGCTTCGCTTCCGTCTGGCCACCAATCCCTGCTGGGGTGAATGGCGTTAAAAATAAGCAAGCCAACCCATGCTCATGACAGCCAACTCACGGGGTGGGGGGGCAGGGGGGGTTTCACCTGCTTTATCGCACGTAACTCAGCTATTTCAAGACCTTCCCAACCAGGGTGACCGGCAGCCCTCTGGCTCCCACCCTCCCCTCCTGCCCTCCCAAAAGAGCCTCCAGAGAAAACAGCCTGCAACATGTGAGGAAAGGTGTGCCTGCCCACATCATTTTCAGGATAAAATAACCCTCGTTAAAATAGATAATGAGCACGTGCAGCGTCTATTGGGCCTTAAAAACCAGCCGCTTGTGGAGGTGTCTCCCGGGCTGCCGTAGGCAACAAGGAATTATAAGCCTGGGACGGAAAACGGGGAGCCCGGCTGGTTGGTGGAAGAGAGAGGCAAAGCTCTCCCTCCTGCTCCCCCTCTGCCCCCAGCATCCAAGCTTGGAGGGGGGGGCAACAGAGAGAGAGAGAGAGAGAGAAGGAGCCTGTTCTCTCTGCCCAGCAGGCCAATGCTGCCCAGAGGGACTGTGTCTCCATGAGGGCAAGGGTCCTGTTTGGGCCACCGAGGGTCCCACCAGATCCCTCCCCCTCATCCCCCATGCCCCCTCCAGAGAAGGCCCAGAAAGGTCCCAAGAGGGTCCATTCCCAGCTAACGGCATCTCCAACAGCAGCAGGAAAGCAACCCCCAGAGGTGTGGCTCAGGGAACCTCCCGCCCCAGCATTCCTGGGCAGATCAACCCCCTGCCCAGGTAGGAAGCCATGCCGTGCAAAGGGAAGCACCCCTGGGATCCAGCTGGTGAGTCCCGATGGCCCTGGCTCAAGCTCCCTTCCCCTGGGACCAAGCTCTTTTTCCTCCTTGTGGCCACACGTGGGAGCAAAGGCCAGCCCATTCCCCAAAGGGACAAGAAGCCAGAAGATGTGCCAGCATCACAAACGAGGCCCAGCAGATATTAGAGTCCCAGTCTTGCTTTAAGGGCCACTGCCTGGGGATGGGACCCTGCCAGGGCCACCCAAAGGCCATGTAGCCCTACCAGGGTGCCGGTGGGGTGAAGGAGATAATGAGTGGGTGGGAGGGAGGGAGGGAGGGGGAGGGAGGGAGAAACTGGCTTGCAACACTTGGGAGCATCAGCTTTGGACTCCAACGGCCAGACGCCATCAGCAGCATGGACACACTGCTGAGATGTTTTGGGAGTTATTCCTTCCCCTGCAACCCAAAAGGAACTTTAATAAGCACTAGTTTGCATATGGAAAGGGCTCTTCCGAACAGCCCTGGGGACCTACAAAGTGCCAGCCACTGAGAGAGAGAGAGAGAGAGAGACTCTTTTGTTAGCTGGTGACCTCTTGGATACTTCTTGTGCAACTGGTCTTAACGTTGGCATCAGCACCTCATAGGGACCATTGAACTACCTGGATTTTTATATGGGGTTTTAGGGCCCCATTAGGCACCTTGGGACCCTTGGAAGGTTTTCCCAGCAGCCTCCATTCTGCTGCAACACTGCCTTTTACTGCCCTATCCTGCCCCCAAATTTGATCAGATAATAACCATATAAAAACAGTTCCCAGGAAATAACTGGCAAGCCTTCCAGGGCAGACTAGAACGTCTCCAATGGGGCTTTCTGAGGTCCCCTTGTGGAAGGCAGGATGACTTCCCCCACACACACCAGCCTTGGGGTGCGTGGGTGTGGCAGAGTTAAGGCTCCAGGCGCAGCTTCTGAGCTATTGCCTTGCTGGCTCCTGGTTCCCCAGCCCCTCACGGAGAGAGGCGACAGGAGCAGACCTGCTAGCAAGGATGCTGCACCACCAAGGAACCTGCAGAGGGATGGCAGCGCCTTGGGCATAAAATGCACCCACCTGAGTGGCCAGACCAAAGGGCACCAGGGAGTCCCAAAGCCAGAGCCTTGGTCTCTGAGGCTGGGCTGCCTCGTCAAAGAAGCACATTTCTGACACTTGGGCTCTGAAGATGCAACATATAAAGGGAGGATCTAGAGGTCAGCCCGGCCCAGAAGCAACCTCGACCCCAGCCCCAGCCCTTGTAGCTTTTCACACCCAAGGCCAGACCCTAATGGACCAAGCTAGGGGAGGGGCAGGAAGGGGCAGATTTGGATTCAGGGATCTGCTCCTTCCTTTCACACACAGCCTTTTGCTCCAGAGAACAAAATAAGGCAGAAGCAAAAACATCTCCCCCCTCTTTCTCCCCCCCCCCGCCACCCACCCCACACAAATGATGCAACTCTGCTGCAGCCTTTGCATCATCACATCCTGCTGAAGCAGGAGTTTCACACAGAGAATGATTTGGGGGGAGCGGGTTTCAAATGGAGAAAGAAGAGAGATTGTGAAAGGGCACACTTGGCTACCCAGCTGTCTCCCGAGAGGCCCGGTGCTGACCCCTGGTGCAGATCCACGCACACTGCAGACGGCAGCAGCATCCCGCCACATCCCGCCAAGGTTGCATCAGCCCAGGAGGTGAGTCTAGGAGGAAGCGGGAGGCCCTCTTATGGCACCTCCCCCCCCCACACACACACCTTCTGCTTGGCCACCTGGCACTGAGGATGCCTGGTCCCAGCAGGGAGGAGCTCAGCCCTTGCAGTGGCACAAACATGGCCAATGGCCACACAAAAGCACACATTTTCTAAGCAAAACCACACTCGTCACACCATGGTGCTCAGAAGCAGACTTGATCCATGAAAGCTGATATTAGTTAGCCTTTAAGGTGCCACATGGTTTTGGTCTTTTGTTTTGATTTTTTTTATTTTTGCCTGGAATTCTTGCACAGACTAACAAGACGAACTATTCCAAAACTTCAACAATGCAACATTGTTATCCATGGAAGTATCTGCTTGTGGCTCGGGCAGCCGTGTGGTTTGAATATATCTGGATCCTGGTGCCATCCCCCCCACTTCCAGCCCCTCACCCCTGCCAGAGCCCAGGAAGGCCTCCGTTCTCAGGCTTCATGGGGGGGAGATTCTTGGCGATGGGAGCCCAAAGGCAGCTTTTCCAACCTCAGCAAACCTGGCAGGGAGAAGTAACAGAAGGGATTTGGAAGGGAAGCTTGCACACGCACCTGCACGCACCCGCACACACACCAGCAGGACTCATCAAGGGGGAGGTTCAAGGCTGTGGGGAACTGGGGGGGGGCTCAAGGCTGGGCAGGCAGCACCTCGGGGGGGGAGGGGGGCAGACCTGTAGGGTTCAGTGTGGGAAAAGCTCGTGGTCAGGGCAGCCGTTGCCCCTTGATTAACTGACTGAAACCTTTTGATTGAATTAAGGGGGGGGGAGTAATTTCCCACCACCAGTCCCAGTAAAAACAGTTGCATGGGGGGGGGGGAGGATCAGGCTCATGTGTGCCAGGCAGGGCTATGACACACCGTGGCTCTGATTCAAACCCTCTCCAAGTGTTCGCATTATTAAATGAGCAGGCCGCGGCCACCAATTCTATCAACTTCTTCATTCTGGGCCTCGCTGAGTTCCCACTCCTGTCTGACCCGGCCCTTGACAGCTTACAATGGAGTGGAGATTTAATTCTTGGTAAGGAGCTTAGGGGGCTTAAACCAGGGGCCCTGCAGCCCCATTGCAATGCCAGACCCAGTGCAGGACTCCCAGGCTTGGCCTGCCTCCCTCGGCAGCCTCGGCCAAGAGCTCCTCCGCGACACCCCTTCCCTCCCCAAGGAAGCAGGAAGAGAAGCGGCTCTCAGGTTGCTGCCCTGCCCGCAAGCCTGTCTTCTGGGTCAACCAAGGAGCCCTTTTTTTGAGGGGGGGAACACTCAACAGATCATTATTGGCCACTTATTGGGTCAAGATTTCCTTTGGATCTCATGAGCCGCTGGTCAGCTTGTGAGGTGTGAAAAATGCAGGCCTCGACTTGGAGGGCCGCCCCAAAAGCAGAGGGGCAGCAGCAGCAGCCACCACCCACCCCGTCAACCAAACAGTTCTTTTCCTGGATGGGGGATACCCTCCCCACGCTGGCCAGGGGATTCTGGGATTTGTTATCCAAAGGCGTCACGTTTCCTAGCCATATCCTGGCCAACACTGGGTTGCTGACAAAGGAGGGCCACCACGGGCCTCCTGCCGCCGCTTCTCTGGGTTTGGGGATGAGCAGCTCCCTTGGCAGCCCTTGGGGGTGCGGGGGGTGCGAGCGATGGCGGGGAGGGGAGGGGGGGTCTGAACGGTCCCCCACGGGGGGGGGGGCTCGGCTCTCTTGGGTCCCCCTCCTGCTGGTGCAGCACAAACTTCCCGAAGAAGGACGGCAGGGCTCCTCTGGCCAGCAGGGACCTGAAACAACAACATGTCAGCCCCCCGCAACCCCGACGCCCCGGCCCCAGGGATCATGTCCCACGGCTGGCTGGGGACGGGTCACCACGCAGGGCGAAGGGAGGGAGGGCGGCGGGGCCATTTCCCACCCCCCCCCCCCACCCCAGTCCCGCCTTTTGTCTCTGGGAAAGCCGTGGAAATCGGGCGTGTGTCCCCCGCCCCCGCCCCCCCCGACAAGCAATTCATTCACACACATCCGCCGCCCCCCGCCCCGCTCGGCGAGCAGCAGCAGCAGCAGCAGCAGCAGCAGCAGGCGCCCCCCCCCTCCGCCCCCTCCCGCGCCGCCCGGGGCCCTGGCGCTGCAGTGAGTCCTCCGTGCCTCCAGGGGGCAGAGCCTGCGGCCGGTCTGCGGAGACGCGGCGTCCTCCGCGCGACGGAAGTGACGTCGGGCCGCCCCGGAAGGAGGAAGCGCCAGGCGGGCCAGCGGTGGGTTGGTGGTGGAAGGCCCACGTGCGTGAGGGCGGCCTTCGTCGCCTCCCCCACCCCACCCCCGAATCTCTCTCTCTCTCTCTCTCTCTCTCTTTCTCTCTCTGTCTCTTTCTCTCCTCCCCATCCGAGATGGGCAGGAAGGGCCGGAGGGGGGGCGCCGCCAAGGCCAAGCCCAGCGGGGCCGAGAAGGCGGCGGCCAAGCAGGAGCGGAAGGTCTCCCGCAGGGCCCGCCACGAGGAGGTGGGTGGGTGGGTGGGCGGCCGGGCGAGCCCCTTGGGGGGGGAGGGGGAGGGGGAGGGGGGAGAGGACACGGGAGGGGGCCTCTCCTCGCCTGGGAGGCCAGCGGGGGGGGGTCCACGTGAAGGGGCCCGGGCTGTCGTCGTCGTCGTCCTCCCGGGTGAGGGTGGGGGGGTGTGGGGGGTCCCGAGCTGCCCCCTCCGACCCTCCCGCCCGCCCGCCGCGAGGAGGAGGAGGTGGTGGTGGTGAAAGGCCCCGCTTGCTCGGCAGGAGGACCTGGAGGCGCTCATTGCCGAATTCCGGAGCCTGGACGCCCAGAAGCGCCACGTGGTGGAGACGCCCTGCCCGCCGCCCTCGCCCAGGTAGAGAGAGAGAGAGAGAGAGAGAGGAAGCGCCCCCCCGTCCCCGCAGGGAGGGAGGGGGCTTCCTTCGAGGGGGGTTCAGCCACAGGGGGCCCCGCCCGCCCCACATTGGAAGGACCCTCGCTTCCCGACCAGGAGAACTAGCTGCTTCCCGCCCCCCAATGTTTTCTCTCCCCCCGCCCTCCCCACCTTATCCCGGGGGCAGCAAAAGGGTTGGGATGGAGGGCAGGCTTCCAAAGGCAGGGACGCAGCGGAAGAGCCCCGAAATCGGGATGGCCGCCATAAATGTTGCCCTTTAAAAAAAAAAGTGGCCGCGAGACTCTTGGTGTCAGGAGCCTCTTTTCACCCTCGGGGCTGGTGCTGCTCTCAGTGCCTCTCCTGTTAGTGTATCTTGCAGCGTAAAGATTGGCGACGTTTCCCTTCCTTTGCATCACAACAGATAAAGAAAGTAAATGTACATTGTCGCAAACAGAGTCCTGGTTGTAAGAGAATTGACCTTGACGTTTTTGTTCCTTTTGACATACCAGATAAAGGTTGAATTTCTTAAGGCAGCAGGGTGTAAATCATTGTCCCTTTGCCTGATAGTCTGGCAGTCACAATGCGCAGGTTGCCATTCTTGTGTGAAAGTCTTGTGCCTCAGTGGAGGGAAGGGAATGACACAGAGACAGGAGCCAAAAGGAAGGCATGTTCCCCAGGCATGGCAGAAATACTGGGTTAGTGGGAGGGCAGGGAGATTGGCACAGGGTTTCAGCCGCTGCCACCCCCGCCCTAGTCGATCTTCACAGAAGGATTCTTAAAACAGGAGTTGATGAATATATTTGGTCACATGAGCCAAGCCAGGCCTTGAAGGCCCCAGGGCCAAGACGGTCTTGTTGAAGCCATAGGGCTGGATTCAACTATTCTGTGGTTCCCTTCTGATATTTGCCCCTCCGTTTCTGTCCCCAGGCTCAACGCCTCCCTGTCTTCACACCCTGAGAAAGATGAACTAATTCTCTTTGGAGGTGAATATTTCAATGGCCAAAAAGTAAAGTATTTCCTTTTGATTCTTCTCTACTCCAGCCTCCCCAACCTCCTCCCCCACAGAGGGCTAGATCACATTTCCTGTAGTTCCTGCTGCCCCCACCCACCCCCAATCCATCATCCCCTGGCTCCAGCTTGGGGAAGGCTGCCTGAATCCTCCTCTGCTCTTCTTGCTTAGAAACTTTGCTTCCACATTCTAGTTTCCAGTAATTTCAGACGGGATGAATATGCATGTCTATATTAATGAAAAGTTGAGGCTATAAATGAAGACACATTATTCCTGGATAAAAAAGACTGCTCTGTCCATGGCACTTGCGAGGATAATGTTCCTGCTGCCAGTAGGCAGAAGGCGTCTCATTAAAAGGGCTAAGAGTGATGGCCTGGCCTTCATCAAAGTTTCAGGAGGTCATACCTTTTGGAGACAGGTCCAGGCGGCTGGTTGAGCGTCTCCCGTGGTGTGCGTGTGCATCCACAAGCGTCCTTGTGATGAAGCCCCACCTGCCCGTTGATCCTGCAAAGAGCAAAAGGCAGCTTTTGGGGAGAGGCTGATGGGGGGGGGGGAGTCTCAGGATAATAGGACACACAGTGAGTCGGTCCCTTTCTCTTTGGGATGGTGCATAAGCTGAAGAAAGGCCAATTTTATATTGGTAGGTGTCAGGAAAACAAGTGAAACTAAAGCAGCACTGAGCTGGCTCTGTGGAGCAGCCCAGGTGGGAGGGTGGAGGCTCAAGCCAACCAAGGAGGCCTCTGGGAATGGATGGGGCTTCTTAGTAACCAATGAGGAAAATCGAGTGGCTGCTCTCCGGCTTAGTGGTGTGATGGTAGATGAGCAGCCACGGAGAAGCCTCTGTGGCATAAAGGGTAGAGAGCCCCCCCCCCCAGGGCTGCCGGTGGGATTTGGTGGGAAGGAGCAGAGCCACAAAGGCCTCTCACAAACAAACACTTTCTCTTGGGCGTAAATGGCCAATGGGGTTCCACAGCCCACTTTTCTTCAGGGTAACCCCAGTATGGAAGCTGACATACACAGGTGCGGGGAGGGGAAGCGTGGTGGTGGACTTCATTACAGTGGTCCTCAGGGCTCAGTTCATAATCTCTGGACGGAAGGGCAGTCGGCCTGGGAGGGCTTTGCGATGGCAGAGTTCCCCCTAGGCCTGGACATGCAGGCATGCTGGGTCTCCGGGAACTGTGGGCTCGCCTTGTTGTGACCTGCCCCACATGGAAGGGTGGAACGGGCTGTCCCCTGGGCAGTCAACAAAATGCATCCGTCTTGAGGAAGCGGCGCCCGGTGGCTAGCCCTCTCCCTCTTGCTGCCCCCCCTCCCCCAACCCTTTTGTCTCCTTTAGACATTTCTGTACAACGAGCTGTTTGTTTACAACATTCGGAAGAACAGCTGGACACAAATTGACATCCCGAACCCGCCTCCCCGGCGTTGTGCTCATCAGGTGAAGTGCTCAGCCCAGTCAGACACACACACACACACACACACACACACACACACACACACACACACACACACACACACACACACACACACACACACACACACACACCCCGAGGGTCAGGGTGTGTGGGTGAGAATCAGCTGGTCAGAAGACCCTCTTGCTCTTTCCTGAAATTACCCTACAAGACAACAGAGCTACGGGAACCCCCACCCCCAACCCACCCCTTTGAAATTCCTGATGCTCCTGCAATTACCTCAGCAAATGTTCCTTTTCCCATCTAGCCTTAGCTGCTGTAATCCAGCACACACACACACACCTGGAGTCTTAGTAGGATGCCTTTGGACTACAATGCCCATGTTTCCCACTCAGAATCCTTCAATATCCCTGCATCCCAGAGGGCTCCTAATGAGGGCAAAGGGGCAATGAGAGGGTCACCCAAGCAGCCATCCGCACTGAAGCTGACCCCCCCCCCCCGGTTTCTCTTCCCCCACCCCTACCCCGCTCCCACGCAGGCTGTTGCTGTGGCCCAGGGTGGAGGGCAGCTTTGGATCTTTGGTGGGGAGTTTGCATCACCCGATGGGGAGCAATTTTATCACTACCGAGACCTGTGGGTCTTGCATCTGGCCAGCAGAACCTGGGAGCAGATCAGGTAAATAAAGCCTTTGGCTGCCCACTGCCTGCTGGCAGCCTTCAGCCGCCTCTGCTGACCTCCTTGGCATTGTGGCTGCTGGGTGTGAGTAGGCAGGCGTGTGTGTGTTGCCTTACTTACAGAAAAGAGGGAGCTGCAGATGGGAGACATTTGGCCACGGTTGACGTGGCTGTGACCCCAAATGGTGCAGAGCGGGAGATGGGAGGGCATGGGCTCCCCCCACCCCCATTTCATCAGCCTCTGTTTCTGCCAGGGCCGCCGGTGCTCCCTCGGGCCGGAGCGGACATCGCATGGTCGCCTGCAGGAGGCAGCTGATCGTCTTTGGCGGCTTCCATGAAAGTGCAAGGTTAGTTCCTGGCACCTTTTGCTTTCCTTGAGTGGCATGGCTTTTTTTGCCCAACGGATTTTGTACACCATGAAGGCGTGTCTCAGAGGTGGCTTTGAACCCCAACTCAGGCCTGTGGCCACAACAACCTCTCTGAGGCATTGCCTGGTCACAGGTGCCAAGCTTAGAGAGTTAATTTGAGGATGACGCCCCCTCCAGCCCCCGCTCCCACCCTTAGGAATCCAGGGCCCAGGAGCAGGCGCAGTCCCACAAGTTAAGGATTATCTGCTGTCTTTGGAGCCGCTTTAAACCCAAGGATGCTGAATGCCATCCTGCACATACCTTTCCACTGCCACTGTGCCGTCTTGTTCCAAGCAGAGACTACGTCTACTACGGTGATGTTCATGCCTTCAGTCTGGAGACATTTGCCTGGACTAAGCTGACTCCCTCTGGGATGGCCCCGGCTCCAAGATCTGGTTGCCATCTGGCTGCCACCCCGGAAGGCAGCGTGGTGGTCTATGGAGGCTATTCAAAGCAGGTGCCACTTCCTCAGAGGGAACTTTTGGTTGCCGGTTCTCCCTTCCCGTGAGGCCGGGTGTCTTTTTTGGAGGGGGAGGGGCAAGCAGCGCATGGACAAGGGCCGGCGGCTCTCCTGCCTGGCCAATGTTCCTTCGAGGCTGGGACAACTGCACCGATGCTTGGCCGGGAGAGCAGCCCACGCTGGCCACGGCCCTTTGGCCTCCATCCCGTGGCTCATTCTAGCCTGAGCCTTTTTTGAAAAGGCCCCTTGTCCAGCCTCAGGCAGCTCCCAGGGGCTCCCCTCAGCCACGGAGGCTCACCCCACTCCCTCGGCACCGGCTCTTGGGAGGCTCTTCCGGAGGTCGGCTGGGCCCCCCCTTCCATTGTAGCCTCGCTTTGCTTTGCAGCGCATCAAGAAGGATGTTGACAGAGGGACCCTCCACACAGACATGTTTCTACTCAAGGCTGCAGGCGCAGGTCAGGGGCCGGTTCCGAAACCGGGAGGCTGACCCGTGCTGGGTACGAGTCAGGTCATGGCAGCTTGCCTCTCTTATGTGAGAGGTTTGGGCTCTCTTTCCTTCTGGTGTTTTTCACCTGGGGGCTGAGAAACCTTTTAGGGCAGGGGGGGGGGTTGGAGGGAGGAGGAGGCAGGATGCAACTGTGAGGCAAGCACCTTGGGCCAGCAAGAAGAGTGGCCCTCTGCTGAGCCGTGGCTCCTGCCCAGAACCCCCCCCCCCTGTGTCCTTTTGTATGTTTTCCAGATAAGTGGGCATGGTCTCGCATCAACCCTTCTGGTGTGAAACCGACCCCCAGGTCTGGCTTCTCAGTCACTCTGGGGCCTGGCAACCGCTCCATCCTGTTTGGGGGGGTGCACGACGAGGAGGAGGAGGAGCACCTCGAAGGAGACTTCTACAACGACCTTTACTTCTACGATCTGGCCAAAAGCCGGTGGTTTCCTGGCCTGGTCAAGGTACGGCCCTGCTGGCCTCATTCCCTCCTTTGGCAGCCCTCGGGCCAAGTCGCCCTCCGCCCGTCTCCTCCTCTGACAGGAGGGAGGAATGGCACCGACCAGCCTTCCTGGGTGTGACTCCCACCCCCTCTTGGCTGCCAGGGGGAGGCCTTGGGGGCGGGAGGGGGAGGGGCTGCATTGAGAGGGCCCTAACTCCCAGCTGTGCCTCTCCCGCCAACCCCTCCCCCTCCAGGGCCCAAAGTCTGAGCGGAAGAAGAGGAGGCGAGCCCTGGGGGCAGAGGGCCCCCATGCCGAAGGGGGAGAGGAGGGGCAGGCGCCCCCCCAGAGCCCTGTGGAGATTGTCACCCAGGTGGTGGCCGAGGACGGGACGGTCACAACCATCAAGCAGGTGCTCTCAGACCCCGAGGGGGCCCCGAAGGCAACGCCTGGCTTGGAGGATGAAGAGGACGGGGAAGAGGCCCCGGGCCAGCCAGTGGAGCCCTGCCCGCGCTCGCATGCCATGCTGGCTGTGAAGCAGGGGGTGTTGTACGTCTACGGGGGCATGTTTGAAGTGGGGGACCGCCAGTTCACCCTCAGCGACTTCTACGCCCTGGACCTCCACAAAATGGACAGCTGGAACGTTCTCGTGGAAATGGATCCGGGTGAGTCGCTTCTGCCTTCGAGGCTTAAAATCCTAGAAGCCAAAGTTTCCACTGCCACAAAAATATCAGCTGAGAGAGAGAACTTGGTGGAGCCATTTGTCTGGTTCGTTCGCGTCTGGCATGTTCCTCGAAACCGATGCCCTGAGGACAGCCGTGTATGGTTTTGGTCCTGCGACTGATGCAGGGTTAGTGAGGAAAGAAATTGAGGATGACATGGAGCCTTAATAGCAGAGTTGCCCAAGAGGCGCTGACTAAAACCCATTTCCCTTGACTTGGGCTTGGCAGAGGGCAGCTTCCTGACGCTCTCTCTCTCTCTCTCTCTCTCTCTCTCACTCTGGGATGCTGCTTACGTTGCCAAGCAAGAGGGTGGGGGGGCGTCATAGTGAATTCCCTCCCAGCCCTGGCGTCTCCTCCAGAAGCATCCACTTAGAAGCAGCAGAGGAGGGGGCCAGGTGGGCCAGGTGCTAAACCCAGAACTGAGCGCAGTCCTCTGGAGAATGGCTGCCAGGCACCCTCTGGCTTGTCCGGCACAGCTGCTCAGGGAAGGCGTTTGCAGGCAAGGGCCCTCGGCCTCCGGCTGCCCTGCGGCTGGTCTCCAAAGCCTCCCCCCCCCCCTGGTATTGTGGATGTCGCCGTGCAGCCTGGGTGTAGGCCCTCTGGACGCTGGGCCAGGCAGCCGAGGTCTCCTCACCAAAGGACCATGGGATGGGCAGGGATTGCTCCAGGGTGGCTGGCGCGAGCAGGCTGGCCTCTCCCTGGAAGCACCCCACCCTGCGGCCGAGGAGGAGGGCTTTTGGAGGCCCCTGTCCTGAAAGCTGGGCCCAGCGGTTGATATCCACCTCTCTGCTCTTTTCCATGCCCATGGCAGAAACCCAGGAATGGCTGGAAGAATCCGAGTCAGAGGAAGAGGGATCCGTAGAAGGTGCTGAAGGTGGAGAAGAAGAGGAGGAGGAGGAGGAGGAGGAGGACGACGACGACAATGATGGGAGTGAAGAAGAAGAGGAAGGTACTTGCCAAGGAGGCTGGGGGCCAGAGAAAGAGCGGTGCTTTCTGAGGCAAGCTGGGTCTCAAGTCTCTTCCCTGGGTGTCATGAAAGGGGTTTGGAGAGATGAGGGTGCTTCTGTCTCGGTTTGTTGGCAGCGGATTTGGCAAAGCTGGAGTTGGGTGATTTAGGAAAATAAAAACAATGTGGGGTACTACAAGCTGTTTAAAGAAGGAGTTATCCCTTTTAAACCCACTTGACAAACACTGGGTTGGGAGCAGATCAGTGGAATGCCAGGAGGTGTCATGGTCCCCTAAGATTTTAGGTTTAAACTCTGCAAGCAAGGTGTAGAGCAAGAGGCTTTTTTTTTTTTTTGAAATGACGCCTGAGATTCCTGGGGAGGCAGGATCCATCCCAGGCCAGATCCAAAATGCCAGAGACAAGAAGGCTTTTACGCACCTCGGGTTAAGATGTAAATTAAGTAAAAAAGGGTGACCTGTGGTTGCCAGTCCTGCACCCCTCGTTCCAAAGTGAGCAGGCTTCTTAATGTTGCCCAGCATGCCGCCTGCGGGAGAGCCGGCAGGGAGTCCGTGCCAGGGATGACCGTTTCTTCTGGGGACCCGTGCTTGGAAGGGGCAGGGGAAACAGCCTTCTCTCTCTCTCTCTCTGAAGGCCACCCTGCTGTGCAGCCTGAGGAAACTTACCCAGACTACCTTTCCCGGACGGAGCAGTACTGGGTGCAGCTTGCCCGCCGGAACATGGGCCCTGAGGCCAAGGAGAAGAAGACAGTGCGTGTGGGGCATGCCATGGCAAAGGCCTTCTATGAAGAGCTGCCCTAGCCAGGGTGGTCCTGCTGATATTCCCCCCCCTCACTTTGGGGCTGGCAATGACTAGCTGATTGCCCAGAAGACGTGGCTTGTGTGGTCGGGAGGTCTTGCCAGAGCAGGCAGGCAGGTGGCCTCCATTTCAGGGGCTTGCAGGGAGCCGATTAAGGAGCGTCGTACAACCTTGTGCACAACCATCTTTTCTGGACTGGAGGCAGGAGGCTTTCCGGGAGGGACTTGGTGCATCCGGAGGAGCAGCAGTTCTTGACCACACTGAAGAGTCGATGCTCAACTAGAGTCCCTGCCCTTTTGATGCTTCCAGGCGGTCTGTGTTCATTTCTCCCCCTGGTTGTCAACATTCCTTGATGAGTGGGAATTGTGCTCTTCCCAGGTGGGGCCGGGGCAGTGGAAGGGTCGGAAGGTTGGGCTGGGCCTGCGGCCTTAAGAGCATGGGCAAAGTGCTGCTGGGGGCGGGGGCTCCCAGAGGGTCTCCCCGGTAGACTTTGCCCATCTTGGCCAAAACGCTCGGCCCTTCTGAACCAAGGCTGTTCTGCTTTCGGGAAGGTCCAGCAAATGGGAATGTTAGACCGCTTCCCTCTCCCTGCTCTGGCCACCCAGCTGGGCTTCTGGCATGGAAATGTTTTAGAAATAAAAGTTACTCTGCCAGTGAGTTATTGTTTCTTTGGTGGGGAACCTTTTGCCCAGAATGTGGCAAGCGCTCTGCTCCGCCAACCTCGAGAGGGTCCTGTGTGTTCCTCAGAATGCTTTCCTATGGCGACTCGTGAGTGTTTTGGACAGTAACCCAAACGTGCAGATTGGATTTTCACTCGGGGCTCACTCTGACCTCTTCTGTTTCGAGAAAAGAAGCCGCAGGAAGGTCTGACCAGAGCGGTTCGAGGTGCCCTAGCCTGATGGATGGCAGCCCTCCTGGGCAGATATAAGCTTATCTGGACTCCGTCGCTCTGCCTGGGCAGAAGGCGTCCATCCTTGGGTTTAAAGCGGATTTAGTGCTGCTGTCTAAGCTTACTTCAGTATCGGCACAAAGACTCCCGAGTCCAGCCCTTGGGTGTTCCCTGCAAAAAAAAAAAAACGCTCCGATCTTAGGTTCTTAATTACATACCCACAGGTTGGGGCAGCTAATCTTTTGGGGCTCTGATGCAAAAAGCAGTCGGGGGGGGGAGGGAGAGAACCTCCCTGTTCCTGCCCCTCTCAGGCAAGGGCTCCATTGCTCGTTGGCACCGTTTACCAAATGGGATGTTTTGGACATCCTGGCGCTGCAGGGGAGCGACTTGTCTAGCTTGGGAATGTCTCTCCTTGGAGGGGGGGGCAGATCCTTTTTCAGGGGCATGGGCCAATCGCTACAGGTGGCCACAGCCCAGAGCAGGTTCTGGGGAAACTGGTGCCTCAGGCTTCCTGAGCAGCCTCAGAAGACCACCTTTACCAGGCACAGGGCTTGGCCTGGCTGCCAACTATCCCTTGGTGTTTCTGGCCTGATGACATTTGCACAATACCCCACCCCACCCCCTCAGCAGTGCCTGAGACAACAGGCAAGGAAGATGATGGTGCCCAGTTCAACGGGTGGCAGTGAATAGTTCACCTGATGAAGAGCGAAGAGGCACAGCCAGCCCTGACCCCCACCCGACATGCTCTTAGCTGGCTTGGTGTAGTAGTTGAAAGTAACAGGAGAGGCAGGTTCCTATTCCCCAAGGAGCCAAGTTGGGGCAAGGCCTGTAACTCTACCAGTTTGGCCTACCTTGCAGGGTTCTTGGGAGGATAAAGAAGAAAGGAGCAGAGTTGACAAAGAACAGTATCTGTTAGTCTTGCTGGCTACCTTCCCAGGTTGAGATCTGTGTGGCCTCCACAACCAACCCCCCACCCCACCCCATCCCCCCACAAAATCTCCCGAATGGCTTCATGGCGGGGCAAGCTTCTTTGGAAGCAGGCCTGGTGTACTCTAGGAGGCCCAGCCAAGCACACACACAAAACTTCAGGAGCACCCATCCGGCCTAAAGCATTCTTGCTGTGCTCAGCTGAGCATCAGCTGCTGAGCCCCCTGCATCAGATTAGTGAGTTCAGGATCCTGGTGTGTGTGTGTGTTTGTTTGTGTGTGCACACGCGCAGAGTGCTTCCCAAAGCAGCTCTGTTATTTCATCCATTCTGGAACACAGCTAAGATTCAAGGGAGGACAAGGTGCCCTCTTGCTGCTGGAAGCCACTGCAGCCGCCTTCCTCCGCCCAAGGCCCACTGCTGCTTCCAGGGACCCCCCAGACGTGTTGCTCTCCAACGCACCCCAAGGGCTCCTGTTGGCGGTCCCTGGAGTCCCCAGCCGCTGCCACCACCACCCCCCGAACCCTGGTGCTTCCTCCGGCCTGCTGTCTGTGGGTCCCAGTGGGCAGGGCACCTGCCTTTGCACATGCAACAATTAGCCTTTTCCCTGGCCCCTCCCCCCTTTAAAAAAGATCCCAGCAGCATTCTTGCCACTGAATGGTCATGTGAGGAGGCCTGACGTTGCCCTCACACAAAGCTGGGCTGCTCATTTCACCTGAAGGGTGTTTGGTAGCAATGGGGGAGGAGGGGGGGCACATGAATGACATGCTGTCGGTGGGCTGGCAAGGGCTTGGGAGGAGGATTCTGGGCCTTTTGACGAAGGGAGGGTGACCAGACAAGACCCCCAAAAAGAGAAGGAAGGAAAGAAAGAAAGAAGGCAGGCATCTTACAAAGATGTTTTGAACCATACCAAAATTAAGTGATACACAGAAGAGGAAAACAAACCAAATATAAAAAGAGCATTACGTACTCAGAGGCTGCTGTTGTCAATGGTGGATTTTTTTTTTTTGTACAGGGATATGTTGGAAGCTGGAATATACATCCTGCAGACAAAGTGCAAAAATACTACATGCTCAGAGGCCAAGCATGACACCTGGAAGTGGCTGATGGCGAGATGGAACGGCGCCCCCCCCATCGCAGCTCATCCCACACCTGCCTGTGGCACAAGGCCAATGCGGCAACCTCCCCCTCCTCAACCAGGGCAGCCCCTCCACCCTCCCTCCCCAAGAACCAGTGCCCAAGAGGGGTGGGGTGGGGAGGCCCATGGTCCACTGGGGAGGGGGAAGATGGTTCGAGATGGAAGACGGCTGTCAGTTTCCTTCCCCAGAGGAGGCTTCCTGCTCCAGGGAGCTGGCGGAGGCTTTGGCGCCTCGCTTGTCACTAGAATGAAGGAATGTCCTCCTAGGGAATTTTGGTCCTCTTTAAAAATCTGACGGGGTCAGGTTTCAAGAAGGGTGGAGGTGAAGATTTTAATCAGCAAAGGGTGAGATTTGTAACTTTCCAAGAAAAGAAAGACAGCATTTCACCAGTTCCTGCAGTCTTACAATACGAGGACACGCACAACTGTGTTCCGTGGGTTCAGATTCATTTTAAGGCCCTGCCTTTGGGCAGGAAACGCATCCGCCAGAATGTGCTCCTCTTTTGCAGGAATTCCGACACCGGCAGAAAGGATAAAAGAAAGAAATGCTGGAGGCTTTTCTTTCAGCCCAGACTTTGGCTGGGAGAACAGACTTCGCTGAAAGACTCCATGGAGATTCTCCCCCAAAAGGACGCCTCTTCCCAGAAGCTTCCTGGTCTCACGGACCCACTTCCTGCCCTGGTTCACCTTTCCTGGCTTGGGAGCCGCCAAGGAGCCTTCCACACCCAGCCTGGCCCGGCGGTGGGTGGGTGGGGGGGCGTGGGGGTGGGGGGATGGGAGCACTGTTACCATTCTGCCATGCCACACAGCATCAGTGTTATACAAGCAAATAATTTTGGCTAAAATCCAAAAACATTACCCGGGGGGGCAGGGGGGAAGGCAAACTGTGAGTGAGACTCCGTCGGTTGTTCTTCAGTGAAAGGATTCGGACGTTGTTGCAGGAGAGTTCGGAAAGACGGCCATCTTTCCCGTTCTACTTTTTGCTGTTTGTCGTCCGCTTCATTATCCCCCATTCATACGTCTTATGGTCTCTTTTTTTTATGAATCTGTTTTAATTTTTGCAAACAAGACAGTCTTAAGTTAGATGAAAAAGTTAATAAACAAAATGGCGACGCCAATGTTTAACAAGATCACCATGACGACCAGGATGGGAGCCGAACCCTGCGGGAAGACAAGAGGGACACGTTTGAGCCGAAGGCAGGGAAAAGCCACCTGGGCCGGATGAGAGTCGGGGAGCAGAGCAGAACCGGAAGAGCCACACTTGGGGCCACGTGGCCTCGGCAAAAGGCCATTGCCAGAAGCTGCCAGGATCCAGGCAGACCTCCCTCTCCACCTCGCCATGCACCCAAATATTGCCACGGTGGTGGGACTGCTGGCCACCTAGATCCTTTGGCCATCCCAATGGTTTGGTCTGCCCATGCCTTCTGGCAGCCCCACCCAGCCTGGCCCCTGCGAGGGACTGAGGGGCCTCTCTGGAGGGCAGAGGGCTTCCCACAGCTCTGAGATCAGCTGCTTCCCCCACTCTCAGCTCTCCATCTCCCATCAGCTCCTAGGCAAGGGTGCCTTGGCTCAGCCTCTCACGCTGCCACAGCTCAAGACAGGAGGGGATGTGGCGGACTGCAAGTACTGGGGGTGAATTCTACCTATCCTGCCATGACCATCTTAAAAGAAGGAGGGAAAAAAATCTAAGTTGCACCCAATGGAACACAGTGGAAATTGGACCGTTTAAAACACCAACACCACACACACCAACACCATTTCTGCTCAAGAGCCTCCTATTCTCCCATTCTGGAGAAACACAAAAGTTGCAACTCATCCCTTGATGCCACGGCGCGCTCTTGCTGGGGTTTGGGGTCGCGGTCTTGGAGGTTGACCGTACCTGTGGCCGCCACTGGCTGATCAAGCAGCACGGAGGTTGGGAAGCGGCACGCTGAGCTGGAGCAAGGCAAGGGAAGGAGACGAAGGACACCACCAGACCCCGCCTCACCTCTCGTGCGGGCCTTTCTCTCTGTTGCTACAACATCAGGAGCTCGCACAGCTCTGATGGGGTGCTAGATATTTGGTGCACTTTGCCATCCACACCACTCCCCCCCAACCCCCAACCCCGAATCTGTTGCCTTTGGCCACGGAGACGCTTCCAGCCACCAAGGGAGAGGAGGGGCAACAATGCCTGGCTGACACAGAGCTGTTTCTTCAGGGAGCCTCACAGCTCACCAGGGAGGTCACCTTCCTCTGTAAAACCTGCATGCTCCTCCTGTCCAGCTGCCCTCAGAGAGGCTCAGCCTGAAAGCTCAATGCCGATGGTGACAGACCTGCGGCGGACAAGGATCCAAGGCACCCAAGGCCTTCTGAGATCCAGTGGGGGGGGGGGGGGGTTGGCGGCGGCACAAGGCCACTGCTAAGGTGTATCCTCTTCCTTCTGCTCTACAGAAAGCCAATTAATCTGTTTTGCATAAAGGAAAACCACAGTGGAAATGAGGAGAGTGCCCATTCTGGCTGTTGTATTTTTAGAAAAGAAAAATATATATCTGGTTTTCAATTTGCTTACTGTGTGCATCTGACAGGTTTCCCTGACTTTTTGATTCTCATTTGAAACCGAGACTATCCTCTACCCGTTGGAAGAGAGGACGGCTGGGCTAAAGTGTGTGTGTGTGAGAGAGAGAGGGGGCGATTGCCCAGAGGTGCACGAGGCGTCGGTCTGCCTGCACAGGACCAGAGGGTTAATGCCGGGCGCCCGGCTGGTCCTCGCTCGCCCACGGGGAGGAGCGCTCCTGCCGCCCGCCCGCCCCCCCCCCCGGAGCCGGCCTCCTGCCCTCCGCCGCCGCCCCGCTGCGCACTCACAGCGCTGGCCTTGAGCTCGTCGCCGTTGCTCTCCTCCTCCATGTCCTCCTCGGACTCGAGGGCCACCGGCAAGGACTTTTGGGCGGGCGAGCAGGTCAAGTCCCAGCGCAGGAGCCGCGGCTCGCCCCGGTCGCCGGCCCGCAGGCTCTCCAGCTTCTGCACCGTCGGCTCGGCCGGCCGGGCGTTCTCCTTGGCCGGGCCCGGGGCTGCTCTCAGCCGCTGCACCCCGAAGTCCTCGGCCAGGCCCCGCCCGGGCCCCGATCGCGGGTAGTGCCGCTTGGGGGCCGCCGCCGCCGCCTCGTGCGCGTAGGGCTCCACCCGCGTCAGCGGCTTCATCTCCATCTCGTAGCTGCTGCTCAGGCGCTCGGCGTCGCGCTCCACCCGCGGGCCGCCGCGCGGGTGAGTCCAGCCGGCGGCGGCGGCGGCGGCGGCGGCGCCCGGGGGCTCGGCCCAGCGCTCCCTGGCCCTGGGGTCGCCTCCCCGGGGGCCTCGGAGGTCTTCGGCGGCGGCGGCGCGCAGGGCCCCGTGGGCGCGGCCCCCGTGGGCGCCGGCCTCCGGGTCTTCGGCCCAGCTGTTGGGCCGCCGGGGGTCCCGCGCGCGCCCCTCGCGCAGCAGCAGCACCTGGATGTCCCCCCCGCCGCCGCGCTCCTCGTCCCGGCCGGCGTGCCGCCGCGCGAAGGGGGGCGCGCCCTTGCACCGGCCGGCGGGGGGGCCGAGGGGCGGTGAGGCCGAGGGGCTGGCCGGGAAGCTCTGCAGGGGGCTGTCGTCGGGCGTCAGGTCCGAGGGGGTCGTGCCCTTGCGGTAAAGCTCCGGGCTCTCCTGCGGGAGCGGCGTCCCCGTCGAGAGGACCTCGATCTCGTCGCTGGAGTTCCGCCGCTTGGGCCGCCGGCACTCCAGCCCTGCCGGGAAGTGGGGGGGGGGGGAGAGAGAACGAGAGGGAGGGGCGCCGGTGAACAAGCGGGCACGGCAGGACGGACCCCTCTGGCCCAGGGAGGGAGCCCCCCCGCCGCCGCCGCCCCGGCAGATCAGCAGAGGGGGGTGCGCCTGCCGAGGGGCAGCCTGTGGGGAGGTATCCCGGCGGGGGGCTCTAGGTAGCCGCGGGGGGGGCGAGGAAGGGGAGCGCTGAGCCTAGGGCTGCCCCACTGAGCCCAAAGCTGGCCCTCGGAAGCCTCGGATTCCAACTCTAGGGAGAAGGACCCGCGGGTCAGCCCCCCGCCCTAAACAAACGACATGGGCGGCCTTTGGAAGCGACCTAGGGCTGGGCTGCCTCAGCGTCGGATGGGGATTTCCACATTAATTCCTTATTCGCCCTTCTCCTCACCCCCCACCCCCAAATCCTTTGATCTTATTTACCAAAGAATAAACGCAAGGCCTGATTGGGAGAAAGAATTCAGTCTCCTTGGAGGAGGAGCTTATGCCGGGAGGAACGGATGAAACCCCCAGGTGGTTCCCACGGATGGGTTTGGTAAAAACCTTTGGCTTACAGTGGTCTCACACACACACACACACACACACACACACACACACACACACACACACACACACACACACACACACACACACACACACACACATCATTTCTGCAAGAGAAAGAAAGCTGGGCAGGGCTTTCAGGTGGGGCGGGGGCTGAGAAGGATTTTCAGGGGGAAATCTCTGAGCCTCTGAAAGGATCAGAAGCCAAATGGGTCATTCCTGGGCAGAGCCCCAGTGCCTTGAAATTAGGGGAGCTGTCTAACACACCACCTGGCCCAGGCCCAGGCCCTGGCCTGCTGCCCACCCTCGTCAGCCTGAGTCCCCAGGAAACCAGAGGCACAAGAGCGACATACATCCGTAGGCCCTCCTTTGGGCAAAACCAGCTGGGAAGGGTGACACCTCCCCCCCAAACAGCCACGAGAGGTCAGGCTCAGGCCCTTCTGCTCCGTGGTGTCGCTGAGGTGCCAAGGAGAGAGAGACAGTGGTCTTTGCCACAGACGACCCTCATGGGTCCTCACAAGCCCGATCCCCTCCACAGCCTGTGCCTGCTCCAGTACTCCGGGCTCAAGGGAGGGAGGTGTGTGTGTGTGTCGGGGGGGGGGAGAGACCACTCCCAGGGGATCTGCACTGACCATTTTCCCTATGCTGGAAGGAAGGGGAAAACTCTTTGGCAGTGATGCGAGCGATCCGAGCCTCCTCCTGTGCCTTCTGTGCTGCTGTCAGTGCGGCATCCGCTTTTGCTCGGGAATGGGACGTTCTGCAAGAGGGAGAGAGAGAGAGAGAGAGAGAGAAGGGTGGTTAGTCCACAGCCAGCAGAATCCTCTTTGGCCCTGGTCTGTGAACAAGGGAGGCGAGTCCCTTCAGAGACACAGCACATGACCGGATCAGGAGCCCCGTCTCCATCCTGTCCAAAGAGGAGGCCACAGGACCCCATGAGGCCACTGGGAGGGCCAACAGTGGTTTCCAAGCCAAAGTCCATAAAGCCAAGGTCACCTTGAAAGCCCTGGACTCCCAAAGATCAGCGGCTCTCACCCAACTGCAAGGGGCCAAAAGAGATGATCCCACCCTCCAAAAGCAGGCACAAATCCCTGCACACCCTTCAGTTTATGCTGTGTGGCATGGAGTCACTTGGAGCCATGGAGGGAAAGAGGGACAGGGGCCATCACCAGAATCTCAGGATGCCACAGAGAGGAGCCTTCCTCATTCAACCCGATCCCAGTCAGATCCTTGACCAAGGTACTGCTCGGGAAACACAGCAGTGGCCCTATAGCCCTCCTTTCAGAGAAGCCTCAATAGCTGGCCATTTGGGGCACGATGCACCACCCAGGTGTCTGACTGTAGCTGTCATCAGCCAGCCCTTGTCAGCAGACGGGCACCTGGCGCATGTCCCCACCCCTCCCCCAAGCCTTGCCAGCCTGCTCTCTGCACAGAGGAATGGCCACCCCGATTGATGAAGGCTGGAATCAAAAGCCAGGACTGGCAAAGGAACTGTCAGCCACAGCAATCCATGCTCCCTCCGAGATGGGTTTCCGGGCCACCCTGCTCCCCATCACCATCCCAGGCCCATCTGCCTTCCCCCTTTCCCTCCCCCTCCCCCGTTAACTCTGCACCCTCCTCTGCCCCATCCCTGGAGGGGACACTGGACCCTCTGGGACGAGGAAAGCAGCAAATGCAGCCTCTTGTGGGAGGCAGTGCGATGCTGGGGACAGCATGGGCTCCCAACACCTGGCTACCAGACAGCCAGGGAGTGCCAGGAATAGCAAGCAGCACCAAGTTCCTCCTCAAGTGCCCGTTGGCATGCGGGCCGTGGCTTCACAGAGGCTGATTGCATGGGATGGCGGGGTGCAATCTTGTTGTAAACAGACGGCTCTTGCTCTAAATGGAGGGTTGCTCATCCCTGGCCATCCCATCTGCCTGCCCTCTTTTTCCCAGGGTGAGGCTCATCTGTGGCACTCCCACGATGCCGGCCCCTGCCGTTTCCCCAAAGGCAAGGAACCCGACTGCATTGTGGTAGTTGTTGTGGAGGACAACTCACAGACCCCCCCATCAGACCCCCCAGGAGGAGGTCCCTTTAGAGAATTGGGTGCTACCAGGTGTCCTCAGGCCCAAATGCTTCAAAAGCAGGTGGGACCCACCCAGGGAGGAAAAGACGAGGCACAGCACCTGACAGGCCTTGGTTTCAGTTGAACTTGGGAATCTTCCTTGAGGTTTAACCCACCCACCCCCTGCCACAATTTTAATCAGCACTCAGCACGCACTGGAGATGAGATGAATAGTCAGGATGGTATTTATAGTGCAGGACTACTGTGGCAGCCAAGCTGGTGGTGCCTCCAGAGAGTTTCTGATGGACAAACTTAATTACTGCTAGGAGAAATTGATGTGGTGGAGCATCTCCATGGTTTTTCATGTGAGGCTCAGAAGAGGAGCTCCCTTAGCTGGTGTCCCGTGTACAACATGGCAGGCCGTGCTGAGGTTTTGGAAGACTTCCTTCAGAGGAAGGGAGGCCTCCAGCCACAAAAGGGAGACCCAATCTGGAGAGGTTCACTCCTTTGACCTGAGAGTGCCAGGAATTCCCCGGCCAACATAGCCGCTGGCCGCTGCTGGCCACCAGCTCAGCTGCCAGTGCCCTTCCTGGTGGTGGTGGTGGTGGTGGGGGTCTCTGGTGGGCTCGTGGTCTGGGGTGAGCTTCCGGTGTCATTCTGCTGCTCTCACTCCTGGGCCCAGGGGAAATCTCATTTTTGATTCACTGAATAATTTAAATTAGGATATAACTCTGCCACTGCTGCCCCCCCTCCCCCAGCTAATCCTCAAGTCAGTCTACCGGTTTTTTTCTCTGTTGTCTATTTTCATCTCTTTCTCATTCACAAATGAGATCAGGTCAGATAAATATTTAATCTCTCATTTTTGAATGTAGAATATCAGAGCTACATTTCTGAGTCATGATGGAGCAAAGCAGCGAGTGGGGGGGCACTTTTTAAGGGAGGGAGAGAAGGAGGAGAGATCTAGGTCTCCAAGTTGCTTGCAAAGTTTCTATTTCTTTTACCAGATGAGCAGTTCCCGAGGAAGACTGCAAGTGGAAGTGTGATGCTGGTGGAGGAGGAGGAGGAGTGGACCAGAGAAGGCTTTCCAGGTGGTACAGTAGATCCAACTGGGACCAAACCACCAGAGACAGTGTCATGGGTGGGATCCAGCTTTTAGCTCCATCACAGGAGGTGGCAACCTCTTTGGAGGGGCAGAGGGCTCAGGGAGCATCTGCTGCTGCTTCCTCCTCCTCCTCCTCCTCCTCCTTCTCTTTCCTCTAGACAGGGAGTCAAAGAACCCACCAAGCCATTCTTCGGCTGCTCTGGCACACACTCTCCCGGAGAGTTCAGCAGGCTGCAGGGGCCTGAGTCGAAAGGGCTGTACTGCTCTAGCAGGCGGGGGGGGGGTGTTCTGCCCTGGCAATGCCACTGCATATCATTTGCAAATCACCTCTCACCGCTCACATCTGGAGTAGGAGCCGCCATTCCCACCACTGGTCACCTTGAATGGAGCACAAGGGAGGGCAGGTGGGGGCATGGCCTGGGGCAGGAAAAGCCCACAAGAGGGGGGGCATCTTTTCACCCACGTTCCTCTCATAGAAAATATCAGATGCCACCACCAGGGAAGGAAGAGGAAGGAACGGACTCAAGTTCCTTCTATACTTTTATGAATTCACGACAGCAGAAACTACCGAGTGTCTTGTGGAGCCTTAAAGGCCGTCCAGAGCTCTCTGGTACAAAGTTTTGTGGGGGGGGGGGCTCCAAGCCAGGGAAGCTGATGCCAAAGAAAGTCTGCCCGACACCCTACTACCCTCTTCAATATGTTCACACAAGGCCATTAGCTGCAAAGTGGCCAGTGCGATTTGTCATGGTGGCCATTCAGCACCCAGGCAGGACTCCCCCCCAGAGGATTCCCAAGGTCTCCTTGTGGGGAAGCCAGAAGAATTATGCTCAGGCTTACCGAATGTTGGGATATATTTTGCAGACACCTCAGCTAGTGAGCCCAGGAAGAACTCGAGAGAAGCAAACAGAGGAAAGCCTTTGCCAGGAGTTCTTCCCAATCTGGGAACAGCAAAGTCTGGAATCTGTTGGCTGGCATTTTAGTCATGCTTTGTCCCAGAAACCAGCCTCAGTTGGAAGACCCAGCCAAGCCCAGCCTTTTCCATTGAAGTGCGGTCTATAACAGAGATAATTGTTGTCACCATGACAACCATTTCTTCATCATTAGAATTCCAGGCCCGTCGCCAAAAGGGACAGTTTTCTCCTCTGTTCCAGACCGGCCTCGCTTCAAGGTGGGTTTCCCTCTGCTGCTGCTTCTCTTCCCTCATGCCTGGAAGACCCACAGGACTCATCCCAGGCAGCCACCATGACTGGCGGCAAGCTGGCGCTGCTTCCCTGGGGCTTCCTTGAGAGTTTCTTGGGCTGTTGTCCATGCCTCCTCCTCCTCCTCCTCCTCCTCTTCCTCCTGACTGGTGAACAAGGATGGCTTGGCTCATCCTGAAGAGAAACCCAATTTAAACCGAGGAGTCTTGTTGTCTGGGCGGGTGGAAGAGGAGCAAGCCACAGAGAAAATGTCTGCACAATGTCTCAGGCACAATGTCTCTGAGGGAAGGGGGGTGGCAGCATGTCAGATAAGAGAGGAAACAAGAGGCAGAAATTTAGTGGTGGCAATGAAGGTGTCTACCCAGTGTGTGGCAGCGGTGAAGAAGGCCAGCATTATAATGCCATTGTACAAAACGAAAGTAAAGTCACACCTGGAGTATTGCGTACAGTTCTGATCACTGCATTTCAAAAAAGACATAGTGAAACTGGAAAAGATGCCAAAGAGAGTGACTAAAATGATTACAGGGCTGGTGGACCTCCTTTATGAAGAAAGGCTACAGCATTTGGGGCTGTTTAGTCTGGGAAAAAAGGTGCCCGAGGGGAAATATGATTGAGACATGTAGGGCATGAGGAAAGTGGGTAAACAGAAGCTCTTCTCCCTCTCACAAAATACCAGAACTAGGGGACATCCACTCAAATTGAGGGTTGGGAGAATGAGAATAGACAAAAGAATTTTTTTTTTACCCAGCGTGTTGTTAGTCTGTGGAACTCCCTGCCACAGGACGTGGTGATGGCATCTGGCCTGGATGCCTTCAAAAGGGGATTGGACAGATTCCTGGAGGAAAAGTCCATCACAGGTTACAAGACATGATGGAGATGTGTCATCTCCAGGCTTAAAACCAGGGTACTTCAAGGGCCAGATGCAGGGGAGTGGTATGAAGAGACAGAGGTCTAAGTCTTGTGCGCTCCCAGACGCATCTGGTGGGCCACTGTGAGATACAGGAAGCTGGACTAAATGGGCCTTTCTTGTCCATGTCCCAGCATGGCCTTTCTTATGTTCTTAATCACTGTGATGGGTTTTTGGTGACACACATTTCACACATTACAATGTAGCATTTAATTGTTAAGGTGCCACAGAGTTTCATTTCCCTTTTTCTACTTGCTTACAATTGTTACCAGTTTAGCTTTGCTTCTCCTCCTATGTGCTTGACTCACAACAGCTACAACTTACTTTGAAAACTATGATGACTCGTCAGTGTGTGTGTGTGTGTGAGAGAGAGAGAGAGAGAGAGAAACAGAGAGAGAGAGAGAGAGAGAGAGCACTAAAAAGACCCTCCCCTCCCTGGCCCGATTTCCATCATGTGGCTCCAGCCGTCTGGAGGGCACGTCCTGTGGCTGACCCTTTGAGTAGAGCCCAGCAGCGTCCTTAGGTGCCGGTCATTTGTTTAGTCATGATATTAGCAGGATAATCTCTGAGATCCATGTGCGTTAAATCTACTTGAAGCTGGCTGAGCTGCATCTGAAGCCAAAGCCTTTAATTTCCTAGATTACAAAATGAATCCAGAGCTAGTCTGCCCCCACGCACCCCACGCCCAAAGGACGTGGCTGGAGCTGGTTTAAGCTATACTCAGCAAAAGGCACAGTGGCGGTGGTGGGTGGGAGCTTCACTTGTTACTATCAGAGGGAAGAACCGTTTGGTTTGGGCAGAGGGGGGTCCGGGGCTGTTACATATTCCAGAATCAGAACAGCAAAGGCCTGGGCTTTCAGGAAACTGCACGTGCTAATTTAGATGCAGAGGTGCACATTTGGAAAATGTATTTACCATTTGCACAGAATGGCACTCCATCTCACTCAGGCTGGGAGAGATAACAGCCAGGTGAGCGGTATGACTGCGACCTATAGTCTGTCCTCCAGGTGCAGTTCATGGTGTGTGTGCAGCCCTACTGATTCCTTGTTGTTTCTCTTTTCCCCAGAATAGTTGAAGACGCTCTCTTTTTGTTGGTGCTATTTTTAATCTATCTTGCAAACCTGAGCTATTCCATTTTTAGTACCCCACCATACACACACACACACACACACACACACACACACACACACACACACACACACACACACACACACACACACACACACACACACATCCTCCCCCCCTTCCAAGCCCGGTCCCTTTCCTTCCGCACCCTCCTCCCGTTGCCCGTGGCTTCCCCTCTGAGATCCCAGTTCCTCTGAGAGCTCCGGAGGTAGTGCCCCAATCCTGCCCGTGGGGTTCTTTGGGATGCTTTCAGCTTCTGCGTCTGCAGGAATCACTAGTTGCTCTCCCTTCCCTCTTTCCAAAGCACTTCTCTTCTCCCCCCCCCTCGCCACCCCTTCCTGATGGATCCCGTTCTCTTTGGGCCCAAATCCTCTTGCTGGCTGGGTAACGTAAGTTGGCATTAGAGCAGGTCACCTTCCTCCACCACCCAAAAGGTTGGGGGAACTGGAGAGGTGTGGGGGGGTTTCGTCTTTCCCCCGAAGAGACGCAGCCCATGTAGAAACTGGACTTGGGGGCCCAGAGAGGGGAGTGCATTTCTCTGTTCCCCACCCCCACCCCTAATCCCAGGAGCCCCCAGGGCAGGGCTGCGGCAGACCCAGGGGCGGCATCAAGCTCCTAATCCCAGGGACCCTCCCTACAACGGATGGAGTGCGGGTGATTGTCACCTCCCTGCCTCCAAATGTCCATGGCCTGCCCTAACTGGCCGCTCTTCCTGCAGGCTGCGGTAGTTGGGATGACACCAGGATTAGCTCAGTGCTTGGCAGGCAAGAGGCAATGTCATCTCCATGGTTGTGGTTTTGTGTGTGCCTGTGTGCATGGAGGGGGTGGTTGGCAAGAGAGCCATGGCAGTGCTGGTGGTGGTGGTGGTGGTGGCCGCAAAGAAGCAAGTGCCCCCCCTCGGGGGAGGACAGGGGGAGGAAGCCTGGCCACCTCCAGTAGCTGAGTGGCATCCAGGAAAGAGAGATTACCCGCCTCCCCCTTGCGTGCTGCTGCCCGCCCGCCCGCCGTGCTGCCTTCTGCCCAGCCCTCCTCCCTCCCTGCCTGCCTCTCCCTGCCAAGAGTGAATCACCACCGCCAGGCCTTTTCTTCTTCTTCTTCTTCTTCTTCTTCTTCTTCTTCTTCTTCTTCTTTGGTGGTGGCGGCTGCTGCTGCTGCTGCTGCTGCTTCTCCTCCTCCTTCCTGTCTCGCTACCCTGCTGGGCCGCTTCTGCCTGCTTCCATCTGTCCCTCCTCTCGCTTGCTCGGAAACACCTTAGGGCTGAAGAGAGAGGGAACATCCTGCCTCCAGCACCACACCCTGGGCCTGGTGGCATCTTTCCCCAGCTTCCAGGGCACCTCCTGGGGGGGGGGGTGTCTCTGCTTTATGGGTCTCCAGTCCTTCCCTCCTCCCTCTCCCCCCACACATTAATTGCCTTATCCCAGGGCAAGAGCTTGGCCTCTTTCTCTGGGTCAGATGGGAGCAAGATCTTATCAGCCATCTGCCTCAGGTCCGGCCCTGTCTTAAGGCAGAATGAGGCATTGTGCCTCAGGCAGCAGACACTGGAGGTGCACAGAGAGAGAGAGAGAGAGAGAGAGAGAGAGGGGGAGAGAGCAACTCAGGTGAATACGACTGCACTGTACTTTGTGCCATACTGGCTGCTGCTGCTGGTGGTGGTGGTAGAGAGACATTCTGTTTTCTGTCTTGGGCAGCCGAGTGCATGGTCACCTTTTGTCCTGTCCCGACCCTAAGTGTTGCAACCCCTCCACCCCTGCCCATCTGGTCTCCTCGGAGGCAGTTGTGCAGCTTCCCTATTGACACACTTCCCCACTCAAGGGAGATATACCAGCCCTGCTTAAGCCACAGAAATAATCCCTAACGGTGCATCTGTACTTGGCATAGAATAACACCCTGAAAAGCGGGTGGCAGCGAGAAAGGACGAAGATGAAATATCAGAGAGATGGACTGGGTAACAAAGCTGAGAGACGGCAAGGGCTCAGCGGGGCTGTTGTTATAACGGCAGGACCTTCTGGAGGTCCTGAGTGCCCAGGGCCGGAAGCATTTTCATGGCACAGAAGACTCACAGCAAGCAGTTTCGTGCAGGTCGGTGCCTTTTTGATGTCGTGCCCTCGGCCCCCTCGGCACACCCTTCCTGCTCACAGCCACTGCTTTGCTGCCCCTTCACGACCGACCGGACCGTGCTGCTTAGAATCAGTCTGAGTTCCCAGGGCAGGTGCAGCTCGATGTTTCTGAAAGAGGAACATTTACGCTTCGGTGGAGGAGCCTCTGGAATCCTATTTATGTCTGACCTAGTTCACCTCAAATGCATCTGGAGCCTCTTGTTTGCCCACAGGCCCAACGGGAGCCCTGCCCAAAGTGGAAACAAACAAGCACATTCACTGTGACCCTTGGTGGCGGCATGGCGGCCTGTCCTAGCCGGCTCAAGAGGCACCACCCTCTCTGGGACAACCTTTGAGCTTTGCCTTTTCCTCAGGCATGACATTGCGGGGGGGGATGGGAACCCCTGGGTCCTCGTAGGAATGGAAAGGGCTTCCAAGGGAATCAGCCCTCGTGGTCGTCACCAGCCCCGCCAGCTGTGAAGTGCTCATAGCAGCACCTCTGGGCCCTTCAGCCAGTCACAAGGCTACAAAGGGGTGCCTTGCATGGGAGGGACCCCGGTCGGTGGATGGAAGAGCCCCCCCCAATCAGAAGGGGCCACACTTTGCTCGAGGGGTGAGTGGCTGCTTCGTCAGCTCCCACGGAAATGTGGCATTGTTCCCCAGTCCCACATAGCCCCCACCAGCACCAGCACCACAGTCCTGGTGCCGCCCAGAGCTGCTCCCTGTCTTCCCCCCTCCCCCAATGTAAATGAAAGTGCTTCCTTTCATCCTCCTGACCCTAACAGGCTGCAGCTCTGCTCAAGTGGATGTTTCAACCCAGCGGTTTTTGAAAGGAAGTCTCGGGGAACAGACTTAAACAAAATGAAAACCCCATTCACTGAGGAATGGCTCCCTCTCAGCCCATGAGGGTGCCTGGCAATGCACAGGCCGAAGTCAGTGGACCCTCCTTCTCCCCCCCCCCCGCCCCAAATATGCAACAGGGCATAACTCAGCCACGGAGCCCACTGCTCTCCCTGTGTGTGCTGGGGGTGGGAGGGTTGGCAAACTGGGAAGGCTGAAAGCTAAACTGGCCTGTGTGGAGACCAGGGCAGCCCCCCCCCCAGGTGGAGCAACCCAGCAGAGGACCTGGGTGCATTTTTATGACTCCTGTCCACCACTCCTACTCCCTTGCAGCCACAGAGAGGGGAGGGAGGGAGAGTCCCCTCTCTTCTTTTCAAAGAGAAAAAAACATAAAGCAAGAAGCTTTGACCAGGCACGCTGCACCAGAGGCAGTTCCCTTCCCCCCCCCAAATAAAAAAGGACACACGCACACACACAAACACACCTGTCCTGCCTCGCACCAGCCTCCTGCTGCCTTCTCAGTGCCAGGCTGTTCTTTTCTGTCTCTTCCCCTTCACTATGTCCTTTCAAGAAAATGGAGAAAGGGGGAAGGAAGGTGTGGCAGTAAGAAGACCTGTGCCACCTGGCTACTCTGCTCAGGACCCTGGCCCCATCGCCCATTTGGGATGTCCTTTGTCCCCACCCGCCCCAAAAGGACTGGGCCCTGTTTCTTTCCCAGGGATTTTTCTAACATAAAATGGGGAAGGGGGGCTGGGAGGGCTGTCTCAACAGCCCCACCCCCGCACAGCTGGGAGCACCCTCCCTGTGCTCTCACAGAGGGTGGGAAACAGCTGCTCCTTGAGCCGTGCCCATGCACTTATCCTGCCCTGCTTTGTACCCTTCCACTGATCTGCAGGCGCAGGCACCTGCTTGCCCCTCGGCTGGCGTTTCGCAAAATTCCCCAGCCAGCCTCACAGCCACTGGCCGTGAGGGAACTGTTGTTGCCACTGCATTGTGAGTCTCTGAGGTCCACAAAGGCAAGGGGGGAGGCCTTCATTAGAGCCCAAGGGGTTTTGGCTCCTCCCAGATGGGTCTTCCTCAGGATGGGCACTGCAGAGCCACGCACCGTGCAGCAAAACCAGAAAAGCTCCAGCGATCATGAGCGGGGGCCCCATTTCACTTTTTCCATCTCTTGACAAGAGTACCTCCCGCCCCCTCAGTGTCCACCAGGCACCCCCACGTCCTGCCCCAGGCTTTTGGCCCTGCCATTTCCATGGTCAAACTGGTGTCCACTTGTTCTCTTGCTGAGTGACTGTTTTGTTGGACCCCTGGAGAAGGCAGAGGGGCACCTGTGGAGGAGGGGGCAGAGGCCGCGGCTATCCTCCTCTGTCCCCTGCATCCTTTCTAAACCATCATTCACCCTGGACTAAACATGGGGGACATCTCCTCTTCTCCCTTCCCCCATTTTACAAACTCCTCAAATGTCAGGGCCACAAGCAGTATACCTGCTATATATACATTCCATAGTGATGATGCACATTGTGTGGAAGGAGGTTCAATTGGCCACCAAACTTCAAACCTTTGGAAAGCCATGTTGTTGGATTCCAAGCCCCAGGATTCCACAGGCCGCCCTGGCTAAAGGTTCCCGTTTGTGGAAGCAGCACCGCCTTGTCCTCTATGCATATTCCATGTCTGCAGAGGGAGTTTGCATGCAAGTCATGGGCTCAGAGAACCAGCGCCGCAGGCAGGACACTCTCCCTCTTGGTCATAGGCCCCACGGTCTGCTTCCTCTCTTGCCTCAAACATATAATTGCAAACCCTTTATCTCCACCCCCCCTCTCTCTCTCACACACACACACACACATGCAAACTGTAGGCAGCATTGCATCCTTACACGGTTCCGTTCCTTTCTCCAGATGAGAGAGCCGGCAGGCATTCTGATTAAGGGTTTTAAGTGTCACTTTGAATCTTCTACATGATTGAGACACACAATTAATCTAATCCAGTTAGGCCTGGATGGCCACGATTCTCCTCCTCCTCCTCCTCGCCTGGCTCTGTTGATCTCAGCCCCATTCAGAAAAAGCTAGCTTACAAGAAGGGGGTCTCTGGGAGAAGCAGCCTCTCCAGCCAGGCAGAGACTCCCCCCACTCCCCCCCCCCATCAATCTCCAAGAGAGCTCATCTCAAGCTTCCTCCCTCCCACTTTTAACACTTGGGGGCCAGGGGGAGGGGGAGGGGATGAAGACATTGAGAGATAATATTTCCATGCAAGGGACAAAGTGGGCATCTGGCCAAGTGGGGGAGGAGCACCAGCTGTTCCTGCACCCCAGTTCCCAAGCAATCGCCATCATTGTCTAGTCTGGCCGGGGCTGCTAGGAACTAGGGCCTCATGGCGCAGTGGTTAAATGCCTGTCCTGCAGGTGAAACTGTGCTCACAACCTGGGGTTCAATCCCAGGTAGCAGGCTCAAGGTTCACTCAGCCTTCCATCCTTCCAAGGTCAGTAAAATGAGTACCCAGCTTGCTGGGCGGGGGGGTGTGTAGCCTGCACACTGTAATTAAAAATTGTAAACCACCCAGAGACTACTTAAAGTGGTATGGGGCGGTATATAAGCAGAACACTTTATATAAGCGGAACTATAGTCCAACCACATTTGGCCACATCTGCCCCACACGGTCTGACTTCTGTCCCGTTAACCAGCATGTGAAGAAGTCTCTCTCTGTGTGTGTGTGTGTGTGTGTGTGTGTGTGTGTGTGTGTGTGTGTGTGTGTGTGTATAAGAAGAGAAATTAACCACTTCACAGTGACTCCTCTGAGGCTGATTAGCTCTGTGCCAAATTCCCCATTTCCCATCAGAAATCATAACCTTTATCCTGCTGGTGCTGGTACTGGTTCTGGTGCTACTGCTGCCGTGGCTTCCCCAGTTGATATCTCTGTCTCTCCCTGCCCCTGACATGGCCTGCTTGGTCTTAAGTCTCTCTCTCTCTCTCTCTCTCTCTCTCTCTCTCTCTCTCTCTCTCTCTCACACACACACACACACACACACACACCACCACCACCACCACCACCACCAACAACAACAACAACAACAGCAACAACAACAGCAACAACTCCCAGGCTCCCTCCAAAAAAGATGTTGCTATTCAGCAAGAAGAGAGGAAGAGGAGGAAGAAGAGGAGGAGGAGGAGGAGGAGCCCTCCCTAAATGTCACTTTCCCAGCTGTGGGCTTAAAGGCAGGAAGACACCTAAAATCCTCTCCTTGGAAAGAAGGAAGGAAAGGAAGGCTTCTAGTCAAGGCCACTTTCTTTATTTGAAATAGATAATTAAAACTGGAATACTGGGTTAATTAAAGAACAGGTGTAAAATTGGGTTGGTCCCATAGGTGCCTGGACAAGGAATAAGTTAAAGTGATTATGGTTATAAAACTTGTCTGGAGGACTCCCCCATTTGTGCAGACACTGTCTATGCCTTCCCAGAGGATATATGATTGATTGATTGATTGATTGATTTTATATGAGATTCATTGCTTTCTGGCAACAAGGCCTGAAAAAGAGGCCAAGATCTGAGAGAGTGCCTCTGACTGACTGTCTAAAATCAAGATGGCAAAAGAAGGAAGGTTTTTATTTTCCTGGAGAAGGAAAGGGACTTTCTCACTTTTTCTGCAGATGCATCTGATGCAAGACAAATCAGCTTGCCAGATCTCTGGGCAGGAGAAAGCATTTTTGACCCACAGATTCAGTACCACTCGGAGCCTCATTTTGGGCTATGCCTATGGGGCCCACCCCGCCTGCCTCCTGCCAGCCATAGTGGGCTCAGATCTGAAGATTCCAGAAACAGATCCATGCCAGCCACCTGAACTCTTCTAAGCTCTGCTTTAACCCTCTAGAAGCCTTCAAAAGAAACAGATCCACGAGTCCACACTTGACCCAACCTCATTTAGAATGCAAACCAATCAGTCTCACCTCAGTCTATTTTTTCTCCAACTCACGTTGGCCAGACTGTCAATGTTCCACATTTCTTTTCTTTCCCCCTCCTCCCAACCCTGCTGAAAAAGTCAATACTTGGGTAAGAGCAGTCTGACTTCATCATCACGCGTCTCCCTGGCAGAGCCTCCTTGTTGCCTCCCAACAAGGATTCCGAGAAGCATCTGCCCATGCGCCGTTGCCATTTCTCTTGCCCTCCATTTTCCTACCACTGAGGATACGGGCAACTCCACACATCAGGGTGGCTGCACACACCACACTGAGGCCACTTCTCCTAAAAATGCAACCGCTGTCTTGGTTGTTCCCATTCCTTTCAAATGCAAAATGACCTCAGCCACACGCCCCTCCGAGCCCTCGGCCCGCCCGCCCGCCCCTAAGCAGAGGTACCTGGAGGCGGCAATCTCGGCCTTCTGCTTGGCGATGGTGGCCGCCCGCTCGGCTGCTTCCACGGCGCGGTCCACCTTCTCGCGGATCTTGCTGGCCCTGAGTGGGATGAGGTTCTTCCTCTTGCCACTCACCAGGATGTTCTGCTTGTACTTCCCCTCCTCCTTGGTCCCATCCGGGAAGGTCATGCAGCCGTACCCGTGCCGCTTGTTGCTGGCCCACTCGCCTTCGTACTTGAGCCCGTCTGAGCGCTGGCTGATGCCAAACCCCGAGCGCTTGTCATTCTTCCACTCGCCCACGTAGATCTCGGTGGTGGTGGCGTCGATGTCGTCCTCCACGACGGAGAGGTCGGCCTCCCCTTCGCCCAGGCTGATGGTGGAGTTGATGTCGCTGGCCGTGGAGCTGACGGTGCTCATGCCGGCCTCGCTGCGGAAAGAGCTCTGTTTGCTCCGCTGGCTGGCCAAGGAGCTCTTGGACTCGGACTTGCGCAACTTGAGCCCGCTCAGGAGGGACCGGCGGAAGAGGCCCTTCTTCTTGCTCTTGAGGATCTCGGGATCGCTGTGGGCCATGAGGACAAAGCCCCCGCGAGAGACCACTGGGCTCCCTGCCATGGTAGGTGAGGAATCCGGGTGCAAGGCTGAGCCATTGGTGTGTTCGCTGCGCAGAGAATTGATGGAGGTCCTCAGTGGTGAACGGATAACTGCAGCCATGCCGTACGGGACGCTCTGGCGGACGCCGTACCCCTGGCGCATCCCTCCGGCCCACTGGCCCTGGTAGGTCCCTGCGAGCAAAGAGGCAAGAGAGGGACAGAGTTGGGGGGGGCAGACCCACAACAACGGCCACGCACTCGGAGCCATGCGGGGGGCAAAGGGCTACCAGCTGGGCTACCTGTCACAGGGGACGTGTCAAAATGCTGTCTCCCTGAGCTAGGAAAAGTTACTTTTTGCCACAGAACTCATGCCTGTCAGCCTGGCTGCCCAAGGACCCTGGGATATGTAGTCCTAGAAAGTGCCTTTTCCAAGCACGGATCCTTCCTTCAGTGTCTCCTTGCCCCTCCCCCCATCCACCCTCCACTGTGCCAGATTTGCAAAGGAGGGTAAGAGAGACTGAAGCAGACAGATAAGATGAATGGAGGATTAATCAGATTAGCCCTGGGAGACAGGGAGGGATCCGGGATGAGGAAGGGGACCAAGGGGAGAGAGCTCAGCGCCAGCCGCCTGCTGGAGGCAAAACAAACAGCGACAGGCGAGGGGAGTCACTCCTCAGAAGGAGGGACAGGAACCACTCTCCAGCACCACCGCCCCACATGGCTGCACACCACAGCTTCACCGCCCAGGGTGTAGCAGAGGGGCCATTCTGCAATGGCTGGCACGTGGCACAATCCCCCACTTGAGGCATAAAGATTCAGGGCCACCCCTAGGAGGTGTCAGCAGGGGTGCGTGGTCGCCTGGCACTTCTTCTACTGCCGTTTTACCTCTTCTGACAGCAGACATAGGCAGACACTGAAAATGTGCCACTCACTTCTTCACAATGCCCGGATAAGCTACACCTGATGAACTGCTGTCTGTCAAGCAGCAGGTAAAAGCTCACAGCCTTTGTCAGGACAAGAAATGAGTGAACTAACTTGGCTGGATTGCCAGACAGAATCAAGAACACAGAGAGGCCGTTGACTCTGAGCACTGACGTGAGCAGCTGTTCAAGACATGGACGATGCCCGGCTGCTTGCAGTGACTGTGGATGGCAAGGCCCAGGGGCAAGTTCCTGGTAAGCTACACCTGAGTTGCTTGCCATGAAAGGAATCATCATCATTCCCTTTCATGGAAACGTGCATGCGCGCGCGCACACACACACACACACACACACACACACAGAGAGAGAGAGAGAGAGAGGTGGGGGTGATGGTGTTCAACCCTACTCCAGCCTGGAGCATGGATTTTGCGGATTCCAGAGGCCACTGAGGGCCTGTGCCTGTGGCTGAACCTTCCTGTCATAAGAACATAAGTTAGCAGCCTTGCTGGAACAGGCCACAGCCCATCTAGCCCAGCATTCTGTCTCACACAGTGGCTCACAATTTGCTTCAGGGTATTCCCAAGCAGATGTCTTCACCTGCTTACAATTCCCTGCAAATGGCATTGAGTGATATCCTGCCTCTCTCTCCAACCCAGAGGCTGTCCTTAGGCCAGTGCTGTTCCGCGGCACACTAGTGTGGCGAGATCCAAAATGAAGAATATCAGCCATTCAGCCAAACAGGCCCAGGTTCGCACTGAATAAAGTATTTTATAACGTATTTCTGTTTACTTACTATTTCATAATAAAGTAATTATAAAATACTTTCTTTGTGTTTATTTGATTCCTATTCAAGAGAATTACAAGTCAATATAGGCACAGAGTTAATTTTTTTAACATTTTCTAATGGTGGTGTGCCTCGTGATTTTTTTCATGAAACAAGTGTGCCTGTGCCCAAAAAAGGTTGAAAAACACTGCCTTAGGCATCCAGAATGAGAGCCATTCATACCCTTGTTCGCCATGAACTTGTCTAATACTTTCTTAAAGCTGTCAAGGCTGACAGCTGTCATCACTTCTTCTAGCAGGGAGTTCCACAGACCAGTGATCCTCTGGGTGAAAAAGGACTTTCTCTTAATTGTTTGAGGTCATGAAAAGTTTCATGGAGTGCCCCCTAGTTCTAGTATTGTGTGATAAGGAAAACAGCTTTTCCTTATCTACTTTGTCCACACTATGTATGATTTTATAAACTTCAATCAGGTCACCTCTCGGGCGCCGACGTTCAAGAGCGAAGAGGCCCAGCCATTGCAGCCTCAGATGGTCAGGAAGGACTTCCAGGGCCTTCTCCTCTGGGACCAAAAGCTCTTTCTTTTCTGGGTTGCACAACTCCCAGTAATATGGTAAGAGAGAGGGAGGGAGGAGGGAAGAAAAACAAGGGAAGGAGGTGACATCACACTACTAAGGCATAGGCGTCTAAGTTACTCCTCCACACTCCTGTAATCTTCTCTCAGAACAACATCCTAACTTATTTTTATAAAAACAAACATTTTCCGACAGAGGGAGTGGTTGGCAGCACTCTGAGGGAGTGGCAGGAGATGGGCTGGGTGACATGCCTTTGTTTAACTCCTTGAACCCTGGAAAGATTGGCAGATTTTGGCTTCTCCATCTGCAGTCTGAATTAAATCTGCTTCACTTTAATAGAATTAAGCAATGCCTGTCAAATGTGCACAGGCTAGGAATCCAGCTAACTGAGGGGGTGGGAATGTACATGATTGATTCATCAACAGCCAGTTGTCCGATTTGGTTCAAACAAATTGGTGTAGACAGAAACATACGTTTGTTTGTTGGTACACATAACTAAAATGGCTCATTTTTAACTTGACCACTGGTCCTTGAGCTCCTTCAAAGCTACCCTATCTGTTCTGCTGTATTCATCTTTAGGGCAGCCCAACCAACCTTCCTGCACTGGTGAAGTCACAGGATCAATCATTTTCACTTGTTGCCCTGCTGTTGAAGTGACAGAGAAAACTGCCATCCAGAATAAAGTTGCAAACTGTCTTCCTTCAAACTAACTATGTCCAAAGGCTGTTCTAGATGCAGAAACCCTCACAAATAGTTTACCATCATTCCCCCTTTTTTTTTTTTTGGGGGAGAAACATGTGGCTTGCCCAAGGCTACCCAGGCTGGCTTTTCCCACACGAGGCTCACTGGGGAATCGACACCACCCTCCCACCCCCTCCAAGCTCTGGAGCCACAGTCAGGCACCCAATCCACAGAGTGAGCAGTCTCTGGCTACTGCAGCAAATACAACGAACAAGTCCTCAGGCACCTCTAAAGGCAAACAGTTGTTTCATGGCAGGAGATTTAGCCGATGTGAGCTCAGATTCTGCTCATGTGCTCCATGGTAAGTGGCTTAGCTACTGCCAGGATGTTTGTGTGATTATCAGCAGCAGGTTTGTGAATGGCCTTAAGGGAAAAAAACACAGCCGTTCTTGTCAGCACCGTGCCTTCCTACAACTTCTGGACTGACTGCCCTCAACCTTGTCTGTGAAGTCTCATGCATCAGCCAGTCTTTAAGGTGCCTCAGGGCTACCTGTTGCTCCTCGCGCCTGCCTGAAAGGCTAGGAAACACACCATGGAGCTGATGAGCCAGTGGGGAAAGCTCATGCAACCGGTCCTCAAGGCACCACAAGGGAGTCCTGCAGTTCATGCCTCTGAGAGACATTGCCGCCTCCAGGTGCTTTTCTGAGATGCTTTTGGTTAACAGAGGGCCTTCCTGCTGCACCAATGATTCATGTTTAATCTTGCCCTCCTCTCCCCTTCAAGGGCCAAGGGAACAGGCTGCGACCCACCAAACCCTCAGCACCGCCCGCCCACCCCAGCCGCCAGGATGGCCTGAGGTGTACTTTGGATCAGAGGCAAAGGAGGAGTTTAATTAACAAACTCAGAAGCCATGTAGTTCACCTCTAGGGACCCACTAGCTCCAATCGGCATCAGCCACCACAAAGAGATAGCCAAGTATTTTGAATTTATAACACACAAAGAGCAAGAGCAAGAGAGAGAATGTGTGTCACTTCAGCTCCTCCCGGCAACAGCTGGCTCTCCTTTGGATTGTGTTTTGTCTTCCAACAGGGTCCAGCAGCCTTTGGTTGCCTTTGTTTCCTAAACAAGTCTGTGCTGTGGGGACTCCTTCCCACCAGAGGGTGCGCAGTCATGTTTCTCCCAACCTGCATGTGTCTAAGCAACAGCCTGCTTCTGAAAATCCTGAGGGATCAGGCAGGCAACAGCAGAGCAGCAAAGAGCAGGGTCTCGGGAGAGCTGGCATGGAAGAAATGTCCCCAGCATAATAAGGCAGATGCTCAGTGCCATGGCAGAGAATTTTCTGCAGCAACAATCTTAGGAGATGCATTTGCTGCTGCTGCTGCAGGAGGAGAAAGAGGAGACTGACTCACTTGGAGAGCATGGGGAAGCAGCTAGGATGCTGGAGCGTGGGGGGAGGACTGTCAAGGAACAGGGAGGGGCTCCATGTTTGCCGAGCAGGCAGAGGAAAGCGCGCACTGCACCAGAGCTGCCTTTGACCTGGATTTCAATTTTTCAATGGCAGTTTGAGGAAAGTGCTGCAACAAACGCCCCACTAGGGTGGGCAAAGTGCAGGATCCATTGCGATGCCCCCCCGCACTCAGACATTTCACAAATGGCTTTGGAAAACAAACACAATCACCCAGCAACTTGCACTGATCTTGCTGGCTGTTCAGAAATTGGGGGAGGGGCTCTTAAAAACAAAGCCAGGGCTGGACCTCAGAAGCAAAGTAGGCTTTCAGTTGGGGGGGCAGAGCACCCACAGGTCACAGAAAGTGCTCTTTTCCCCATTAAAGGTCTTTCTCCCTCCCCCCACACACACTCACGCACACAGATAGAAAAGATGCCCATATCTTGTTCTTGGCAGCGGAACAAGGGGGCCCAAAACCTCTAAAAATGTAAAACCAAGATAAAAACAAATCCTGAAACTAGCACTGACACCCCACCCCACCCCACCCCCAGGGGGGCAGGGCCAGGAATGGGAAGCTTTCCAGTTCTGGGAATGGGATCCCCATGGGCGGGGGGGGGGCAGCTGGCACTGCCAATTGCAAGGGGGTGATGGGTACACCAGCCCTCCCACATCCAGCAGAAGGAGCTGCTAGGAAGCATCAGACCCACCTCCGTGCTTCTCCCTTGCAAGGAACAAGCAATGGGTTCTACCATCAACTGCTGAAGTGAAAATGGCCCCTGTAAAGAGTGCCACACTTTTAGGGTGATTTCAGGAGACTCCGTCCTATCCGCTATTTTCCCTGCTAAGAGTCAGCCAGCCTCCCTGAGCACTCCCTCTCCTTACTGGTCAGTGTGACCAAAGGGACGCGCGCCCCCTCCCCGGCCCACATTCCTTCACTACAACAAACCTCACAAACTTTGCTGCTTATCTAGTGGTGGATGTGTTTGGACTGATAGCCCACCAGTAGCCCAGGTCTTGGGCGATGCAGTCCGAAGTCTCCTTCCAGCCTTCTGTCAGTTTGCTGAGCCCAGGAATAGCAGGGCAGGAAGGGGCTGCCCTGTAAATTGTCCCCCACCCACAGAAAGAGGACTTGTTTCCATAGACCACACACAGGCACACACAGGCGAGAGGCATAAACAAGAGACCCCTGCCTTGTGCTACAGTGAAACCCTCAGTTAAGGGGCGGTGGTTGTCCTTGACTGTAGGCGTTAAGGTCTATAGGATGCGCATAATCATCGCACACATTTGTCTAAGAGCCCGCAAGAGGCCTGGGGTGAGTGTGTGCATGCCCACCCTTGCATGTCATCCATTCTTGCAACAGCCCCCAAAGCCAGTTCATTAGGGAGCTCCTTTCCTTGATGGAGAAAGTGATGGAGGGGGGGGCAGTTGGCTCATCTGTCTAGGGTCTCAGCCAGTCTGCAGACCCAACACAAATGCCCCCTTCTGAAATGGAGCAGCATTTGGTGCCCTTAGGGAAAGTGGGACCCTCTACCCCTCCTACCCTAACCCCACCCCACCAGTCTTAAGGTGCTGTGACTTTCTCCAGGCATGGACACCTCTTGTTAATATGCAGCTTGAGACAAGGGCACTTCTATACTACTACACTAATTGACTTGTGTCTCTCAGCCTTCCTTCCGAAGGCCTCGCCCAAAGACTTTAAAACCTCTTTTGCGCGTGGGGGGGAGGTGCTCGAGGAAAGTCAGGGTGATCACTTTAAGCAAGCACTCCCCTGAAACAAGGAACTGCTCACCCGTCCCTCTGCTGGACTCTCAGGCCAAGGGGACTTCTGCTCTTTCTTCCTCCCGGGGGTCGGGGGGGGGACTCTGTGTGGAGGCATGAGAAGGGAAAGCCTCGGTGAGGCTCCCTGCGCTGCCAGTGCATGTGGGCGACAGAAACCGGCGGGTGGCATCTCCAGAGCAATGCAGAAGCAGCTGAGGAGGTGGGGCAGGGGCGGGGGTGGGGTGGGGGGTGGAGTTGTATCTATGGCAATATCCAAGCAGGTTGCCTAGAGAGCATAAGAGCGAGGGATCTGCCATCCTCAGGAGCTCTCCGTCCCCGAGGAAAAGGCGGATCCCAGCCAGACTGGCTTCCCCCTCCTCAACACGGGGGGGGGCACGAAAAGGGAGTCACAGTCTCACAGGCAGGATGGGGGCCATGGCTTCAGAGCATCTCCCCCCCCCCCGCAAAGGATGGAGGCCTCTCTCATTCTGGCTGCCCTGTAAGGGAAGCAAAGCCGGGGCACCCTGGCTGCCTCATGGCTTGACAAGCACTTACCCAAAATGCTCTGCTGGGCGTGTCATGGGCACAGCTTGGAAAATGTATTTCTGTGGGTGCTATGCTGGCCCAGAGGATTCTGAGGTTCTGTGCAAATAAAGGAACTTTTCCTGGCTCTGGGCATGCCAGCCTCTACCTGAATAAGGGCTCTAAATGGCAGGATAAGTTCCACAGATTGCTTGATGCTCTTAGTCTGTCTGATGGTAAATGCTCCCAAATGTATTCCGCTCCCTTATTATTTCTAATACGCTTCCTTCACGGTGAACAGTAGATACTGGCTAATTCTCTCTCTCTCTCTCTCTCTCAACTAATCCTCAAAAGAAATAATCCCCATTACCAACTCTATGATCCCTTCCTTCACCTGCCCCCACCCCACCCCCACCCCCACCCAGTTTCAGCTGCATTATGGCCTTGGGGGGGTCTCTTATGCAATACCTCCAAAGCACGGAGTGTCCCCACAGAGGTGAATGGCAGAGAGTTCAGCAAAAGCCCTTCCAGGGGGAGGCAGAGATGCTTGGCTATCAGGCAGGAAGCCTTGAAAGGAAAAATGCCGCCAGGAAGACCAGAGGGAGCATTTGCCACACACCCCTCCTGCCTAGGGAAACGAACCAACCCCCTTGCCAACACAGGGGCTGGCAGCATCTCAGGAGAGGGCATCTTCGTCTGCCTTCGTCCCGTACATGGCACATCGACATCCTCCTGCCAGTGGACGCCACTTTCAGAGCCAGGCTGCATCCTGAGGAAGCATCCCAGGAAAAGATGCTTAGCCAGTCTTCCAATTTTTCTTCTAGAGACCTCTTGTGCTCCTTCCCTCGACTTTGGGCAGTGAATTCTTTTCCAAACTGCTGGTCACAGCTGGTTCAGGATGATGGAGTGAAGGCAGTACAGTCCACTAACACGACTGCAGAGTGTAGATCTATAGTTGTCGTGAACTGACCCTCAGGGATAGCCTCTAGAGGATCAGCCTGTACGGGCTGTGTTCTCTTATAACTCAATGCTTCCACCAGGCAAAACCCTGGAAGTTATAGCACTGCCTACAGAGGCAAGCCACGGGTCCATCTAGGAATAAACCACTTCCAGTTGGTTCCAGAGGTTTGATGATTCTACAAAACCCAGTATTTGAGCTCAAACTCAGCACTGATGGAATCTACCCTGGCTCCTGTAATGAGGGGTCTTCTGCCAAGACGACCCTTTTGCCTACTTTTGTTGCAGATTTAGAATGATAGAATCCCTGCTTCATACAGCTGGAAGGGGTGTCTGAAAGGATGATCAAGACCCCCCAACTCTTTAATGAAGCAGGACATCCCCGACCCCTGGCCTCTCTTGTAGTCACAGATGAGGGTCTGACACCACCTTCCAACCATCTCACAACTGGAACAGCTGTTACCCTCAGGAAGGTTGTGGGCAGAACTTTTTTGCTTGTAATTTGAATCCATGGCTGTGGGTCCTAACCGCTGGAGGTGCTCAGAATGAGCTTGCTTCATCTTCCGCAGGAGAGCCCTCCAAACACTTGGAGATGATGCCTGGACTCATGACAATCTTCTCTTTTTTAGGCTAAAGAGAGTCCCTCGGCTGCTCTTCATGGATTCTGGCCTTCCGGCCCTTCGTCCATTCTCCTCTGGACACATCTTGGTTCTCCAACATGCCTTTTAAGTGATGATGCCCAGACTGGATGCAAGACTCCAGGTGAGGCCTGACCAGCTCTCAGAGCAGAGCAGTGCCATGGCTTCCCTTCATCAGGGCCCTGCACTCCTGTGGATGCAGCCCAAGAGTTACAACCCTGCTGGATAACATGCACTGTCTCAGAGGGTGGTGGGCTCTCTTTGCTTGGGTCCCTTTAAACAGAGGTTAGTTTGGACCTGGCATGTGCTCAGCAGTGCTCCTCAGCACCTGTTCATCCCAGATGAACACAACAGGAACTTGGGAGCAGAGGAGCCAGTGAGATCAGGTGTCCTTTGGACTATCCACCCACTACTACTTCCTCCTGCAGCTTTGTTAGACTGATGGTCTTAGGGGGTCTGCCTATCAGTCTTCTTCCTCCTGGAAGTGCAGGCATCAAGCTTTCTCAGACACGTTGTCTACTTAGAATTAGGGCTTAGGTTTTTCTACGTTGAATTAAGTTTCTTAGGGCGCTTTTACACGACCCCTAAGATCTGCTGGCAACTTAAATTTGGACCAGAGATCTTAGGGGTTTGTCACTCTTCCTGGGTTCCCCCCCTCCGCTCTTCCTGGGTTCCGACCCCTCCCTTGCTCCTGTCTGCATGAGGGGAGGGAGAAAAGGGGGAGAAAATAATGCAGGCTCACCTCCGCTCTGCCTTTGAGCTGCTCTGGGAAGCATTCCAGTCTCTTAAAGTCTCTTAAAGGGGCGGGGGGGGGCAAACAAACAAACAAACACAAGGCAAGGAGAGCCCGGCACTCACTGCTTTACATCCGCATCAGAAATTTTTCTCCTTCGGAGACCAGGTACTTGGAAAATGCACTGGGACGCGCTTAGGTGGGCGTGGTCGTACTTAATTTTTTTAAAAGTCCGGAGCTGGTGGGAAAACAATTTTAAGCTCCGCATCTGGGAGCTCTTTGCCTCGGATTTTAGGGGTCGTGTAAAAGCGCCCTTAATAAAGTGAATTGCTCTTCTTCTTTGCTTCATTGTTCTACGTGCTTAATTAGAATACCAACAGCCTTTGTATCTGCACAGCACTTACTCTGCTCCTGAAAGAAGCTTGTCTTTGTTGCGGGCAGGGGGTTTCTTTCATATTTTTCACCTTACAAACATTTCCAATGCTTAGATGTGTAGCCTGCATGATTAAATTTTAAACGGCCCAGAGAGTTCTTGAAGTGCAGGATAAAATATTTTAAATAAAATAAAAATAAACACATCTATAATTCTTCAATCACACTATGGGTTCATGTTTAGCTGGTGGCTTGCTGTGGCCCTCGGGCCATTTCACACAGATTCCTGCCAAGCCTGATAACACCCCACACCCGGGCATCTCATTTTCCCTGCCTAGAGGCAAAACTTTGGTTTTACCCGGTTGAAACATGGTGTGTCCCACGGCTATACAAAGTGGAAAAAAATAACAACCAGTATCTGAACATCACTGGAAAATGCTGCACTGAAGGAACCAAGCATATGCTAGGTCCTCTCACAACTGGAGAAATAAAACAAGAGGAAACGATGATGCGGCCACTCATTGGCTGCCTGCATTTCCCTCCTGCTCAGTAGCCACAGCGTTTACTCTTCTTATGTGCACACAAACATACACTGACCCAGGTTTGAAACTAGCTCCCTCTCTTGGGCTGGGTGGGACTCAAAGAGAAGCTGAAGTCCAGCTGATAAGGCACGTGGAAGTCAGGGCACCCCTCCTACATATTTCTTTCCATGTACCACATTTGTGGCTGATCTCGGAGGGGAGAGCAGACATTGCTGCAGCCAATCAACACCTATGAAAATTCTGGCTGGAAACCTCTGAAAATAGGAGACAAGCTTATATCTGAGCTATCAATCTTTCCTGGCTAACCAATGATCAGGAATCAATCATATTTCAGGAACATGTAACTAGGGAAGTACACAGTTTTTCCCAAACAAAGGGGCAGAATAACAGAAAGACCCTTGGCAGCCATCCCAAGGCAAGCAGAAGGCACACAGGAAGGAAGGAAGGAAGGAAGGAAGGAAGGAAGGAAGGAAGGAAGGAAGGAAGGAAGGAAGGAAGGAAGGAAGGAGTCACCACACCTGTTGAGCAGCAGAGATGAAAGTCTCCTGGATCCAAACATTTCCCTTGCCTCCAAAACTGTCCCTGGGAAGAGCCTTTTGTAAGCTGCCACCATAAAGTACTTTAACCCTCACCATTCGACCATGTCAGGACAGAATAGAATTGAAGGAAGTTTTTGCAGAGGCAGGGTGGGGGTGGACAGAGGCCCTCGAGCCAAATGTGGACCTCCTAGGGGCCAAATCCAGCCCCCTGGAATTCTGCACTTGGCCAAGCCTTCAATGCTTTCTCCACTTTGGTATTTCTTCTGAAAGGCTCCTTCTCCTCCTTTGACTGAGTTGCTGTCCGCACAAGCCCTGGGCTCAAATAGACAGGTATGTTTGGGTCCCATCCTTGTGCCTTTGAACAGCTGGAATGTTGGCCACCTTAAGGATGTCTGGGCTGAAATGTTACAGGCTGAAAGAGGTTCCCTCCTCCCTCAGGCCAGCAAGCAGCTGCTTGGCTCCACAAGCACAGCCCTGCAGAAGGCTGGAGCAGCGCTCTCCAAGGTCCTGAAACAGGAAGAACACTTCAAGGGAAGCAAAAGACAGGGAAACAAGGTGGGCATCTTTGGAGAAGGGACTGCAAGAAATTAAATTCTTGAGGACTGGCTAAGCTAATTTGAGTCGCCAACGTCAGCCTGACGTATAGGCACTTCAGTACTGCTTAGTTTTTTCCAGGACCCTTCTGCCTCTTCAGTATTATTTCGTTAGCTCTGCTTGAATTTCCAAATATAAAGCAGCTAAAATAGAGATTGCTGGGACACAAGAAATGCTTGAAGGCTTTTCTTTAGCCCACTGTAATTTTCAGACTTAGAAATGAGTACTTGCTTTTCTCCTTCACCAATTCTATCGCTTTAAAATCCACTGCTTTGGCTGCTAGAAAGGTTTGGACTCAAGAAACCTAAAATATTCCTCGTTCTTTGTAGTGCATGCGCATTTTTAGAAACAAAATTATATGGCTGGTTCTGACTGAAAGAGGCCTTTTCTTTCTTTCTTTCTTTCTTTCTTTCTTTCTTTCTTTCTTTCTTTCTTTCTTTCTTTCTTTCTTTCTTTCTTTCTTTCTTTCTTTCTTTCTTGTGTATCATCCCTTCTGTCAAATATAGGACTCCAGAGCACCAACTGCATAAGCTTTGCCCTGTGAATATGTAGTGTTTTTTGTGTGTGACCAAGGCATCTGTTTCAGACAGGCTGGTCTGCAGCATGAATAAAATGTGGAGTGTGAGCATCTGTGAGTGGGTATATGTAAACAGGGTAAGCATAATGTGTCACAGCATTGTAGAGTGAGTGCATGTGTGACCCTGTGCATGTTTCTACACACAAGGAAGGGTCCCTGGGTTCAAGTTGCAAGAGCCTGCATGAGGCAAGAATGGGGAAGAAGTACAGGAAAGGTCTCCCCCCCCCCATTCTGATTTTGGACCAGGAGGATGGACTTAGGGAGGAAGTAAAGAGAAACAGGAGCCTTTGTTGGCAGAGGTGAGCAACTGGTGGAAACAGACATTTGGGGGGCCTTGCTTTACATGGAAGCTAAACCGTACAGCCCATTGACATTTTAATCATCATACACACCATCTGCAAAATGGCTCCAGAGTTTAGACACCTGAGTGGTGTCTTTCTCTCTTTCAGAAGAACTGGAAGATGGGGCTGGTGGGAGTCAAACCTTTCATAAACACTAGCTTTTTGTACACATACTGAAACAGTCAACCTTCCTGCAAGATTGATGCACATGCATCATTTAAAAACAAAAAACAAATCGTGGCAAATTATTCTGATGTCCTTAAAAGTTCTCCTGTTAAGAAATCAGGGGGATTCAAGACAGGAAGTGTTAATTCCCAATGAATGCCCGCCTTTCTTGTGATCACCAGGAGTTACTCATTTCTTGGGTCCTATAAGGTCCACATGCATGCCAAGTCACTGTTAGTATGCAAACCTGGGGGGGGGGTCATTGGTTCTGGCCATCAGGAAACAAAGAGATGGTTTCCTTGGAGCTACCCTGGGAACTTCAGGTTATCGTCCAAATCCCAGATGAAGTTCACTGGGGATTTTTTTTATCCTCAGATGAACCAGGAGCAAAAGGGCAGACAAAACATAAGCAAAATACGGTTCTCTGCAGCTGAATGGCATAGCCAGAAAATGTGTGTACACACACACACACACACACAGAGAGAGAGAGAGAGAGAGAGAGAGAGAGAGAGAGAGAGAGCACATCTTTTCTGTATAACCTGCTGACATGCTTTTGCTACCTGGAGAGCCATTGCTTCCCAAAAGGCTTTCACTGTCACCTTTACACACACACCTGTACACACACCCTTTCTAGTTTTAGTCTGAGAATCCTTTCATCAAGCCAGCAAAATTGAGTTGCTAGTGATTGTTGTATTACTTGCTTTAATATTCAGTGTTGTGGAAATATCACCCACATTTCTTCAGAAATCGCAATGCTATTACCCAGCCCTGCCCCCTGATATCTGGAGAGGTGGAAAGTCCTCTCCAGGGCTCCACAGAGGGGCAGCTATTTTAGGACTCCAGGCTTCAGAGAAATCACATAGGCAGCATCTAACTGCATCTGCTTAAACGGTGATCAAGGCAAACAGGCAGAAGGGGTGTCCAAAACCTGTTCTACCTCTTTATTTTTCTACAAAGGATGTGCTCCCTCCCGATAGGCTTAAGAGGCAACCATTTCAAAGGCATCCCATCATCACAACACAGGCCCCGGAGGTACAGCTGGAAGTGGGGCGGGTGGTGGTGGTCTGTCCTTTCCGTGGGCTTGGGTGGGAGGCCTGCGCCCTCTTCCTTCCCCTCCTCCCTTCCCAGTGGAAGAAGGCCTGGGCCAGCCCTTTCCCTTTCCCCTGCCGGCCTGTTCAAGGCAAAAGGGGCAGAGGCCGATTTGTGATGCAGCCTTTCCCCCTTAAAACCTGCCTGGGACCCTCTTCCTTTCTCCAGCCTTCTGCCGGGAGGCCAAAGACAACCTTCAGGGGAAGGCTTCCTTAGGCAGACGGAGTGATCCAGCCCTTGGACGTGGGGGAAGCCGGATGCCTTCCTCCCATCCGCCCCCACTGCGCGATCAGGCGCCGCCGCCCCCCTTCGCTTCCGCCCACCCGCTCCGCTCACTTGAGGACACCCGACGCTGCCCCGGCGCCAGCAGCACCGGCGAGCGTTGCCAAAGGAGCCTCCCCCAAGGGCGAGCTTTTGTTCAGCCAACTGGGGTGCCTCTGGCCGAGCGGCGGCCTTGGAAGGCGGGGGGGGGAGGGGAGAGAGAGGAAGGAAGGAACGAACCCCCGGCGAGGAAGGCCCCCGCGTCCAGGCCTAAGATTCCGCCCCCGCCCCAGGCCTGGCACGCGCTCCTCCTCCACTGGCACCCCAAAAAGACACGCACGCATACACTGGGGACCCCCCCCGGTCGCCTTCCCCGGGCAGTTTAGCTTTCGGGAGCCGCCCAGCCGCCGGGGGACCGGGCGGCTACCTCCGGCCGGCAATGGAGGAGGGCCGGAAAGCGGGCCGACTGGGGACCGGCCCAACATTCCCGGGCTGGGCTCTCGAGGTGGCAAAAGGCACCGACCTGACCACCACCACCGCCCCGACGTCCTACCGGGCCGGGCTTCTCCTCGGGGGCCCTGCCCTCCGCCACTCCGCTGGCGTTTCCAAGCCCTCTACCCCCGTCGGGGTACAGCAGGCCCTCTTCTCCCCCACCCACCCACCCCGGGAGACGGCTCACCTCCGTCCGCGTAGGTCTCGGTGCCGTAGCCATCCTGCAGGCCGTTGCTCCAGGTGCCCTCGTACTTGGCCCCGTGGCCTGTGCACTGGCGCACCCCGTAGCGTCCCTTAAAGCCGTGCGTCCACTCCCCGCGGTAGACCCACTTGCCCTTGCTCTCCACGCCGATGCCGTGGCGCTTGCCCTGCGCCCAGGTGCCTTGGTAGGTGTTCCCGCTGGGCCAGGTGTAGACGCCCAGTACCTCGAAGCCGTGGCTCCACGAGCCCGCATACTCGCCCTGTCCCTTGGGGCCGGTGCAGAGGCCGTGCCCGTGCGCCTTGCCGTCCTCCCAGCCGCCGCAGTAAGACCCGCCATCGTCAAAGTTGAACCTGCCCCCACTGGACATGCATGTAACGCGGGCGGGCAACGCGCTTCCGACGGGGGCTGGAGCACGGGGCGCCCGAGCCGGAGCGCGCCGGGGAGCGGGGGGGGGGGGCGGGCGGGCGGGCAAGGGGAGGGGAAGGAGCGGGGGGAAGGAGCGGGGGGAAGGAGCGGGGGGGGGGAGGGAGCGAGGAAGCCCCGGCCCTGAGGGCCCCCTTAAAGCTTGCACCACAGGCGGAGCGCGGGGACGGCTAGAGGCAGGGCCCGCTGCTCCCGCATCCTCAGGGAAGACAGGGGCGGGGGCGAGCGAGAGAGGGAGGAGGAAGAGGATCAGGGGCAGGGGCAGGATCCGTCCTCCGTTCTTCCTGTCCTGGAGACGGGCTGGAGTCGCGGAGGGAGGAGCGGCGAGCCGGGCCGCGCCGGGGGCCGTAGCACTACCTTCCAGAGGAGCATCGGAGGCAAACGGAGGCGGAGAGGGCAGCCGAATCCACGGGTAACGGGCAGGCCGGCCGGCAGGCAGGCAAAGCTCCTAAATGGCCCCGACCGCCCTCCGGCCCCGGCCGCTGCCCTTGGGTTGGCGAGGGGCCCCGGCGTGGCCCGGCTCCAGGGCCCGCATCTTCTGGAGAGCTGGCGGCGGCGACGGAGGAGGAGTTGGGGGGGGGCGCTGGCGAGGCTCAGGCAGGCGCAGCGGCAATGCGGTGGCTCCTCCGGCGGCTGCCTCGGCTCCGGCTCCTTGGCGCTCGCTCCAGCGCACGCACACGCAGCCCTCCAGCCGCCGCCCAGCCTGAGCCCCGGTCTTCGCCGGGCTTCTCCTGCGGCCGCCTCGGAAGCGTCCTGGGAAAGAGGGGGTCGCGGCGCCTGCGCTGCCAAGGCAAGGCCCTGCTTCGGGCGCGCAGGCGAGGAGGCGGGGGCTCGAGAGGGGGCAGCCCTCCTCCTGCCTCTGCCGTCCTCCTCCTGCCCACCCCACCCCGCAACACCGGCTCCCAGTCTCGCTTCGGAGGGGCGCCGGCGGCGCGAGTCGTCGTCGTCGTCGTCTGCCCGTCCACTATACCTTGGAGACCGGAGGGAGGCGGGAGCTATCCCCGGCAGGCCGGCGGAGGAGCAGGGAGCGCAGAGGAAGGTCTTGCTGAGGAACAGTCAGGAAGGGAGGCTTAGGAAAGGCAACCTCTCCCCCCCCCCACCCGCGCCGCCGCCGCCGCCGACTCTTCCTGGCCAGCCCCCTCCCTCTGCAAGTGGTGTCGGTTTCGGGGCAGAAAGAGCGAACGCGGGGGGGGGGGCTGGTGGGGCTACCTGTGCCTCTTCCTCTTCTCCGCCAGAGATTTTAACTGCGCGCCGTGGAGTCGGCATTGCCTACAAGGCACCCATCTCAGGTGTCCTGCGGATGCGGCGGGCCGTGCAGCTTGAGCGAGCGGGTGAAGAAGGGCTTTGGCGCGCCACTCGGCTCTGCCGGCAACCTCTGGGGACCGGAGGCACCTTAAGGGCGCCTGCTGCGAAGTGAGTGGGACCCACCACAGGGGTATCAGCAACCCGGAGGCAGGTGGTGCTGGGGGGGGTAAGTAAGTAAGGAGACCCTCAAAAGAAGGCATTCCTACTCCTGCTTTCTGCGGCTTGAAAGGGGGAGTTGCAGTCCCTGGAGAAGGATTTCAGCAGGTCAGAGGTCTCTTTGGCCCTGAAACTCCCTGAGTGACTTTGGGTTCGTTTCCACTTCTACCAATCTGACCTATTTCACCAGCCTATTGTGAGGGTAAGGGGGGGGAGGAGTGAGAGAGCAGTGGACCTGAAATTGCTTTACTTCTCTGTGTATAGTAATTTCTTACCCCATTCCAGGCCATCAAACTGAAATATGGGGTGCACACCTTGCTAACTTCCCATCTCCAAGCTTCACCCTTGAGCCTAAACATTTCCTGCATCTGCCAGGGAGTCTCAGTTTGTAAGCAGCCATGAATTGTGCAAAGGCTGACAGCTCCATTCTCCTCTGTTTTTTAAATTTTCAGCAGGGAAGAATATTCAGAGAATACCTGCAAAATGGGAAGAAGAAAGAGAGATTTGCTGGGAGTAAGGAATGGGGCCCATTGCAGCGATGCCAATAATCTCTCCCGGGTCAATAAAGGTCAGGGCCTGGGTGAACTGAAGAGAGAAACTCTGGCACACATTTGCCTCCAATACCATTTTGCTAAGAGCTTTAGGCAGAGCCTCAAATGGGCAGTTTTTACCTGCATGGATGGCAGCTACCTTTGGGGGAGAGCAGGCAAGTGGCTCCCTAGACTCCCAACGTATTCCCTTAACTTGGTTAGTACGGCGTGCGCCTGTTGATCTAGCCACTTACCGCAAAGCGGATCTTCTTTAGTCAGATAAAAATAGAGCCAGTTTCCGCACAGAAACCAAGAGGCTCAACCACCACCGCGCAAGAGGGCAATAGCCCTTGATCCCAGCAGCCGACAAGCATTGTGCGGGGGCCATATTTGGAGGTGGGCAGGCCCCCTGCTGCCTGGAGCTCAGGAAGAGGCCTGGTCTTGCCCTGCCAGTTCACTACAGCCAGGCTCCCCAAGGAAAGCTCCTTTGGGTGGGTGCAGCTCCCAGCATCGTCAGCTGGCCCTGGACACCGGAGGAGATCTCCTCCCACATGCCCCAGGCTCTGGGTAGAAAGAAAAGGAGGAACCCCTTAAGGATACTCAAGCTTCAGACTGCAGATCCTTTCAGGAAAAGGCAAGACTGAGACGGAAAAGGAAAAGAAACCCATGAAATATTGAACCCTTGGTATTTCCAATGGATTTTTATGGCACAACAAGCTTTCAGGATGCCTGTAGGGAAAACTGACACCACAAAAGGCTTTTGGATGTGTGCAACTGCTAGATCATTCATGGCACAAACTGCACATACCAGACCTCCAGGCTTCCACTTGGAAGCTGAGTCACCAAGGCCTTCATGCCCCTGGGGGTGCATTGCAAGCCCAGCTGTGCCAAGAGGGAGGACTTGAGGGCAGCCTCCAGTAGAGGCACCAGCCAGGAACAGTGACATGGTGGAGACAAGAAGGGAGACCACTGTGGTTGCAGCCATTTATGACATCCTGCCCGAAGGCTCTTCTCTATTCTGGATTCTGGCCATAAAATCCTTGGGGAAAATCTCTGCTTCCATCAAATGGGATTTTCATCTTAGCTTTTGGGACCTCAGCACCATTCTGTTTCATAGGTACTGTGGCTACCTGCTCTCTTCCCTAGAGGACAGCCTTCTTGAAAGATGTCATCTGTCTGAACAACTGTCGGACTCAAATTTGCTTTTTAAAAGACCAGGCAAATGGAGAACTCTTGAGGTTGCTCATCCACTGCTAGTAGCACCTGGACAGGACGTCCAGAAGCCACCCAGGTCTCCTTGGCACTGTCTTCCCCAGAGAAATGTGGTGGGCTGCAACTTGTTGCAAATTACATAAGCCCATCCTGTGTTGCATCTGTGCACATGAATGACCACATGCAGTTCCGTTCACATGGATAACCTCTTTTTTCTCTTCTCTAGTGACTGGGACCCTCCTTTTGGGTGAGGTTGCCATGCAATTCCTCTATCAGAGAAGAGAAGGGTGTGGCCTTTCGGTTGCCTCCCACATTTAGCAGAGGCGCCTTGGTGCTATTGTGCTGCTCTCTTGCTTTGCAGCAGTGCAAGATCTGGAACATATGAACTGCAGATCTGAAGCCCCAAACCTCTGCTCGTGCTGGCTGCCATTTCCCTCCTCCTCCCCCACCTGGCAAATCTAGGTTTATGCATTTTAAATACCTCCCCCACACACTTCCCTTCTACCATTCTGGAGGCAAAGAAGGCCCTCCAGTGCTCAGGTGGGGCAAAGAGTCCTGCCCCACTCCCCTCCCCCTTTGTCCCCAGGCTTCCCCCCATTCTTACTGCTTCTCAGAGCAGCAGCTAATACAGAAGTTTAAAAAAGGCATGGACTGAAGCTGCCACAGCATGGGATGAGTCATTCCCCACACTGCTGCCAGGTCACTACAGCAGGCAAGGCAAGGCAAGGCAAGGCAAGGCAAGGCAAGGCAAGGCAAGGCAAGTGGTGGTGGTGGTGGCAGAGGCGGCGGCGGCGGCGGTGGTGGTTGTGGTGGTGGTGCTGGTGGTGGTGCTGAGAAAGGATGAGCAGGTGAGCTCTTAGTCAGAACAACAGTGTTGTTGTTGGGGCAAATAGGGACCCACTGGGCATATCCACCTTTCATGGGGTTCCATCGTCACTCCTGCGTTTCCACAAGTGGCAAGAGATTCTAGAGGCACAACAGGAGGACTGAGTTTCCAATGGAGAGAATACTGGGCACATCATGGAGCAGAGTTTACATACTAGGAAGCCCATTAGTAATCCTATATGAGGGAGGGGGGTTTCCAAATTCTGTCCACCTGATTCTCATTCCATGTGAGTTTTCATTTGAAGAGGAGAAATAAGTTCCAACCATTTATCCCTTTGTGTGTGTGTGGGAGGGGGGCAATCATCACTTTGCCAAATGGACATTTTCCAGGGGTGAAGTGGGATGCCAGATAGTTGCAGCAAAACCAGCCAAGTACTGGAGTTCTTTGAAGACCCGTGAATACACAAAAGAGACGCAGGCTGAATAAAATGTGCCAGTCTTTCAAAGGGGCCACTGGCAGCGGCTGCTTCCTAACTTTTTAATACATCCTGCATTCCATGAAGCTCCGTTGTCAACCAAGGGCTCTCCTCTTCCTACTTGTTGCCATGATGTGCCCTTAAGCTGTCTGTCACCCTCAGGATTAATGACCTGTAAGAGGGCCTGCCTGCTGTTAATAGCCCTGCTCAGGTCTTGCAACCGATAAGCCACAACTTCCTCTCTGGCTGCTCCTATTAACTCTTCTACCTCTCAAGGCTTGGGTGGTTGCACAAACGAGAGGCGAGGGCTGGATGCAGGACAGAGATCTCTCTCCCTCAGGAAAGACAAGAAGGAAACTCAGAGCCAAAACTCCTTTCAGAAAATTGAAGTGGCAAGCCTTGGTGACCGACAGGAGAATTTGTACTTTTGCAGGATTTACTGTAAATGTTGTGTTGCACCAGGCACAGCAAAGACAGGGATATGTATTTAACTGGAGGGAAGAAGTGCCACAATAAAGGAAGTGTACAGATGTGTGTGAATTGCTCAGCTGAATTGCTCAGCCATGCTACCATCAAGGGAAAAGCTGCCTGTGTGAAACAGTTACAAAAGAGAATCCACACGTTCAGCCTTCAGCCATGAAATGACAGCAAGCAAGCTGGAAATGGTGTTGCCAAGAGATGGATGTCAGCTGATGTGCCTGAGGACTGGTGAGCCACAGAAGGGGAGTCAAGGATGCTTCTGAAGGGATGGAAGGCCAGCTTTTTGCCACAGGATCCTGGGCACTCAGGTGAGTGAGGAAAGGCTGTGCAACCGAGAAGGCTAAGCCTCCTCAGAAAACTGCAGCTTCCAGAGCATCCTCTTGGAAGCCCTACCTGGCCAACAAGGAAGTTGGCAGCCCTCTTATCTACACAGCTTCCAGGTTCTCCTCACACAACTCTCAGCCACAAAGCCAAGGCACTGTCCACTCACCAGAGGAATTCTTTGCAGGCACAGACCTCAGCTGCAGCCTCCAGCAGTGATGGAACTGCTGGACTAAACCCGCTCATCTGCTGAGCGTTCCTACCCACATCTTTCTGAGTCCCTTTCAGGGACTTCGGGTTTTTTGTTTGTTTGTTTTTGGAGCAGGTGGCATTGTTCTATTTTGATTTGTTTCCAGCATGTGCAGTTTCTGAGATGGAACAAAAGCAAGCCTTCAGCTGCTGATTTGTTATACGGTGAAGCTGCTTAAAAAGAGAGCTGCCTCAGAATTTTAGCAAATTAAACACTGTGCTCCTCTGTGGAAGTATACGGCACTGGGATCAGTTGCAGGCAGGTCCTTGATGTGACCTTAAGAAACATCAAAGAAGGGGGAAATGCCCCTCATTGCCTCTCCTGCTGCTTTGAGGGTATGTTCTATTTTAAACCTTTTTTTTTAAACAAGGGACACTGTGCACTTATGCTGCTCTAATGGAGTCTGATTTGTTTTACTGCCTCTGCCCCTCCATGGAGGAGCAAAGGAAGGGTTTCATTTGCCAATATCCTGGAGGGGCTCTCTTCCTGTCCCACTTCATGAGATGGCAAGTCAAGAGCAGACCCAATAGGTGGTTTGAGGCTGAGGATGCCATTTTGATATAAGCACCACACCAAAGAGCCCACTGAACTTCTACCTGCTTGCAGCAGCCCACTCCCAAAGAGCCTGTGTAGACAAGTCCAGGTAACACACACAGGCACTCTTTGTTCTGTTAGCACTCATAAATAACTTGCAGCTAATCTCTTATTAAGCTTATTTTGGTTTGTTTACAGAAGATATGAAAATAAAAGGAGGGGGGGAATAAAATGGTGACCAAGGAAGGAGACCAGTAGAGAATCAATGGCAAGAGAAGAAAAGCTGGCTGAAGACCAAACCCACCCTAAAGAGTTCCAGTTGCTAGGAGGAAGGGCATATCCCTGTCCAAAAGGACCAAGTTGAGCATAAGAGTCCTGTTCATCAAGAGGAGAGAGAGAGAGAGAGAGAGAGGCTAAGCCAGCCCTTGGCTCCCCTGCAACACTAGGCAAGCCTAGTGTTGGGTCCCACAGTCAGAACAACTCTTCAGCATCTCAGCCTGAACGGCAGGCTTTTCAGTCTCAACCAGAAATGTCATAGCAGCTCTGTCTGGAGCAGATGACAATGAAACAGTAGCAACTTTTTCATCCATACAGAGTGTTCTCGTGGCACAGAACCAGAGCAGGAGGTCTGGAGCAATCAGAATCCCAGCAGGTGGTAAGGAGGGGGTACAAGAGGAGGAGAGGGGTGCTATGTTGAATGCAGAGGCTTGGCAGCCAGGAAGCCAGCAGCTTGTTTGAAAAATTACTCTGGGGTAGGAACAGACTTGTTCTTTGCCTACTTGAATTATAATAACCCTCTTCTCCTGGCAGGGCTCCTGTACTGATCCAAAGAAGGCCAAAATTCAGCAGTTGGGTGTCCTCCCTAGAGCGGAAGAACGGGGATGGGCCATGTTTCATCTTTTACTTTCTGCAAATCATAGAACTGTTAGGCACAATCAGTTGCCAGGGCGGGGTGGGAGGCAGGGGAGGTCCCAGTTAGGCATGCAGGTCATAACTTCGTTGTTCCTCTTCTGAAAAACAAGAGGATGCACAAACTTCTCCCCCTTTGTCAGACAGCAATATATATTTTTTTGAATTTTGAACATATATTTGAAGGGCTGATATATTTTATATTTGAAGGGCCAAAAGAGATTTTACCATCTTGCAAACATGGGCCTTATGCTTTTCTATAAAATGCACAAAAGGTAAAAAGCTGGCCACTGTTATTTTGTCATATGGACTGGTAAAGGTCGCAGTATTTGGTTGGTTTCTCGGGCCTTTGAGATTAGTCAAAATGCAGTACTGGTTGTGCAGTGGAGTTGAGGAGAGATGATAATTTTGTGCAAACTGGATTTTGTACTAACTACATTTGTACAGACTGCAAAGACCATCACAGGGGGAAATGCACATTGAGTGTCTCTTTCTTGTGCCAGAGGAAAATTATCATGAGGGAGGAGGAGACAATTTTCAGCACTCTGTTTTGTTGTGTCAGGACAGCCACTTTTGCCTAGATTAGAACTTTGCCTCTGGTTATCACATGATGGCAGGGATCACCTGTCACTTTGCCCTTGGGCTACATTCCTGACATAAAATATTTCTACAAGGGATTATTCAGAACATCATGACTTACTTTCATTCCATGCATAATATTCAAGGTTCACAGGGCAAAGGACCACACTGTACCTTCAAGAGCACCAGTCAATGATGGAATGATGGGAAGTTCTTTGCAATTTCTCCTCTATTGTCTTTTCAAACTAGGAAATAGTGTTGTCTATGCCAGACACAGACATCCGCAGAATGGGAAGAAGGAGACTCCGTGACATTTGTAGAGTCCAAGCAAAAGGAGGTACCTGTTGACCTGTTCTCTTCTCAGTCTAATCTCACTGATGGAGCGGAGAATAAACAAATCCTGGCTGCAGTCTGAGAAAGTCTAGTCTGCACTCCATTGGAAGGTCTTAATTGTTATGCGGTAAGGATGCCCCTCCGTAATAAAAACATTTGTGTGCCTGGTGATCTTTCCCGAGTTTGCTAGCTAGAGAGCGCTCAAAAGGGTTCCCTGTTCCCTTTTTCTGGCAGTGCTCTGGGACTGTGAAGCTTGCGCAAGGCAGCCCAGAGTGATATAGGTAGCATTACTGTGTTTGTACTAATCACCACCTTGCTGCTGAAGGTTCTGGGGCTCCCTCCTGTGGAAATCTGGAGAAACAAGGAATTGCCAAGCTGCATCCCCATCCACCCTCCCTCCTGTACCATGCTCTTCCAGCACTAATCCCAAGGCAGACCATGTTATGTTCTGCCCTGGTTGCACATCAAGAGCAACCCAGGATCGTATCTGATCCTTCAGCCTCAGGGATTCCTCAGAACCCCCACAAAAGACTTTTCATTTGGGAACTAAACCAGACAAAATGGGAGCAGGCAAACTGGCACCACCTGCTTTAACATCAGCCCCCACACACACACTTTCCTTTCTGTTCTCGTGTTATGTGAAAAGGCACTGGAGCATCCCTTGGTGGGTCTCAAGGCATGGTTGTTATAGTTTCACTGTAACTCCCAAACAAACTCCCTCCTCACCAACTGCCAACCCCTAAAGTAACTTGGATTGGCTGTGTGGACACTGGGGGAAGAGGGCGGAGTCATGCTGGTGGGAACATTTTGGGAGCTGTCATGTAAGTGGAGGGAGGATTTTCTTTATGTGGCCACCTAAAGTTATGCTAAAAGCAAAGCATGTTGCTTATATACCACCCCACAGCACTTAAAGCACTCTTTGGGCAATTTACAAGTAATGATACAGCTACACATTGCTTCCTAACACCTCCCCCTACCCCACAAGCTGGGTACTCATTTTACCAACCTCAGAAGGATGGAAGGCTAAGTGAACTTTGAGCTGGCTATCTGGGATGGAACCCCAGGTCAGGAGCACAGTTATAACTGCGGGACAGCAGTTTAAGCACTGGGCCACAGATGTTTCCTGATGTGCTCTGGTTTGGTTGGCTGGTTTATTTTATACTTCGGGGGTTGGTTGTTCAGCTAAACACTCCACAAAACACTGACATGGGGTACAGTGTGACTCATAGTTCAGAGTGGTATATTTGATATTAATTTCTACAATTTTTTTTCAGTTAAAAGAAAGAAATCCATTTGCTGCACAATATGGGGTAAGGGTTGTTACAAGGGAAACCCTCTTTGAAATCAATCAAACATTTTAAAAAGAGGGAATTGGCACAATGTGACCCACAAATCAAGAATACCTCGTCATTAGCTGGGGCAGATGATCAGATCTGTAGTCTGACACCCAGAGAGTTTCTGACTGCCAAAACCGTGCACTTCCTATGCAAGAAGCGATGCTGGCAGACAATAAGAGTCCCTTCCACCACTTTGTCTGGCCTAGAACCCAGTCCCCTGCTTAATTCTCCCCCTCCCCCCATGGGTGCAATAACAGAGGGGGTTGGTTAGACTGGGGAAATGGCTCTCTCTCTCTGTGTGTTCGTTCTCAGCACATATGTTGAATTTAAAAAGGTGTCCATCCTGACACTCTTTCTACAACAGACATAAGATGCTGACCAAAAGGAGACAAGCTAGCACAGTGCTCTCAGAATGGTTTGCATAACAACATTCTACACCTTGAGAAGACAAGTCAAGTAGGCTGCGCTTGGGAAAATATGTGTAAGTGCTATGAAAGATTTGGCATTATGATTGCATGCAGCAGTCTGGGGTTTGAGGGCCCCAACATGGGTTGCTTGAGTCTAGACCTCTGCCATTGAAAGAAGCCCCCGGCTTTTGAAGCCCCTGTGCTGCTCTTAAACTTCTTGGAATAAATTGATTGAGCTCCAGTTTCTATAGCAACAACCAAGTATGTCCTGTGCAGAGTTTGGGTCTATAAATAGATTCTTGAAGTACAGTTGCAACAGGCTCTGTGGGACCCATGATCAGCACTTATGGCGACAGAGGAGGCAACATGGAGAAGATGGAAGTGTGTTTCAGGACGTGCTCCTTGGATCTGCCTGGGCTCTGCTGAGGCTGAGGCTCACAAGTAAGTTGGGACAGAAAGAAAATGGTCTTTCCAAGAGCTCAATTTTCCGCTGGGAAATTAAAACCTGCCACTCTCAGAGGCTTTAGATCTGCTCTCATTTGGAGAGGTCTAAATCTCCCTCCCCATGGCACCATCACCTATGTCACTGGCCTTGTATTAATTGAAAACCTTCCCACAGGATGCTTCATTAACAAACAAACGCAAAGGTCTGTGGATCTGCGGCCTCCCTCTCTGGATAATTCTCTGCAGGCCACTTACTAAAAGGTCCCTCCCACTTTGACCAGGACTGGGCTGGGGGAAATCTGGTGGGTGATCCCTTAGTACTAGCAAGCATCCTAAAAGAGAGGTTCTGGGGACCAGACATTTGTTTTGGCTCTGAGGTTCCAGCTACCTGAAGTAAGGGCACCTGGCACTGTAAAGACTGGGCAATGATGATCATTTGGAAACAAGGGGGACATGCTGTGCACACAGCACCATGGCCTCCTCATCCTCCTTCTCCCTTCCTTTCACCTTTCACTACTTTTCTTCAAAGACAGAGCTGTCAGTGGTGATTATCTACAACCACAAAGAATGGAACTGACACATTCAGAGGCAGCATAACCCTCATCAGCAAGAGCGGAGGATGGGGGAGCATGGCAGTTACCCCCATCAGGCTCTGGTTTTGAGTGATGTGTGTTCTCATTGTCAGAGAGTGCTGGGTAACCTCTAGTGATCTTGCAACAAAGACTCTCTTCTATTAAGCAATGGAAGTGTTTTGTTTTGTTTTTTAAAAAAACATCCACAGGATCGATATGCCACCTTGACCAGTTGCAGAACAAAAGCCCCTTTGGCTTGTATCACCAGGTCGTCTTTATGGGGTTTTAGCTAGAGAGTCTCAGATCAATTATAACTGCAGTTAATAAATATATGGGCCTTCTCCTTAAGCCAAATTTGGTCTTGCTGTGCATGTCTAAGGATGATTATTTTGAAAAGTGTTCCACAGGTGCTGACTGTGAATTGAAGTGTTTAGAATTGCAGCTTCAATTTCAGTCACTCCTCCAGGTTCACACAACAGATTTATAAATTACGGTAATCTGTGGGGATCTGGTGAGCTGACCCAATGCAAACTCCACTTCAAATGGGTCTACTCTAGTGCAACATAATATGTAACCTTATGGCTGAAATCCTGTTGCTTAGCCCCAGGGGCGGAGCTGGGATTCGAACCCCGGCCTCCCTCCCGGCAGCCGAAGCGGCGGCCTGAGGCGACGCCAGAGGCGGGTGAGAGAGGCCAGCCCCATCCCTTCAAAGGAAAGGCCGGGACGGCGCCGCCTCGCCTCGCCGCTAGGCAACGAGGGATTCCCGCCTCCCCACCGTCGCCAGGCAACTCCCGTTTCCTCTCTGTCCCTTCCATCAACTCAACTCCTCTCGCAGTTGCTAGGCAACCAGCACCCTCCCCGCCGAACCGAGGCTGCACGTGCCCCAGCCATGCACAGAAACAGAGCCCCCCCGGCGCCACGCCCCCTCCCTCCGGCTTGGGCCAATGGCTGGCTTCGGGGTGGAGAGCCCCGGCGGGGATGATTGACAGCGGCGCCTGTCCGACCGGGGCCCGCGGTTCCCGTTAGGTGGGCGGTGAGAGGGCGGCTGGAACGGAGGGCGCAGGAGCGCCGACCAATCGCGGCGCCCCAGCTGGAGCCGTGGGCGGGGTGAGCGTCCTCCTTTCCCTCCCCGAGACGCCCGCCCGCCTCCGCGACTCGCCTCCCTCCCTCCCTCCCTCAGCCGGGCGGGCGGCGGGCCTTCTCACTCCGAAGTGAGGATCCCTCCGCTGGCCTCGGAACTCTCGCGCATCACCCCGAGCGGCCGCTGTGCGCCTCCGCCCTCGCCGGACGCGGGAATTATTTGCCCCGCGAAAAGGCGGCGGGAGGCGGCCCGAAGGAGACAGGGAGCGAGCGCGCCGCCGACGGAGGCAGGGAGGGAGGAGCGGGAGCGCGCGTGGGCGGCAGCGGCCCTCGCCCGGCCGAGGGAGGGAGGGAAGGAGGAGGAGGAGGATGGGGGCCGCACGGGGGGGCTCCGGAAGACAAGGAGCCTCCAAGGCCGCCCCGTGAGGAGAAAAGGAGGGAAGGGAAGAGGCGGGTCCCCCCGCCGCCGACCCCGCCGACCCCGCCACCCGAGGCCTCAGGCCCGGCCCCGCCTCCCCCTCCCCGCCCCCTCCCCCCGCAACGGCCTTCCGCCCCCCTCCCCCCCCCACCCCCACCCCCACCCATTGGCGGCCCAGGCGCCTCCTCCTCCTCCTCCTCCTCCGGCGCTGCTTTGTCCGCCCCTTCGCTGTCATGGGGCCTCCCCCCTTCTACTCCCCTCGGTAGCAGCCCCCCCCTTCCTCCTCCCGGGCCTGAGTGCGTTATTTGGGGTGGGGTGGGGTGGGGGACCAGGGTTTCCCGCCCGCCTTGCCTCCCCCTCCCTTGGGTTCGGCCGCCTCTCTGGAAATCCAGCTCCTTAGGAGCAGGCCGTGTGTGTGTGTGTGTAGGGGGGGGGTCTCCCTTGCCTTGGGTGGGGGCGAGTGGGGGGTCTCCCTCCGCCTGCCTGCCTGCCTGCCTGCCTGCCTGCCTGCCTCCTACTTCTGCAGCCAGGGAGGTGCCCTCCCCACCGCCTCCTCCTCCTCCTCCTCTTCCCCCCACTGGGGTGGAGGTGGGTCTCTGCAGCTGCCCTCTGACCCGGGGGTCCTGCTGAGTCTTGGGGGGGGGGGTCCGGGGCCGCTGGCGGCAGCAGCATGGTAGAGAAGCGGTGCCCGCGGCTGCAGAGGGAGACGGTCTACCGGTGGTTCTCGGAGCTGCCCTCTCCTCAGCGGGTGGAGTTCCTCTGTGGCCTGCTGGACCTGTGCATCCCGCTGGAGCTGCGCTTCCTGGGCGCCTGCCTGGAGGACCTGGCCCGCAAGGACTACCACTCCCTGCGGGACTCCGAGATCAAGGCCAACAACCCGGCCGACCTGGGCAGCCTCACCAACCTGACGGATGAGGTGGTGCGCAGCAAGCTGTTGGTCTCCTTGGCCCTCCTTGGCTCTTCCCACGGGGAGGCCGCCGGGGTCCTCTTCCGCACCCTCACCCACATTGACTCGGTCATCCACAACTACGGGCTGCAGCTGAACGAGGGCCGGACGGGGGATGAGTTCTTGCTCCTCTTCACCATGGCCTCCAACCACCCAGCCTTTAGCTTCCACCAGAAGCAAGTGCTGAGGCAGGAGCTTACCAAGATCCAAAATATCGTGGCCAGCACCAGCAGGAGCCCCGGGGCACCCACTGCCAGCACCATGGGATCGTGTCCCGATTGTCACAAGGTGAGTTCCCTCTCCGGGGGCTCTCTTCCAGTCTGTTTAGAGGGGATGGTCTTGTAGGTTAGGGAAGAGCACCCTGACCCTGCGGTGGTCCATGGGCAGCTAGCAGGTGGTTTTGCCGGTGGGTCAGCACAGGTCTCCTTGGTCTACCTCCCGTCTGCCCACACTAGGGGAAACTTCCCATGATGTATCTTCTCCTTCCTGCCTCTTTCAATCAGGAGCTGCCATTCCCCTTGTGTGGTGAGGAGGCTGTAGTGCTCCAAATGCAGTTAGTTTTGCATCTCAGGTCAGGCCTTGACAGCATAGCTAGTGGTGAGGAATCATGGGAACCAAAGTCCAACAACCCCAGGAAAGTCCACTTGTTCTCTTGGTAGGTTTGGAAGTTCCACCTCCTGTGGGTAGATAACTTCTGGAAGTCATCACATGGAAGTACATAACAGATATATACCAGCCATTCTTGAGATGAGCTTGAACTGAAATAATGGTTTCCTGCTCTGGATGGACTAGCTGGAGCAGGAGAGGCAGAAGCCTTTGTTTTGCCCCATGGAGTAATTGAAAAGTCCTGATAAACAGACCTGCGAGCCAGAGGCATATGGGGCTGGAAGTCCATCTTGATTGTACATCTAGTGATTCAGATCTCAGTCTGATTTAACCATGGCAGAAATGAATAACAGTTAGGTTTGAAAAGGTTCATGCAACTTGGGTCTGCTAAACTGTTATAGGTTGAAGGATTTTTTACAGGTGTACTTGAATACTGTCTATAATTTAAGTACTGCTGCCTTAAGTATAGACTGGGGTACTTTTATATTGTATAGAAATATTGGATCATTAAGTAGATATGAGTGGATGCTAAATCAGGACAAGGGACTTCTGGACAGGCATTTATCTGTCAGTTTCAATTCTTGAGAACTAGTCTATGTCAAACATGCTTCTTTTGTCATTATAGACTAATAAGATGAATATGACCACATTTAGTACTTGTTGGGAGTCTGTTTGGAGGCCTTAATGCTGGTCAAATTAGGGTCTGCTCTGAAACTGAATGGAAGATGTCTTCCTGACAGGAGTGAAGATGTGAACTTTTTGCAGTATTTCTTTTTCTAGTACAAGCAAAACAGAGACATCTTGTTGTGGTTGTCATGTGAAAAAAGCAGGCAGTATTATGTCTCAGATAATCTTCTTTCCTTCCATCTAATTTTTTTCTTTTCATCCAAGAAATAGACACTCTTCTTTGTTTTTTAACCATATTTATCAATATTTGTTACATCTTGTGCTCCGCTTTTTAAATAAATTGAGTTAAGGTAAGTATTTCATTGTTTTTGGAACTTAAAAACTGGATTTAATCTATAGGTAGACAACCTACTGATAGTATTTTCTAGCAATCTGAGTTAAATGTCCCATTTATAGCCCTTTAGACAGGAGAACCTGTTCCTCCCACATTTATACAGTACAGTGTTCATAATATCTGAAAAGACCTTCATGTGGTTTTATGAAGCCACAAAATAGAATGGAGCAATAAACATTATATCACACCATGTAGACCTGGCATAATATCTCGTCAATGCCATATTAAAATTGGGAAAGGGGTAGAAGTATTTTCACCAGCATTCTCCTCACTTGGTTCTTCATGAAATTGCCCAAGGATGATACCACCCTTTCCTGTTGTCTTGTAAGCTTTACAGATCAGCCAACCTTCTCTTTAGTTATTACTTTAACACATGATGTAAATCTTGTCCAGACACACTGTCAATATTAGAAGGAAAAAAATATTGTACCTCTTATTCTCCAATAGTTTTTGCATTTACAAAATAAATTAAATGCTACCAATATTAGCATTATGACATACTGGAGGAAAGTAGAAGCAATATAAAGCACAGAATAGAACTGAGCAAGAAACATCACATATTCTGCATCATAGCATTGCATGAGAAACATTTTCAGTTCTCTTTCCTTTTATGCCTACATATCTGTGATTTATTCAAAAAATATCAACAATATTACTTTAAATATTGCAGTGAGATGCTCCAGAAACAATCCAAAGGGAAAGAGAGAGAGCAATATTAAAAACAGCTCTTAACTAGATTGCTGTCCATTTGAAGGTGTGCCCCCTAAACTTCATAGTCAGCCCTGAAAGAAATATTTTAGGACCCAAACCCCACCCATTAATTTCAGTTTTGAGTTTCTTGTACAGAGGTGGTTGGATGACTTGTAGGAACTGCGTTGAGGCAGGTCTGTTACTGGAAATTAGAGAAGCTTATAAAATATAGGTAAAAGTGAAAACAAACAATAATGCTAAGATAATTAGACTAGTGACCAGAAACAGGCTGCTTCCATAGCATCTCAGCCATTGGCTAGTGGTGGTTAGTCACTGCTTATAGGGGTCCTGGGCTGAGGTTTCACTAACAGGAAGGAGGGCATATGAGGAATGCCAGCGAGATGGGCTTAGGTACAAACAGGTCCCGTGCTCAGCTGAGACGGGAGCCTGCTCCCTCAGTGGCCCCTGTACGTGCATTTGCGTTCTAGCACTAGAGAGGGAAGAGGGCGGGGTCTCCAAGGAGGCTGTTGATGCTGTCGAATAATTACTTTCATTCTAGACAAATAATGGTTCCTCACTTCAGCTGTAAACAACAGTTCCACTGCATTTTTCCTTCCAAAGAATGTCAACTGTATGCTCCATGAGAGGAGCTGACATTCAGCAGACAAAGTTGCTAGTTAGTTGTGAGATCTGGAACTGCTTGGGGCTTTTTATTTGTCTGTGTATTTGATAAGTGTGAACCAGCATGCCAGCTGAATCCAGGATGGTTGTGAAAGGAGGGCAGAGTTTAACATGTTCCAGTTAAAGTGAATTTTACATGAAATAAGGTACCCATTTGAAGTTGAGAGAATAGCAAAATCACACATGTGCCTACGAGGCTTCAAAACCAAAACCCATTTGGTCTTGATTTGCAGGTTATTTATTTATTTGTTTGCTTGTTTTATTGGATTCATATACCACCCATTTGGCAGTGGGGCCACTCAGGACAGTAATGGCATTGCATAGGAGTCAATCATTTTTCTTTTTTTTTCTTTTTTGACAAACAGCCATGTAGAGCCTTTGATATTCATGTTGGCAGCAACATATGTGAATTCCAGCTGACTTGGTTTGGCTGCATGGAGGATAATGTGTGACCTTCAGATGTATACACAAAAGGCACACAGCTGGATGGGAGGGGGCGGGGTCAGAGTGAAACTTGACACAGGAATTTTGACAATGATAATATGATAAATGTCATAAATAACTGGGGAATATTGGTAACTGCCTAGAATAACAGACAGTTTTTCCCTTGGAAAAGTAAACAGCTGACCAGGGTTTTTTCCTTGTGGTTTTGCTCCTAGGTCCCTTTGAGATCGGAGACTCCTATACATGGTGTTGGCAACAGTTTAGAAAATGCACTACATACATCAGCACATTCCATGGAGGAGTCCTTGCCCAAGAGAACTTCAGGGAAGCACTCCAAAGGTGCATCCACAGGTTTTACTTTATTTTCCTGTTTATTGACCTAAAACCCACATGTTTCTGACTGCTTGGAAATTATTTATTAAATGATTCTAGACAAATGAACACTCTCAAATATTGATTGGTGTTTTTAGGTATATTACAGATAGGAAACTTGTCTGCATAGTCTCCAATAGCTGCTAGACCTCGGCAGGTTTTTGGTCAGTCTTTTGTTTATTGAATGAATTGTGAGCTAAAAGTCTTTGTCCCTTAACCATTAAAGCTCCCCCACATGGCTGAAATATTGGATAAGTACCTGTCGTTCAGTTCCTTCTTCTGTCTCATGAATGTGGCAGTATTCATTTGGCAATTGCGCTGTATTTAAAAGAAGAATTAGATTGAGGCCTATAACCCTTCATGGGGACTTCCAGTGTTCCTTTCCACTGTTCCAGTCAGCCATGCCTTCTGTCTTCATTTTTGTTCTCATGTCCTCCACGCCGGCTTTCCTTTGGTCACTTTGAAAGGAATATTTCTTTAAGACTCTTCTTTCTTTTCCAAGGTCTTCATTCTGTCAAGTTGTGAATTCCCTAAAGAACACAGCTGCCCTCTCTGTTTTATCATGGCCAGAAGAGTGGAGGCCATGTAATTTTACCTTTTTTAAAAAATTACTATAAGGAAGCTAACAACTTTCACTAGGTTCTGGTTTTTGATGGGGCACAATGTACTGTATTTGTAAAGCATTCTAATCTGCTGCTCTTTATCAAAAAATTATGCCCCATCAATTGTGCAAGAAACATCTCTCTTTTTTTGGTTTTGTTACTCTTCTGTGAGGATTATAGCCTCACTGAGTTGGCTTTCAGCACCCAAATAGAACACATTCAGATATCTGTGGTGCTGTCTCTCTCTCTCTCTCTCTCTCTCTCTCTCTCTCTCTCTCTCTCTCTCCATCTCTCTCTCCCCCCCCATGTGCTTCATAGTTGTAGCATGGTTCCTCTTAAGCCATTTGCCTCCAGGTTGGTAGATCTGCCTAGGATTTGTGCTGTCTCTTTGGTTTGAGAGTCTAGAGGGCAACATTTGGCTAAGCAAAATTGTAGACCTCTGTGGCTCTAAGAACTTTCAGGTTTCCTTTTGAAGCAAAAGTCTGCAATGGCCTTTCCACAATGACACCTTAGAGCAGGGATGGCAAACCTTTTTGACACTGAGTGCCCAAACTCGGTGATGGGGACGGCGGCAGCGGTGGGGGGGTGTCGGGATCCGTGGGGGCTGGGGGCGAAGGCAGCAAGGGCGACGGGGTTGGGGTCAGGGTCATCGGCAGGGATGGCGGCGGGGGCAAGGGCGGCAGCAGGGGTTGATGGGGGCGATGGTGATGGGGACAGCCTGGCACGTGACATACTCCCTGCCCCCCTACTTCCCCCTCCTCAAATTCCTCATGGCTGGTCCAGCGGAGGGGGAAGTGGGGGGCAGGGAGCATGTCATGTGCCAGGCGAAAGCTCTCCACGTGCCACCAGTTCGCCATCCATGCCTTAGAGTATGTTTGAGGTTAATAATAATACCTTTATTGTCAAATACAACTCTTTTTTCCACAGAATCAAATGGTAATAACTGGTGTTGCCTATATAAAACACAGCTGTCAGTTTGTAATGGGAAGTCTGTTTTGATGGGACAGAACTTCCCCTGTTCATATTAGTTCTTGACAGCATGTGATACATGGAAGGTAAACCTCCTAAATAGCGACTTATTTTAAGCCAAGGGAGTTCATTATGTTAAATACCAAGTGACTCAAAGGAGTAGAGTGCATGCTGATAATTCAGCTTGTGTTGTACTTACTACATGATAAATTGAGCTAGCTTCCAAAATTTTGAACACAATATTTTTGTACCTCTGGGACAATATGGACGGAAGACAACTAAAACCTTATTCTGAAAATAGTCCTGTGAATGATCTAAGATATAAATAGCTAAGTATAAAATGCTCCTAATAAAAACAATAAACAGAAACTAATCAGTTCAGTATTGAGTTAACCGTGGAAACGCCTGTCTATGTGGAAAGCTGGATTTAATCACCTTGGCGGCAAAGAGCAAAACAAAACTATTCAACTCCAGCTCTCAGTAGCCATAGACATATTGCACTCTTCCTGGAGTCTCTTTCTGAAGAACTTCACCAGATGTCTTGACCACAGCATTTTTTCCAATAGCACAGTGTGGGATAAAGTACATTAAACCAGATGTTGAAATCGACATTCAATAAGCTCTTCCAGTAGCACAGCATAATGGAGGATATGCATATTGTTAACTTGACTTACTTAACTTCATTCAAAGTCAGTACTCTTCTCAAATGATTCCCTCAAATGCCAGTCTGGATGAGCAGATATATTATAGTCATGTCAATACTGTACAAGCCTACAAACCCAGGAAGCCATGGCAACAAAGAACCTTGTGATACTGTACAAGATGGCATGCATTTACCATGGAACAAGGCGTACAGATTTAGGGGCTAGGTGTAGGATTTGCCTCTTCTTTATAAATCCCTCCCCTCCCCTAAAAAAAAAAGTTATTTTCTGACTTTGATTGGTTAAATTTGAGATAAGCAGAAGAATCCTTCCCATCAATAATTTTGTTAACTGTTGTTTCCGGTAATTCACCCCACAGCCCTTACAATTCAGTTGTAAGTCAGATAGACATAACAGTAATGCAAAACTAGGAAAAGTATTTTATACCGCTTCTTGAAGTGTGCTTGAAACTGGGCTGTTAACAACCTGTTGTGTATGGCTGCAATATGAAGAAATGTTTGACCCATGTTCTTACTAAGAAGACTTGGAACTCTTTATCTGCAGCATTCTCCCCATGGAAGGTACCAGATTTAGTTGTATCAACTGTCTATATCAAGCCGTTTCTGGCTATGGTATGTAGACCTTAACTTGGAAGGACAAAAGCCAGGCAGAGAACAACATATGCAGTCCATAGAACTGCAAGTTGAATACTGCAAGCTGAGAATATGGCCAAGCCTAGGGAAAATAAGATGCCTGTGGTTACCCTCGAGGTGCCTTGTTTGGCCTTCTTATTCCAGGATTCCCAAGGAGTGCAAAGATAGTATGCATATGGGAGGTTACTGGTACTTTTAATTTTGATCACAAATTATGGATGTTATGAGCACTCTGGGGCTTTACATGGGATAGTATTTTCAAGCAGTCTGAGCTAATGCAAAATGTTGGAACTGCATCCTACTGAATAGTGCTCATTCACAGCTGTGTTTTAGTGATTCCTTTAGGTTAGTTTAATTGTGGTGTTTATGAGAAACAGCTATTTTATTTTAGTAACATTGTTACTTTAAATCTATCAGGACAAGGTAAACGTTAAGTTTAAACTTTTACTAAATGTTGGTGATGCAGACTTTGATCTATTTTCAAAGCATGGAGGTCACTAGAGCAATGGAGCCTAATTGCCATATTGGAGAAGAGAGGCATAAAGTATCCTTCCTGAGCCTCGTTGGTTCCTTCTGATGTGAAATCCAATTCCAAGGAGCTCTAGTTGAAGAAGGCAGCAAAATGACTTGTTTCACCAGCTATCTAAGTATGGGTGTCCCATCTTCCCGAAGGGAAGATTCTCTTGGTTTTATCATCAGAGCTTGAATTGGTGTCATTTTGTTCTGTCTGAATAAGAGAAAAGGAAAGGGGAGGGAAAGGATCCATTTGGAAAATGCAGAGCCTTTTTGACTTCTCACTGGAGTTATACTCCTTAGAAAAGACTGTTGATTTATTACATTACCTCACTACATTGAGTGTATCCATTTCATGCGCGTATCATGCCTGTGCTATTTTTAACAATAACTTCAAGGAGCAGCACTGATGAAATTACATCATTTACATATGCAGCTGAAAGAAAGTGGTCTAGACCCCCCCCCAAAAAAAAACCCACTTCTGAATATCCCTAAGTGACTTGTTGGAACAGGTCGAGTATATGTGAGATTGGGGCAGGATGGGGGGAGGGGCACGCGTTAGGGAAGGCTGCTGATAGGGAAGGCTCCAGCAGTTTCTTCTGGGCATCCATGGATTTATAGTAAGGACATTTCTTGAGTTTTGACTTAAGGCAGGGATTCTGAATGGTAGTTGTAGTAGCATGTAGAAAAGTTTTAAGATAAATTTGCCAGTGTTCCATTCAGCATCTACATATGGTAGATAGGGTTGCTTGAGAAACTTCGTAGAGAGTGTGGGGTGGGTGATTGCTGGTGGGTCCCTGGAGTGGGCTGTAGGGGCCTTGGAGGCTTTGTGCAAACCTGGGTCCAGATTACGTCTGCCAAGTGGCTGCTCACTGAAAAAGCAAGGGTAGAAACTCCTGCTTTAAGAGTCATGGATCTGTCGTCCTCCCAAACATACCCAGTCCTGGTGCTGAAACCCTTAAGACGGTGGCTTGGTCTGTGAAAGCAGTAAATCCCATGAAAAATTGTTCCTCTACTACCCTACTTCATGGTCTTTGGGGTGGCCATATATTTGGACTGAATGCTCTGAGGGGAGAGGGGAGGGCTTCTTCCACTTGAAGGCTCCTCTGAGATGCCTCATTTTCTCTGCAGGAAAATGTTCTCCACCCTATTCTGTCCCTCATAGCATAGTGGTTAAGCTGCTGCACTGCAACTATAACAGTGCTCATGAACTGGGGTTCAGTCCCAGCTAGCAGGCTCAAGGTTCACTCAACATTCCAGCCTTTCAAAGTTGTTAAACTGAATACTCAGTTTGTTGGGGGAGGGGCAATGTGCAGCCTGCGTAATTACTTGTTAACCTCCCAGATAGTGCTTTAAGTGCTATGGGGCAGTGTATAAGCAGCATGCTTTGCTTTGGTATGAACTAGTACAGTATTGCCTCTCCCCTGCAGCCCCATCCATTCCTTAAGGGAAACAGTTCTCATTTGCCTCTAGTGTTTTTCTTCTGGCTGTTGAACAAACTCAGCAGTTCCTTATGCAGGTAGAGTTGGCTTTGTTGGGCTGATAGCTGGACAGCGAATGTAGTGAGGCCACTTATGTCCTCCAAAGGCCTCCTTCTGTGCAGCAGTGATGCCAGCCAAAGCCTTTCCCTGTGGGAAAGACAATGCAAGAAGAGACACATTGCACAGTTAACCCCGGGAGGTCATAAGAACCTAAGAAGAGCCCTGCTGGATCAGGCCAAAGGCCCATCTAGCCCAGCTTCCTGTATCTCACAGTGGTCCCACCAGATGCCTCTGGGAGTGCACAAGACTAGATCTCTGCCTCCTCATACCACTCCCCTGCATCTGGTCCTTGAGGTACCCCGGGTTTTAGCCTGGAGATTACACATCTCCATTGTGGTTTGTAACCTGTGATGGACTTTTCCTCCAGGAACCTGTCCAATCCCCTTTTGAAGGCATCCAGGCCAGATGCCATCACCACATCCTGTGGCAGGGAGTTCCACAGACTAACAATGTGCTGGGTCCTACCCTTAGCTTTCCTTTTCAAGGATCAAATCTACTAAAGGGGAAGCTGAGGAGAGATGGTGATTCTTCTCGGCATTGCCAAACTCAAGTGGTCAGTGCCTCTCCTTCCCAGACGATGAAGCTGCCCTGAGTGGTATATTCTAAATATAGATTTCCTATATATGGAAGATCTCTCTTCAGCAAGCAGGCTATGAATTGACCTCCAAGCTACCAATGGCTACATTTTCTGGGGGTAGATGTGTTTTTCTGCTGCCATAAAAATGGAAGGATCTGCTTTAATTTGCCTTTTGTTGTGACCTCCTCTTACACCACCACCACCCACCCCTTCTCTGTGATCTCTTCTTCCTGCATCCCCTGCATAGTTCTGCCCAACACAGCCTGTATGAAGTGATCCTTTGGAGTATTGCATCCCATCATACGAAGAGTTTGCACCGGACTCTGCTTTGGTTCCCCCCCCCACACACACACATACATACAAAATATGGTTTAATTAGTTACTTTTTTTGAAACAAATACCTTAATTCAGCAGATGCCCCATATAGTTGTGTTCCCAGCTCTAGAACTAGCTCTATTTTCGAGGGAATTTTGTGTGAAACTTTTTGTCATTAGCTAGGAGCCTCAGAACACTGTCGGGTGAATTCAACTGTTTTGTGCAAAAATAACATCTGGTTTTCAGTTTCCTGTGGCAGCAGTGAATCGTTCCTTTTCTCAAGCGTAGCTATTTCCCCCTTCATAATCCTTAATAGATTAAACATTCTGGAACACTTATTAAGGCAGGGTTTGTGGTTAGCTAAGATGCTGACTTCACTACTCCTCTGGTCATTGAATTTGTAGTTTGTTTTGTTTCTGACCTTTTTTTTTTTTTTTTGAAAGAAGCAGAGGCTATACACCCATTTCTTAACATTAAGTTTTTGATTTTGGAGGCACATGAAATAATTATTGACAGTTTAAACATAAAAAGAACCAATAAGGAGAACCAGACAGGGACATTAAAACATATTTGCAGTGTGTTTCAGATGTCGACAGCATTGCTAGTAAATATAACATTTTCCATATGCCATTTCTGTGAGTGAGCATTCTGGAAAAGGCCATGGGGTTAAATCTCAAGTTAATCCATTGAAGTGACAAGATTTGCTTTTATTCGCTGGATCTGTTCTGTTCGGGACTCACAGCTAGATTTGGCCCCTAATGGCTACCAGCAATTGTTAAAGGGCCGTCCTCTGGAGATTGCCTTTGTTGGCTCTTGCTGACTTGATGTTTGCCGATGTCTCCTCTTACCCAAAGCAAAGCGCTCGGTGTGTTGTTGTTTAAAGATAGATAATAAGCTTCACAGGGGTGTCAGCAGTTAATATTTTCCCTTCTGACTCTTGTGCAAAACTACCATTTTGGATGGTGTAATGTATGTATAGTAGAGTGCAACATTAACATTTTATATCTCTGACTTAAGTTGTAGGAGAAAGAAGGTGATTTGGTCTCTGGGTGCTGTGGTGCATATTTGTGGAGGCATTTTCTCCCTCACGCACGCAAAGAGGGTCTGGGTTTTCGTCTCTTCCTGCTGCGGGTTTCCTGTAGGATTCTTTCAGGGAGGAGGAGAATGACAGGGAACATGTTACATCGATACCTGACAGAACTTGCTGCTGCCCTTAAGCTTTTGTATGGAGAGTTGCTGCAGTAAACCAACTCTCCTGTTAAATTGTTGCCATGAGCACACAGCCTTTCTGGAACCTTGCTGGGTTTGATTAAAAAAAAAAACTGATTAAAAAGATATGCTGAGTTCCTTTAAGGAGAAAGTTGGGGTAAAGACATTTTAAATTTTAAATAAATAAATACCTCTGGTTGCTCACGGGTGCTGATTGTTCTGCACAGAGGAAGGGTGGTGCCAGCCTGGCCTGGCTCCATCCAGGAACAATCCTGTCAAAGCAGCTCAGAAGGTATAAGCTTGCCAAGTGGGCCTCCATTTCTTCTTTCCTAGGTTTCTTCTTAAATAACTTTCAAGAGACAGATTGAATCAGAAGGCCTGCATAACATGAGCTCCCATCATCCCTGGCTATACATGGAATGCTGACTGGGAGCTGATGGGCCCTGCAGCTCAGCAGAATCAAGAGGAGACACTTGTCTGACCATTGCTCCCTGGTTTCTCACTTCACTGGCTGTGCCAGATGTTCCCTGATTTTAGAATGTCAGTGTAGTTTTTGGCCATTCAGCCCTTCAGACAGATTGGTAATGTTTGCATTTGTTGGCTCCAGCTTCTGCCACTGCTTGAACCATTTCCCCTTGTATTGACTCAGCACCTGGTGCCTTGGTGCCCCTCTGCCCACTGGTGCTCGCACAGCCACAGTGGGTGCAAATTGCCCACTCAGTTGCCCTAGGCTCCTCTTTCCTGGTGGGACTATGCATGGCCAGATGCTAGTTAATCCATGCTACTATTTCAACATCCATTAATAAAATGGAAATCTGTGTCTCTTCCCCCGGGCTTTAACTTTCCATCTCCTGATTGCTAAAACATTCTCTTTCGGGGCATGAAAATGGGAGCTGTCTGCTGTTTGTGTAACCACCACCCCCAACACCCACTTACTGTATATTTAGGCTTGTAACCTAATCTCACTTACAATCACTTACCTGCGAGTAAATTCCCTTGATTCCAGTGGGTCATAGTTCTCTACAGGAGCCTAGGATTGCATTGCGGCCCCTCCCCCTGCCTTTCACCAGTGGGGTGAGTGAGGGACAGAATCATTTTGTTGTAAACCACCCAGAGTAGTATCCTTAGGGCTAGATGGGCGGTATAAAAGTCAAACAAATAAATAAATAAAATAAAATGTCTGCTTCTAAACTGTTGAGAGTTTTATGTGGAGCACGTTAATATATGTCAGAATAATCTTGTCTTTCTTATATGCCAAGCATTATAAAGTTTATGTCTAAAGGTTCCGGTGTTATTTTAATATTGAATGACTGAGAACAGAGCAAGTTATGAGACGGAGACCCTGACTGGGCAGCTAAAGCACATGGAGCATTCCTGGAACACTCAGGAATATTATCCTGGCCTCGGTTTATAACAGTATTTGCTGTGCAGAAGGATTGGCCAAGGTGGTTTCTTCTCAACCACCACAACTCCTGGTGCTGGCGCTGCCGCCACCTGGGGCTGTTGGAGTTGTGACTGGAGACTCAGAGCACCTCCGCTTGTACTAGAGAGTTGATGGCACACATCCTTTCTGCTTCTGCTTCAATTAATGAAGAAAAGGAGTTCTGGGATCCTTTGGAGAAACAGGCCTTGCCCTGCTTGATCCCTCCCTTCCCCTTGCATCGCATGGCCACGGCCTATCCCACAGCCCTGGGAGAGGAAGATTCGGCACATGCAGTGCCCAGCATTCAATGGACAAGATGCAGCCCTGGCTGGCTCCACTGGCAGCACATAGCCATCTCTCAGCGCGCCTCAGGCAGTGTCCAGATCTAGACCTCACAGTGGCAACAAAGGGCTTGCCGAACACCTGGGATTGTGCAGACTTGAAAAATGGACATCGCTGGTTGTTTCTAGACACACTGGCCTGATAATGAAAAATCAAACAAAATCCTGGGTTTTAGAGAAGTATAATTAATGAACTGTTTCAAATGTGCTCCCCCAAATGTGATGAAATGTTTAAGAGTAGAGATCCTTTCGAGAATCACTAATTTGGGGTTGTGTATTTCTGTTGCTCAACTAATTTTTTCCACAATGAGGATAAAAATATGAGGGAGGATCTCAGACCTCTCCCACAAGCAAGGTCTGGTTACATTGGAGCACAAGTTAGCCATGTTGGTCCTTTGGTGCTGTTGTGTTCCTGTAAAAAGGGACAACTTGTTGTGAGTGGCATTTCTTTTATGGAAAGTCAGCTTGGAACTGTCTTATGTTTCTTCTGGTGACAGAACTGTGTTTCAGGCCACATCTGTGTGCCAGGATGTTCAGAGTGAAGAGCACAAGAGGCATGCAGGGTCAGAATAAAGACCTTGTTTTCTCTTCCCTCTGCTGCCCACCCCCTTGCCCCAGTGGCAAACTGGCAAACAGGACTGGGGTGGGGGGGAACACTGCATCCCCTTGCTTCTGCTCCCCAGAAACTGGCATGAAGAGAGCATCAGGCAGCGATGAAGGCAAGATGTGGCCATTGGTCGTCTTTTCCTCCATTAATTCCTCTTAAGAGTATCTCACATGATTGTTAGAATAAATAAGATCCAGCTTTTATTGCAGGAAGGCAGCCGGCATGGAACAGGTGAAAGCATTGAAGAATACATGTTGGTGTTCTTCTGTTTTTTTTGTTTTGTTTTGTTTTGTTTTTGTTGGAGAGAAAGTTTAGCCTTGTAGAATTTATAGCCATCTTTCACTTTGTATTTCTGCCAGTTTCCAAGCAAGCGTAGCTCTTGTCTTCTTCCTTCTGCCTTAATTGTGCAGCAGGGACATTGCAGTTATCCCCAGTGATGAAAATATGTAGTGAACACAAAGGATAAACATGCTCTGGGTCACAATACTCTGGAATCAGAAGGGGAGTGATCCTGCCATCTCTAAGGAGGTGCATGTTGTTGCTAACTGCCATTTTCTTCTGGAGCAACTTGTATTACATCGGATGCTGCCAACTGGCTTTTGGCCAGGCTTGGTTTGGCTCCCAAGAAAAACCAGCCGAGCCCCCACCATGTGTATAATTCTTTTGAAAGCGCAGAGCTGCTCTGAGGATGAGCTGCTCTTTGCCTCTGGGAGTTGGGGTGAAGCTGCCTGCCGGGGGGTATGTGACCGGTCTTATGTTCTTTCACTACAGTGAGTGTGGAAAAAGTGGAACTCAAGGGAATAACGCCCAAGAAGAACGATAGAGCCACTGGATACTCCTTCGAGGTGAGCGCTGAAGACGGATTCTTTGTTTTATTTGCTTCCTACGTTCACTGGGATGCAGCGTTTCTCCCCGTGCAGGACCCAAAGGCGGCCTGGCCTGAAGTCAGGGGAGGTGCCCAAGTGGAGCCAGGCAGGATGGAGCGAACTCTGGCAAGCCCTGGCCACCAGGAGAGGGCCCTTTTAATTTGAAACAGAGACGAAAGGGGTCAAAACTTGCAGTTCTTGCCGTGTTCGGTATTCAAGAGCCTTGTGTGTATTTGTTTCAAAGGACAGAACAGTGGATTTTGTTGCCTTGACTCAGACTCCAGAATAGGAAGTCGGGCACTTTGGTTTGGGTTCCTGCCTTGAGGAGGGTGTGGGACTCAGTGGCCTTCTAGGCTCCTTCCAACTCTGTGATCGTAGCCTTTTATGGCACGAGGTACTGCTTCATGATATCTGTGATCTCATAAGATGTAGGAAGCCTAGCTTTTTCACACTTTGAAGTAAAAGGCAGTTACAGTTACTCGTTCATAATCAGAATGGATTACAAGAATGAAAAAAATGTCCACCTATGGGCACACCTTTATTCTATATAATGTTGATGAAGAAATCTTGAATGTATGAGGTCTGCCCTAGCAAGCAGCCAGAGAGCAGCCGTCTCCTGATGGTTGGACACTCTGACCAACTAGTCAAAGTAAGAACACCTGCCTGGAGCTGAACCACACCTTATATACTAATAGAAAATTAAGGGAAAGAGATTAATGCAATCCAACTACAACACAGTGCTTTTTAAACACACACACACACACACCTGCTGCTGCTGCTGCTGCCGCCGCTGCCGCTCATAATAGGGAAATATCCCCATTCCCACCTGGCTCCACTCATGCATCTCCCCGGACCTTGGACCAAAAGCCACATGCCACATTTCTGCTGCCCCAAGGCTAACTGAGAGCACTCCTGCTGTTCTTATTCATGCTGACATTGCTGCTGGTGATTCCAAAGACCTTGAGGAGCACTGTTGTTCGACCTGGATCTGGGGGGCAGGGACGAAACCCCCTACTCCCTAATATAAAAACCAAATTTAACGTAGGTACTCCTTTAAGCTTTAAAAAAGAAAGAGGTGGCTGAAAGTTGCCATTCGTAGGTCTGGTGCAGTTGGGAGAGGGAAGCACTAGCGGTGAGCCGTTTGGCCCCACTTCACTTGGGGTCGTCCATTTCTGACTTGAATCAGAGGGAAGCCACCAGCTGCCCTCCAGAGGCTCTGAGCAACCTTTTGAGGAGGCCTTTTGATTCCCAGACTCCAGCAGGCAGGCAGGTGGGCCATCCAGGGCAAGCCGGGGTGGGAAACTCACTCGCAAGAGCCTGCTTGGCTCCCTCCCTCCTTTTGTTTCCCCCTCTCTCGGCTTCTCCCTCTGTGCTCCTCACAGCCCGAGGTGCAGCTAGAAATGATCCGTCGCTTTGCTTCTTGGCTTTGGTGGAACAAGAGGTGGGAAGAGGAAATTCCTCCATTACGTAATGTATTTTGAAACTCTGCAGTGTTTTGGCAGCATCCTCCAGGCTGGAAAAAAATGTGTGTGTTTGGTTGTCATTGAGACTGGTGTCATGCGAAAAGACCACTCTTTTCCTCCACCTCCTTCCCTTTCCAAGGATGAAGGCAAGATTTTCCCATGGATTCCAAATCTCCCTGATTGATTTCAACAATCCCCAGACAAATCAAAAATACTTCACACCTCCACCAGCAAAGCCATAGCTAACAACCCATACTTAATGGGTGTTGGGAAGCTTAAAGGTGAGACTTTCAATCACCTCAGGCCATTGTCCACCTAGTGGGCCTATTCAGGCCATTGTTCATCTTGTGAGCCTATGTCAGGGTGACATGAGGTGAAAGTGAACTATAAAATGGAGGACCCACCACTAGCTTTTCTCAGGCTGACAAAGCTGTTTGGATGAGCAGTGAAACTTTTCAGTCTCAAGGAAACAAGTCCAGTTGCCATGACTCAACTTCCAGATAAACCCATCTGGATGACTGAGAATCTTCACAGACAAATCTCCCTGCAGTTCAGAATAATACAGTAGCAGCTAAAAGGGCCTGACAGACCACCCTGCACAGTGTTCCGGTTTCAGGCTGTTCGTTTAAATCAGTCACTTCACTGAGTTAGGATCAAGGCAAGACATAAGCTTTCCCAATGATTTGCCTCATAAATCATCTGGCACAATTCCAGGGGCTGGACCAACACCATGCCGGCTCTGGCTGGGGGCAGGGTCTGTTGGCAGGGCCTCCAATGTGCCCCGTCCTTCCAGACCTTGTTTACTCCCTGCCCTGGTAATGGCCATGATTCGGGCAGTCTGTGGCACTGAGGCATCAGTCAGGCCTTGGCCCACCGTATGTCATGTGGATGTAAACGAGGCACCATTCGTCTGGCCACCTGCCTCTCTGCTGCTGCCGCCGCCACACTGGGTCCAGCAGCAAGGACGGGGAGTGGGTGGTGGCACGGGCATTCTGTGTGGTGAGAGAAGGAGGATCCCAACACCTGTGCAGAGCCCGGTGCTCTGAGGCCATGTTGGACTGCAACCCCCCCTCCAGCCAGCCAGCCAGCCAGCCAGCCAGTGAGATGATGCTGACCTAGGGCTTCAGCGCCTTGGAGGAGGCTGTGGCTATGACTCCGAAGCCACATGGCATGAGGTGGCTCTGGCGAAGGCCCTGGGGGCGGCCGGTCTTGTCACGTTCGCCTGAAGTGGGCTTTGCGTGGAAAGCCCAGTATAAACCCACCTGCCTCAGGATCTGCAGAACCCAGTGTCAGCAGGGTTCCCATTCATTTTTTGGCTGCACGACCCCAAAGGGAGAGAAGGGATGGATGGATGGCCCTCCCCAGGGCCCAGGCGCTCCTTTGCTCTGCCTTGGCTCCTTCTGTCACAAGGCTGAGCTTTAGAAGTGACACATGTGGCCCACCTGGAAAAGGACCTTGGGAATAGGACTTTTGCAGTTCAGTATTAGCAGATCATACTAAGTTTTTCTCTCTCTTTTTTGCGGGGGGTGGGGTGGGATCATTCTAGAATTGTAGAATGGCTAAAAATTCTCCCAAATGACCTCTTATGGGGCAGACTTGAAACAAGCTTTCACTGCTAACAGTAACTCTTTTGTTTCTAGCACCTTCTTCAAACAAAGTGAAAAGTAACAGTGTTACTTTCAGCATGTTGTTTTGGGCAAGTGCTTCTAAAAACTCATGCTAGTAAAATCCATTCAAGATGAATTCATTCCAGATAAAATCCATTCTAGATGAAAAGAACTAAAATGATGATTTTTCATTTGGCAAGGTCTTGTGGTCTGATTCCTCGATGACTTTGGTGACAAAATCTTCTGTTGAGGTCACAGAATTTATTTCAAAGGTAAAAATATTTCTTGTGTTTTGATGTTCTTTCCAGAGAAAGTTGAGGCATATTTTTAAATAGAATTCATGATTTTAAATGAAGTATGTCTCTTTAGTATGTTTGTTGCATTGACGTTTTCCCTTTTTGTTTCTGGTTGTCTTGTTTCAGTTTTACAATGAATCTCTTCTTTCTTAGTTAGGTCAGCTGTGCCCCGAGGAACACTTGGAGAAGATCATTCCTTGCCTCTCTGGCTCAGATTCGTTTTACCTAGAGAGAAACCACATGGACTTGGAATCGGACCTGAGGTATCTCTGGAAACCTCTCCCTGCTCACCACTCCAGGCAAACACCGACACCACCTAGCGGGAGAGGGGTTCCTAGGGCCTGTCCCGGGGCAGCACCGTCCTTGGGGCCGAGGGGTCCTCGCCAGGCTGGGTGGCTTCCCCCGGGGTCACCACCTGCAGAGTTCCCGGTGGCCGCCTTCTCAGCCCGGAGGCAGGGCAACCGTGCCCTCTAGCTTCCCGCTGCTGCCCCAGCCCTTGTACTCCTGTGTCCTTGATTTCCAGTGTCTTTTACCCTCATTCTCTTGGGGCCTCTGGGTGGACTCTTGGGAGGTCTCATGTTGGCCCTTTCAGCTGCTCCTTCAGAGTGCTTGTTCCAGATGAAAGCTTACTGTGATAATAATGCCATCCATGCAGGGTTGGAAGGGGCTGAAAACAGTAAGTATACAAACATTAAAAAGGACCAAACAAATACCACACTAAACAACATGAAGCAAAAGCCACACCAAAGCCCCGTCCAGAGCGGCAGGGGCACAACCATCCATTGGAAAACCCCACTCAGGCCGCCAGTCATTAAGGGAAAGCTTGCCTGAAGGGAAAAGTCTTTGCTTATTTGTCAAAGTTGAGCAACAGTGGGGCCAGCCTTGCCTCTGGAAGGGAGTTCCAAAATCTGAGAGCAGCAACAGAGAGGTCCCTCTTGTGTTTCCTTATCAGATACACCCGTGAAGATAGTAGGACTGAGAGAAAGGCCTCTGCTGATAATCTTCGCACCCCAGTAGGCTCATAGTGGGAGACGCAGGCTTTGAGATAGCTTTGGACCCAAACCTTTAGGGTGTTGTAGGTTAGAACCAGCACTTTGGATTGTGCCTGGAAGCTGACTGCCTGCCAGTGAAGCTGTTGCAGCAAGGGGTTCTGTGTTTTCTCTGACTAGTCCTGGTTAGCAACCTGGCTGCAGCATTCTGGAGGGGGGGCAGGGGGTCTGGTTTGTTTGCAGGAGCTCCTAGAGCTCTGTCTCTCTGAGGATGACCTAAGAGACTTGAATGTGTTGCAGCAGCAGCAGCAGGCGTGGATTGTGTAGGTAGTGAATAGTGTGTTGTGGGTTGGGTTGCTTAGAAAGCAAGAGTGAGTGCATGTTGGAAAGGTAGCCCTACAGGACCACCAGTTGCAGTTTGAAGTGGCTACTATAAGGAGTCAAGGACGGATCCCACCTTAGTTGCTGGTGAGTCAGGTCTCTCCTGTGCAACATCACTGCTTTGCTAAAATTGTCAGGTTTAATGTGTCACAGAGATTAGCACAACACAGGCTCCTGTGGATTGTAGTGGCTTAACTCAAGCCTTGACTAAGACTGGGATGTCACTCCTGCAGTGGCATCTTGGAAAGAGGTCCTTTCACATCTCAGAAGGCCTAGCAGAAAGACTCCAGGCTTCCCAGATCTGAGTGAGGCAGCGTAACATGTGTTAACAAAACCAAATTAGAGAGGAATGTTAATTCATTTTGATCTTTAAAGCAAATGTTTGGAGAAACTCCTTGCGACTTTGGGTGCCTACTTGGTAGTTGGCTATGAGAAATGTCTGTGTCTGTCATCTAAACCAGATAAGTTAATTTATGCTTCATGTTCCTGACAGAACTGGAGTCCAGAGTCTTTCATTTAAAGAAACACAACAGGTTTTGACATTGCAAAACTCCTCTGAGCCCTAAAAGCAGGGGGGGCATGGGAATTGCAGTGTAGCGTCTGGGGAACATTCAGCTGCCTCCCTACAGTTTTACCCTTCCACTGCTTTCTCATCCAAGTTAGGGACACTACACCTCACGCAAGCATTTTCTCTAGGGAAACAGGAACCATTCCATGCTGCTTGGCATAACACTTCTCCATTTTGCTATCTTGTAAAAGATTTAAAGAGGGTAGCAGCAGCATGTGTGAATTCCAAGAGCCCTATAGTGAATGTACAACCATTTCTGAGTTCAATTCATTTTTTTAGGTATTTGACATCATTACCTCCCCATATCTGGAAGAATGACCAGGTCCAGAAATTTTTCAGCACTTCATCTCTTTCACAGCAGTTTCAGAGTTCAAGTGAGTTTTCGGGATTCATTCCTCCCTGCCCCCAACAAACATGTAATAAGTGGATGTGCAACCAGCCTGAGCCTGCCCAAACACCCAGCCTCTCTGTTGTCTTTTTAAGGTCCTGGCAATGCTTCTCTTTATAAAGTGGGTACAACGCTGGCTGCCTCTGGAAGGTGAGAGGTATTCCTTGTTTCATTTCATTTCATTTCTTTTATTTATTTATATTTATATTTGTATACTGCCCAGTTTTCCCAAAGGAACTCTGGGTGGTGAACACTATAAAGTGTACAGTGGGAAAAGAAATGAAGCAGATCCGCAGTAAACAAATAAAAACATCAAGGACGGAATCAAATAAAAGTACAAATACGAGTAGAAAAATATAAAAAGAGAGATGGTGGCAAATGAACAGATAGGCAAACAAACAATATTAAAGCCAATCAACCTCCTTGATTGCCGAAAGCGGCCTTAAAAAGCCAAGTTTTAACAGCTTCTTAAAGGCTAAGAGTGGCTCTGCGGCCCTAATTTCACTAGGCAGATGGTTCCAAAGTGTAGGGCCTGCCACAGAGAAGGCACAGTTCTGAGTAGAGGCTGTACAAGCCTCCCACTGTGTGGGGACCCATAGCAAAAGGGACTGTGATGTTCTGGTGGGCCAGGCCAATGTTGACCTTGGAATGACACGCTCCATCAGATATTCTTGTCCCAAGCCATGGAGGGTTTTATAAACCAAAACCAATATCTTGAAGCTTATTGGGAAGCAACAGGTAACCAGAGCAATTCTGACAATTAAATTTGGCTTTTCTGTGGACTAAGGCTCTGAAAACTGTCGGCTGCAAAGTCGGCAGCTCAGTGGTCCGAATTCCAGGGCCCACGCAGCAGAGCCAGCTCCCGCTGATAACCCCAGCTCCTTCCAGCCTAGCAGTTCGAAAGCATGTAAATGCAAATAGATAAATAGGTATCGCCATAAAAAGCGGGAAGGTAAAAACTGTTTCCTTGCAGCCATGCCAGCCACGTGGCCATGGACTTGCACAACACTGGCTCTTAGGCTTGAATATGGAGATGGGCACTGCCCCTAGAGTCAGACACGACTAGCACACATGTGCAGGGGGAACCTTTACCTATACCTTTTCCTGCCAATTCACTCATGCATGGTAGGTTACAAAATGGCAGGGAGAGGAGTATGACAGATACATATTTCAAAATATTAATGCAATCACAATAAAGGTGTATACAAAAGACCATTAAACGTAAAACAATTTAAAACAAAAAGACCCACACACTTAAGAATAAATGCTTAGCAACTCTAGTGCTGATAACTCCCTTCCTTGCAAACCAGCCAGCTGTTGAAATAATGGAAAGGTCTTTGCCTGGCAGCAGAAGAAGAGCAGGGAGGAGGCCAGGCTAGCATCACAGGGAAAGTAAAGCAAAGCAAAGCAAAGAAAGAAAGAAAGAAAGAAAGAAAGAAAGAAGGGGTCCTGCTTCTGTACCACCACCCCATGGCACTTAAAGCACTCTCTGGGTGGTTTACAATTTAATTATGCAGGCTACACATTGCCTCCCCCAGCAAGCTGGGTACTCATTTTACTGACCTCAGAAGGACAGGAGGCTGAGTGAACCTTGAGCCTGCTACCTGGGATTGAACTCCAGGTTGTGAGCAGTTTTGGCTGCAGTAGAGCAACTTAACCACTGTGCCACGAGGAAAGGAGTTCTGCAGCCCAGTAGCCACCACTGAGAAGGGTCTCCTTCAAGGCTTTACCAGAGACTGTTAGAACTTAGAGAAGGGCCGCCCCAGAAGATCTTATAGTCTGGAAAGGCTCCTCAAGAGAGATGCTGTCCTTTGGGTAGCCAGGTCCTAAGCCGTGGAGACTGTTCACAATCTCTTATGTACGTGCAGGAAATGTTTGCCCTAACTGAACAAGATATAGTGGCCCAGGACAAACCTCAAAAGGATTGCATTTCTAGGTGGTTTTGTTTTGGGGTTAAAAGTAAAGCTTTGGAAGGGATGCTTTATAAATATGTTGTAGGAAAAGTCTGAAGTTGAGGTTCAGTTGCCACACAGATGTTCAGTTTTGATAATATTTTGTACACATTTTGCTTCCTGGGAATATGTCCCTTCTAGGCTACTGGCGTCAGTCCGCATGGGTCGAGGAGGCTTGGATTGGAGTGAGTGTGTAGGATGGCTAGTGACCCTGGCATCCCCATTGCCCTCCTCGTGGCCTAGTCTTGGAGGTGTTTGCTGTGGAATAGCAGGGCCCAGCATGTCCTTTGCTTCCGCAGCCATGGCTTTGGTGTTCTCTGCCACGTTGAGTCTTAAGGAAGGGGTCTACCTGCACCCCACATCCAGAGGTGCTCTTGGGCCGGCCAATTAACTTCAGGTCTGTTTGGTTTGGTGAGTCTCTCTCGTTCTTGATTGGCAGGCCAGTTTGTGGTGTCACTGGAATCCAGTCTTCTCAGAACAACCCTCAGCATCACTTGCTGCATCCAGCAGCCTCCCCGGTTACGCTCTCCCATTGCACGCATTCGGGTGGTGGGACAAGCGCCTCTCTCGCCTGCCGCTCGCAGCTGGAGAACTCCTTGCCTGCCTTGCTGGCCTCTGGCTCTCAGGCCCCACCTGCCCAAGAGCAAAACGGGATTCTGGAGTGGTTGCGGAAGCTGCGCTTGCACAAGTACTATCCTGTTTTCAAGCAGCTCACAATGGAGAAGGTAAGGATCCTGGGTCTGTTCTCCCAGTGCCAGGCCCTTCCTCTCCTCCTCTCGCCTCCACTACCAGGTAATGGAGAGAAAGGGGGAAGGCAGCCAGAGTTGGAGGTTTAGAGCTCCTCCTCCTGCTTCAGATGCATTTCTTCTGGGTTAACTCAATGCCCCGCATGCTGCTGTATCAGGCCTGTGCAAAATGATTCCCTCAGTACTTAAAACAAATGGACTCAAGGCACTGGTTGGTCCATAGGCAGTAGGTTTATCCCTTGAATGAATGGGACATCTTTAAGTGAATACACATACATGTCAGTAACTCAGTATGCCTGTACATGCTGAGATTGATCACTGGGTCTATCCTAATATCTTCATCTTCATTCACCCACTATTTAACTGACTTGTTTTATTTATTGCTCTTCCAAAAGCTTGTCTGCACCGATAACTGAGCAGTCTTTTGTCCAATGATATTTTTTCATGCCACACTTCTCCCTTCCCTGTGGGGCAGATGTTAGGATGCTAGCCTGTGCTTTATTCACAGAAATAGGGCTTCATCAGTAGGTTCTCCAATGTGTTGTCAACTACTCTATTAGTATGTTAAAAGTCAGAGGTGACCTCTGGTAGATTTCTTTGCTTCTTAAGAGGAAATCTTTAATTTTTATGTCTACTGTGTCATGTCATTCTGTGCTTACTATGTTTTAGACACTTTATAAATAATTCATAATTGACAAATTAGATTTAATAATAGGCTGAGAGGTCTGTTATTCCAGTATATTTGTATTACTTAAAATGTATTGGAATATAATGGTTAATAACTCTGTAAATAAAGTCTGGTTTACATATTCTCAATTTGATTATAGTGTTTTAGGGAGTAGTTCCATAGGTAAATGATGAGTAATTCCACATAATATTGAGATAAACTTGGCTGTCTCATATGTGTGTATGTGTGCGTGCGAGCATGCATTTGTGGACACAAAGCTATGATGTCTGTGTGAGAGAGAGAGACTTTTGAGAAGGTTTGACTTGTCTTATGTATAACTGTAAATGAACTATTTTCAGAGGTTTCAAAATGAAGACTGATGCTTATTTTTCACAAGATACTTTTTATGTAAATATTGTGTGCCCTAAAAAATGAGTTTTAATTTTTCTCCCTATACAAGTTCCTGAGCCTTACTGAAGAAGATCTGAATAAATTTGAATCTCTCACCATGGGAGCAAAAAAGAAACTCAAGACCCAGCTCGAGTTGGAAAAGTAGGTATTCAAGAACAAACTACATATCACATCAAGGAGGCAACAAAGCCCCACCGGCATCCTTGCTCGGCGACAAAACATGATCTCTGTAGCCAACCTTTCAGTTTTATTTTCCATCTCAAAACCCACAGTGAATTCCTTGGAAGAGAAGAAATAGTATATTGGAACAGAGTCCTCTTCTGCAGAAGGGTATATAAGTGGACCCTCATATAACAAACAGTTTGTATAACAAAATCTGTACAACATAAAAAATTCCGGAGATAGGGGAAAATTTGTTTAACAGAATCGCCTGTGGGGTGAATCCATGCAACATAAAAATGGATGTGATTAGGGATAACTCTGTTTTCAGTGCATTCCTTAGGGAAAAATTGTATAAAGGAAAATTTGCTTAACATAATTTCATTTGGAACGAATTAATTCCTTTATACAAGGCACCACTGTATTTGGAATCAGCCATCCTGCCAGAGGACACAGCCGGGTCTGAGGTGCTTGTTTGTTTCATGTTATCCCTTCTACAACTTTCCACCGTAGGGAGAAGTCAGAGAAGCGGACCATGAATCCAGCCATCCCTTCCTCTGTGATGAGCGCAGGGGTGGCCCGAGTTCCTCCAACAACACACTTGGCCCCGATCCAGAGCATCCGTGGTAACCATACAGCAGGTGAATAGTATGTGTAGTCTGGGTGCGTTGTCTCTTCCCTAAGAAATCCCAAGCAATGCCCACTCTGCCATGGTGAGGATGAGCACATGTCAGATTGGGTAAAGAGAAACCCACTGATCCAAAAGAGCAGCACTTGGTAAGGTGGACCTTTCTGTCCAGTTTTCTGTAAGGTGCCATATGACCAGTAGCATCAGTCGGTAATCTGTGTGGCTTTTCCAAGATTACAGGTAATGTCCTCGGGTTGACTCATACAACTCTATTCCTTTCTCTCCCTTACCCCCAAAGAGCTCCGTGTCGAGGTAGATCAACCGGCCCCTCCAACTCCCCATGAAGGAAGCTCTTCGGAATACTCCAGCTCCTCCTCCAGCCCCATGGGAATGCAGGCCCGGGACGAGAGCTCGGACAGCGCAGAAGAGAATGAGAGACGTAAGCAAAGCTGCCCCTGGGTCTTGCAGGGTTCCCCTGATGGGCCGTGGCTGACTGCTGCCTGTCTTGCAGGTTTAGAGATCCCCTTGGAACCCTCCGGGAAAGAGAAGCCCGTCCCAATCCTGAACCACTTCAGCTCTGGCTCCACCAGGCCAACGGCTCAGGTGTTGCCTGTGCAGAACGAGGCAGGCTCCAGTCCATCTGCACATCACCCTGTGCCCCTCCAAATGATGACCGGAGGCTCCCCTCACATCACCCCAATGAGGTTATTGAACTCTATGCACAAATCGGAGCGAGGAACCACAGACACGAAGCTCCTTTCATCCTCTATGCACTCGCTTTTGTCTGTAGAAGAAAGGACAAAATATTCCCCGGGGCTACCTCGAAGCAGCACAAAGGTAGAGAAGAGCTTTGGAAACACGATTATGGATGGGATGCCTGCATCTCATCAGCCCATCCAAGTGCTCTCAGGAGTCCCTGAAAACAACTCTGCAGCACCTTCAGTGAACTTTGGCCCCCGAACCAAAATGGTACATGCTTCTACCCTAGACAGAATGGTGAAAACAGCCGCACAACCAGGAATGATGGTGGAAACCAGCACCTCCGCCGCAGCCACCACGAGCCCTGTCTTCCACATGGCACGACCACCCATTAAACTCCTTGTCTCTTCCTCCGTCCCTGCGGATTCCACCCTTGCAGGCCCTTCGTCATGCTCCAATAATATGCAATTTAGTATGTCCCCAGCAATAATCAGCCCCCGGACAGCTCTCTATACAGCCAACACCAAAGTGGCCTTTTCTGCCGTGAGCGGCATGCCTGTTGCCCCCATGCCCAGCAGCAGCTTCTGTGCAAACAGTAGCACAGCCTCTACCCAGCACAGCCACCCACCCACCTCCTTTGTGAACCTGAGTAGTGCCCCCACCGGCCCTGCTCCCAGCTCCAGTCCCAGCCTGTCGCCCGCGGTGGCTGAGAACAGTTTCTACAATTGCAGCGGCGGCGGCAGCAGTAGTGGAGGCAGCTCAGCAAACCAGAGTGTTCCCATGCCAAACCAGAGTAACCACCACCACCACCACCAGCACCAACAGCCCCCGCTGCCCCCACCTCCCGGGTGCCTGGTATGCAGCTCCTGTGGCTGCAGCGGCAACTGCGGCTCCAGTGGCATGACTGTCAGTTATGCCAACTACTTCCAGCACCCATTTTCGGGCCCATCCATGTTTACCTTCCCGTTTCTGCCCTTCAACCCTTTGTGCAGCAACGGCTATCTCAACACTCAGCAGTACAATGGGAGCTCTGCTTTTCCGATGGTTCACTCTCCGTACAACAGTGGCATCGGAGCTGACTCAGTCATGAGCGGACAGTCCACCTTTGCAGTGCCACCAATGCAGAGCTTTATGGCTGGGACTGCAGGGGTGTATCAGGCACCTGGCATGATGGGTGGCAGCAGTGGTGGCACAGGCCATAAAAAAAATGGGAATCTCTCCTGTTACAATTGTGGAGCCAGTGGGCATCGCGCTCAAGACTGCAAGCAGCCCCCAATGGATTTCAATCGGCAAGGTGAGAAACCGATTAGTTTGCAATGGATGCATTGCTCAGATTATGTGTTCCAGTATCACGCTTTGTGCGGGGGGGGGGGAACCAGACAGCTCTCAGTTCTTTGCCCCTAGTATGTGCAAGAACGTGCGGATAGTGTTCAGGAACAGTCTCACCCGCACTCTGCCCATGCGTGCTCTTGTCACTGGAGCAGCAGGCTGTGGAAACAAACATAAGCCTGCTGGACTAAAATACAGAAGATAAGGAAGTGGGCTAGTTATTGTGGAAGAAGCCTCTGGCGGAGCCAAAAGACTCCTCCAAGGGCAAGAAGGCCTGCTGTCAGTTGTGAGGATGTATACTGTTGGTCTTCCTAGTGTACCAGGCCTTGCTTCTGGTTTCTTTCAGAAACAGGTTCCTCTAGTGCTTAAGTTGTCCCTCTCTCAAAAGTAGACAATGTGTCGTTAGTTACTTTGTCTGAGCCTTATGCAACTGACCTGCATCCATTCTTCTTCTTGCAGGTACATTTCGGTTAAAATACGCTCCACCGGCTGAAAGTTTAGATTCCACAGACTGACACTAACATTACAGACTTAGTATTTTATTATTTTTAATGGCAAAAGCCATGGAATAATTAAGAAATCTGAAATTGGAACCTGGGCAGTCCACTTGTTGAGTTTATTATTATTTTTTTTAATCCAAAGGTGCTCTACATCAACACTAAGAAGGAACTGGGGGTGCGGCTCTGTCCACCCATTTCCTCATTTGCCAAAATTACCACATGGATCTTAATGTTGGACCTTCTAGCTGGCAGTAAGTGGAACTGGCCAACAAGTCTTTTCTGTTGCACACCAACAGCTGCACTTGGGCAGAAGAAAAGTTGTCCTGCTTTGATCCCCTGGGCCGGAAGGGCAAACGCCCAGGCAGTGATGGCGTTATGATGGCGGCGAGTGAGAGCCAGAGGCTGGCGGTCCAGCAGCCATTTGCCTGCTGGGCCCTGACATTGTGAGCCCCGGTAAACCCATCTGCTTTTTCTTGAAAGAATCCAGGCGCGACACTCTGAGATTTACAAGATTGCACTACAGAAGAAGGAACCCTCCTGTTCTTGCTCTCTGCACTTGCAGCAGCCTCAGACCAGTGCAAGAGACATTCCAATAGTTGGAAATGGGCACCAGCAGGTTATGTGAAGCTCAAATAAAATAAAAAAATTTCTCTCCCCAAAATAACAGATATGAAAGTTTCAGTTCATTCTGGAAACCACTATGCTCTCTCTGCTTGGCAATATTCGGTTCTAAATGGAACTATGTTACCAGCTGTGGAATATATTGAGTTTCCAAGGGTTGACCACCAGGCACTGAACTCACAAGTGGGGCTTGAGAAAATTCATCACAATTACCATTGGAGAAGCTGTTACCATCTCTAGTATTCTGACGCCGGAAGCTGCTCTGTCTTGGTGTTGCATTTCAGAATTGCTACCAATTTAGATTTCCCAGTGGACATTTCCACCTCATGTCTTGGAAAGGGTTGTCGGTGGCCTCCTGTAACTGAAACACACTATAAAGTATAAGCATTGACCAGCAGAGATAGGCTTTGTACTAAATCCAAGCTAGGATGAAGCTAGAAAAACTCCTGTGGCAGACTTGGGGGAAAATGTGAGTTCATCTTGCTCAAGGGAGGCCTTCATTATTGAATTCTGTCTGGTGTGTTTCTTGTAGTTGTCTCGCTTCATTGGCAGAGTTGGCGTTTGGACTGCACAACAACAGTTGTGATCTGGCCAATCAGTATTGCTGTAGTAGAACTCGTGCGCCTTGGCAGAGGTGGCCGAATGTCTGACTCAATCTTCCCCTTGGAAATATGGCACAATCCCAAGGCGTTTGCGGCTGCACTGGACAGGAGGCCCTTGCTCGGACGCCAGTGGTGGAAAGAGCAGAGGCTGGGGCATTCAGCCGGGCGGGTGGGCATGCCGTGATGGCCCTACACTTGCCTTACCTGTTGCCTTTAAGAACCAAATAGCCAATGGATGTTCTCGTGGCTGGAGGGAGTTTGCATAAAAACTAAACTCTAAGAAAACATGTCAAGGAGATTCATTGCATTTCTCAAATTGATGGAAACCAATCCAGGTCCAAAGCTGCAAGACCATCTGGATCCAACTTCAGTTATTTCTATGCAAGGAAGCTGCCAGATCCTTGGTACTATTAGAGAGGGTGGGCATGAGACTAAGCCAGTGAATGTATGCCCAGTGCAAACAGTCAGGTAATTATGTGACCTTGATTTTAACAGGACCGGGGCTCAGTTCTCTTTGTGTGACCCTAACATGCAACATTTAATTAAGAATTGTGTTTCCAGTGGCTGAACTTCTGAGGCTGGCTACCGTTCAGAAACTGGAAAGCTTGGCCACAACACTAATGAGGAGCACAGCCATTTATTTTCCTTTAATGTGAAAGCAAGCTATCATTCCTTAGTGTGTTTTTATGGTTACTACCAAGATGAACCTTTCAGTTGGCCCAGAATATCTGCCAAACGCAAGCCAAATGTTTGTTTTAAAAACGAGAACAATCTAATGCTACACTGACTTAACGATTCCCATGACATTTGCCCCCCTTTCCAAAAACCTGTGGGTTTCTTTTTTGTCCTGTTCCCCCAGGTGAAAGGAGCGGTCTCTGCCCTAGGCATTTGGCTGTAAAATGCCATGGTTTTGCTCTCTCCGTGGTAAATCCATGGGGCTCCAAGAGGAGACCATTGGCCAGTTGCTCTTGTCCTTTTGAGGTCCACAAGGGAAGCCTGGTGCAGAAATGGTCTGCATTTCTCTCTGTTGGACTTCAGCACATTGGCTGATAGGATTTCCTATAGGAGAAAGTCTCCCTAAATGATGCTGTGTATCATTTTGGCTGTAGCTTTGAACTAATGGATAGGACTAAACTTGAGTGCTTAATGGTAGCCCCTGAAGCAGAGCCACCAATAGCTCCAGGCAAGGTAGGAGGAAGCACAGTCCCCCCTGACTCCCAGGCTAACACCGCAGACCATGGTGAAAGAGGGCTGCCTGCAACATGTGACTGAAGTATATGATGCACACACCTTAACAAATGGTAACTATGTCGGCAGTAGATCATTGCAGCTCAGCCCTGATGAAAGGAGCTCTTGCCTGAACCTGTGATAAAAGCTTGCATTTTACATGCCCATGGGGTGGGGGGGAAGCTGCTTGAGGTAGCCAAAGCTACGCTACTGCAAGTCTCTGGAAAGGCACATTCTGCAGAGGACAATGCTATTCCATGTTAAAACCCTCACCTCTGCAGCTGCCTTGATTTCTTAAGATGGTAGAGGGTTTTGGTTTGGTTTCCTAAAAGGTATGTCATGCTTGCAGCTGTTGTAAAGTAGCTGTATTAGATACAGCCAAAGGGAACCATGGTACGTCGCAAACCTTCCAACTTCCAAACAACTTAACAGTATTAAAATACTCTTGGGACTCTTTCAGCATTATAAGTTACTAGCTTGTAGGAACCATCTAGGTTTCAAAAGTGCAGGTTAACATGATTTTCAGATGTAACTTTCCACTAGGAATGAAGGAAACTATTCTGCCCATTTTGAGCCATTTCTTTTACATCTAGTCTATTGCAAAATGTGCATGTAACTTTATATAAATATTAAAGGTTTTGTAAATATTTAATATTCATCTAACTTGATTTTGAACTGTACATGTCAAGTATTCTGGTATTCGGATTTTTATGTTTATTATACTTTGTTAAAGGTAAAATTGTACATTTTTAGAATGTTTTTATCTGAGTAAATTTAATGTACTGGAAAAAAAAGATCATAGTAGTCTTCTGTTCCGACATCCCCGTTTTTCCACTGGCGGGTAAAGAAAAATGATGAAGCTTTGGTGTAATCACATTCAGTATATTAAACCAGAGGTTAGCAATGTCTTATCTCCAGGCAGTGACTACAGAGCGAGGCATCTGCTTTGTTTCTGTAGGCTTGTTGGTTCAGGCAGTCTGCTCGATAACAGAAGATGTTCTCTGGGGGGAAACTTTCTTGAGTGCTGTAGCAACATCACTTGTGCACAGAGAGATGCAGGTTCTTGCCACTGTTGTAATGTTTCACCACTCACAGCATTTCAGTGTTAGTGAAGGCTTTGGGGAAACTGAGTGATGATGGTTACGTGCGGCAGGATTGTTCAGACACAGCATTAAGGCCAGTGTTGGAATGGACTTGGGAATGATCACAGCTGCTAATCAATTTGGTATGGAATCATCCATATTAGCGTTTAAAAAAACATTTGTACAAGCATCAGTAATAGATCAGTTAGACAGATGGCTGTCTTGAATATCTCCAGCTGAAGAGGTTAACACTTTTACAGAGAAGTGAAAACTTACAGTGACTATTGCAACAAGCAGAAGCAAGCGCTGAACAAATGCATGCAAGGGAACAAACAGCATCACTTAATGAGGGACTACAGCCTGGCAGAACTAAGCATTGCTCTTATCTCTCATTAGTGGAAGCTTGCTATAAAAATAACTAAATTCTCAGACATGAATATACATGTACAAGGACATATTTAGTACATTTCATTTTTTTGTGTTAGCCACTTTACTGAATTATTCTTTTTGCATAGGACAATACCCATTTACAACAAAGCTCAGATTTAGTTCCCATGCACTTGGCACGAGGAATCAGTGACCGAACCCTTGGTTTCTCTTGTTAACCAAACATTGCCAGTCTAAACCAAAAGGGCATGCTTTGCATTTGCAGGCCATATTGAAAGAAACCCAGTTTTTTCCTAAGGGCACGATACAAAAGCTATTCCATCTTTTTCAACATCAGTTAAGGACTTGTAGAAAATTACTGTGCTTCATACATATAAACTAATAAACTTTACAGTGAACCTGCTCTCTCTCTCTCTCTCTCTCTCGCTCTCTTTCAAAATCGCCCTTTTCAGTCAAGCTCTCTCACATACTTTCTAAAGGACAAGAGCATGTCTTCTTTAATCAAGGATGGTGATGTGTTTAATAGAGAAAGCCTTGAAGAAGTGTAGGACATAATACAACATATCCTTATTAGGCTAAGGGTTCCCCCAGATAACTGTTACATCATACATAATCTAGCTTTAAAGTATACACTTCCTAAAACTAGACTGAAGCTGTGGCATTTGATACATGGTAATAAATAGCAATCTGATGTTATCATCTAAAGTAGCAATACCAGAATTATTCCTCCCTCCCCATCCTATCCACTGACTTATCACAATGCGCCATGGGTTTAAAAGCAAGCAGGTCGTGCTCCTGTTTGTTTCCTTCCTAAAAACATTTTAGGAGCTAAAGCAAAACTTCAACAGAAGGAGATGTCACACAGAAGTATCGTTTGCTACTTCACATTCAGGCCAGTTCCTATGATCTGAGTGACAAGAAACGCCCCTTTATTGGCAACGTAACACACACATGGTATGGTTTCCGTCAAATTCCAGAGGATTTTAAAAAGCCAATCTGCCTGTGTGAATTTGAAGCAGGTCTATGAAGCTGGGCTGCTTGTCCATACTGGCAATCCCAATATTCACAAAGAAAAGCAAAGTATGATGGGAACACCTGCTAATCACAACTATGGTAAGCAGTCTGGTGGCATTCCTTTTCCCTTTTGTCGGAAGGGGTAAAAACTATCCTAGGCTACAAGCCACTGGGTAGGGTTTACACAGAGGAGATCATGCCAAATGTCTCCTGAGAGGCATAGACCATGTACAGGAATCCGTCCTCATCTTTCTCACTTCCATACACCTCTGAAATTGGTGTTGAGACGCTCACCATGCTGTGTCCATTTACCAGTAAGAAGAAAGCTTGATTGGAATTCAGCTGTAGTCGACGCCTGAAAAAAACAGCAATAACTTCAGAGCTGTCCGTGGAAATCCTCTGCTTAGTGCTCATCACTTCCTTAAACCAACTGCCTCCCAACACCTAAACCAACTGTTGCAGCCCAACATCTGGTGCATCTCGCTCAGATTAACGGTACTCTCCATCTTCTGAAAACACCCCCACAATCATCTTTCTTAAACAAACGCCGGTCTTGATATCTGAATATACAGTGCACGTTTCCTAAATGTCAAACAGAACAGAAGGCAACCCTTTATCCTGTTCTCAATCCAATCCTCCTCCTAACCCAGCAGGAGTTGCAACAGGTAAAAGAAATCAGTGAAGACCACCAGGTGTAACTCCCTAATTACAGACTGCCTCCCCCCCCCACAAAATAGGACACAGATGAGAAAAGGATTTCTGACTTGATTTACAGATCTTTTGATATTGCAAACAGGTTAAATACCTGATAATTTTGATCAGCTCACTCATGTTGACATGATCTGGGACTAGGAATTTAGTTTTATCCAAAACAGGAAGCTGCTTCTCTCCTTTGTATCTTTCAATAATTACCTGCAAAAGATGGCCAGAGTAGATCTATAATACACAACCTCTACTACACATGGCAGCTAGACGTCTTTGGCTTTCAGAAGCCGCCTCTATGCCTCTATCCTATTCAGTGTCTAGCAGGCAGTTAACAGGGATAGTCCCCCTTGTGCTGTAGTGCTCTGTCCATGAAGTACCTTCTCAGGAAAGTTGATTTTGCAGCATTTTGGTGTCGGGGCAAAACCTCTCCATTTGCCGAGTCGTATCAGCACACCATCTAAGCCTATTTAAAGTGTAGCCGAATGTAGTTTACCAAATTCACACAGTTTATTTCATTCAGCTTCTGTCATTTTATCTTGTTTTGGTATTGAAAGGCTGGGGTTTGTTTGTTTCTGCTATACTACTGTATGACACCATAAGGTTTTTACTGAGGGTTGGCATCTATTCAAGACTTCATTCTATGGAGCAGAGAAAAGGGGTTGCAAAGGAAAAGATGCAGCTTGAAAGGAGAAGTTAACCCCCTGCCCCCAATGGCTGCAGGTGTCTGGAGTGGTTGTGGGTCCACTTTCTCACCAGCCATTGCCCTAATAGCCCCTACGTTTCTTTTCACCTTTTTGTCAGACTGGTACCTCTAGATATGAAATTAATTCATTCCTCAAGAAGCTTCATGACTTGGTTATTTTCATATCTCGATCCAAATGGGGTGCAATGCACCCTGGGAATTGAAGTATTCAACAAAATTTTCTTGAGTTTTCTCATAGAGAATGTTTGTATCTTGAGTTTTTGCATAAGTTTTTCCGAAGACTTCCATTCCCAGGGTGCACTGCACCCCAGACATCTCTTCGTATCATGATTTTTTCATAACTAGAGACAATTGTATCCAGAGGTACCAATGTATATCAGGGAAAGGGTTTCAAAAGAAAAAATGCCTTGTTTAAAATATCATGGCAGGGGAGGAATCTGAATCTAAACCTGCATCAGCCTGTCTTCAGCCACTCCTGACCACAAATGAGTCCAAATGACTAACAGCCAAACCCAAGAGAGTATTTTTCTTTTACATCCTTAAGAGGAGATTTTCTGGCTTCCACATAAAATAGTCAAAATGAGTGGAAGTTACTCACTGGTATCTTTGTTGGATGCTGTTCTCGGATCAGTCTCACATCTTCAACTCTTTGCTCTGCAGATTTTTAAAAAAGCAGGGAGGTTTTAAAAGATACCATACAGAAGAGGTTAGAAAAGCTACTACTCAGTTGCACATAAAAACCACTGCCCTCTATATCCAATTTCTTTACTACCTCGCTGCTTTCCAAGACATGTACACATGGCATAGAATGGGTGGAGCTTCCGCTATGGCAGGTAAACCTACCCAAGCTGGACTATGATAGTTGAGTCGTTTAAACAAGCCCAGAAGTATGTCTAACCCACTCGAGGCTAACCAGTGACAGAGCACTGGGGTTCCGTGCTGGTTGGAGAGGTGGTTTCCCTCCAAATCGGCCATGCTGCTTTTTAGGTTAGGTACAAAAGAGGGGGCAGAAGAACAGCCTCCCTTTCCTAGCCACCCTGCCACTACTTAGCAAGGGATTCATGGCCATCTTTAGCTCCCAGGCAAGCTCTGAAACACAAGGTTGCAGCCATATGAGAAAGCATCGTGGCAAAATTTGTAAATCCAGTTGGAAGGGGAGCTCTAGATCACCTCATTGGGCAGAGGTGGAAAAGGAGTCCTAGTAGTTGATGCTATCATGGGAAAAAGCAGCTCTTTGTGGAACGAACACAAAGTGAAGCAAACAGAAATAAGACTCACCTATTTTTAGATGACATTTTTATAATACAGAACAATTACAGTATTTGCTTCAATCCCACAGATTAAAGAGCCTGGCTATCAGTTCTTGTTAGAATAATTTTTTAGATAATTCTTTTTAATATTTTCTCACCTAGATTCTGAAACAAGAGCTGCATTACATTTTAAATGTCATTTACAATGTATCTGTTTCCATTTGAAGCCCAACATACTTCAAGGAAAAAAAAAGATACAAGGTTAGTACAACTATTCACTCTGTATGGACTTGTAGGAAGTATTTTCAACACACCTGAAGTGTTTGTGTTCTTAAATTCAAAGAGCTTCCCTTTGGTGTTTTGTTAAACTAAGCTTGCAAAACCGAAAGTGCCTCTGGGGGCTTGGCCAAGCCAAGCAAAAGGCAAGTACCGTGTGACCTTTATGTTCCTTTTCAGCAGGGCAAGGAGAGCCAAAGAAAGCCAAGGCTCTTGGACCATCCCCTCCCTGCACCGGAGAGGAACATCCCTTTAGGCAACCCATCAACAGGAAGAAAAGTCCTCCCTGGATTCTTTCCAAGGGCCACTGCTGGGGAGAAAAGAGGGAGGCCAGAAAGCGCTAGGTGTGGGCTAGGTATTCCCAGCCCCTTTTCCTAGGCCGGGAACCCCCCAACCCCACCCAGCGCGCACCCTTTCCTCCGGCTCTGCCTGTCCCAGCCTAGGCAGGCCCACCCTCCCAAAAACCCCACCCCCCACCCCCCACCCCTACCCCTCGAACCACCTAGCAAAGCAAGGGCCGGCGCCGCCCGGCTGACACAGCAGCAGATCGGAGATCAACGAGGCCCCGCCGGAGGAAGAGGAAGAGGAGGAAGAGGAGGAGGAGGATCGGCCTCCCTCCCTTCGCCGCCAAGTCCTTCGGGGAGGGCCCGGCGCCCCTTCCTCCGACCCACATCCGAGGGGATTCCCGCCAGAAGGACCCGCCACAAGCGGGGGGGGGGCGGGGGCGGGGGCTGCCACCCACCCCCACCCCACTTCCCGGGGGGAAATGCACCCAGACCCACCCCCAGCCCCCACCCCCACCCACCCCCGCCGCCGCCGCCTGCTATCCCGGAGGGGCAAAGGCTAGAGCCACCTTCCCCGCCCCCTTTCAGGGCCTCCGACTCTCCCCCCCCCGCCGATCCTTCCGCCCAGGAGAGCCATCGGAAGGGTCTGTCTTGGCGGGAGGGGGGGGGAGGAGGAGGATTGCCAGGCAAAGGAGGGGAGGAAACACCTCCCCCCCCGCCCGCCCGCGCCAGTTCCAATGGTGGGCGTGAAGGAGGGCCTCCTCCTGACCCCCCCCCACCCCGCCGGCATCGGTCACCCTTGGACCTCCTCAGGTGGGGGGGGGGGGGGGGGGGGAGGGGACAGCCTAGCTGCAGGACGGGAAGCGGGTCAAGGCGCGCGGGGGGGGGAGAGAGAGAAAGAGGGGAGGAGGCTCGCCCCCTTGCCAGGTCTTGGTGCGCGCGCGCGCGTGTGTGTGTGTGTGTGTGTGTGTGCGTGTGTGTTCTTCCCCGCCCCCAGGCGCCCTCACCGAAGGTGCGCCTCTGCTTAAAGCTCTTCTCCGAGGGCATCGCGGCGGCGGCGGCGGCGGCGGCGGCTCTCTTCTTCCTCGGCCTCCTCTTCCTCCTCCGCTTCCCTTCCGCGGCGGCTGGGAACCTCTGCCGCAAGCCCCGCCCCCCCCTCCGCCCCCCCCGGCCGACCGACCGACCGACCGACCGATCTCGTCAGCTGACTCAGGGGGGCGAGCGTGACGTCACAGCGGAGGAGGGCCCGACAGGCGGGCGTTCGCCGACGTAGGAGTGCTGACGTCACCTGCCGCCTCCTGCGCCTTCCCTTCAGCCTCCGCCAGGGCGCGTGCGCGGCCTCCGCAAGGCCAGGGGGAGGAGCGGAAGGGGGCCGGGGTAGGGAGGCGAGCGCGCCTGCGCAGCAGCGGCAGAAAGGGCGGCCGGAGGGGGAGGGGCCTGGCCGGGCCCCGGGAGAAGGGCGGCGGCGGCGGCGGCGGCAGGGGCAGGGGCAGGGGCAGGGGCAGGGGCAGGGGCAGGGGCAGGGGGGGCAGGGGCAGGCGGAGCCGAGAGAGGCTGGGCGTGGGCTTCCCAGGGGAGTCGCCGTGTTAGTCGGTGCAAACGCAACCCTTAAAAAAACAACCCACCAACCACTGGCGCCTTAAAAACGTACGTTTCGGTATCCGCTTTGGTGATTAAATATACTTTGTCCCGTGTTTGAGGGAGTGGATTCTTCCGGACAAACACAACAGTTGGTCTTAAGGTGCCACGGTGTGTTGGTAGTGGTGGTGGTTTATGTGGCTGTTCTGTTTGTGGTAAGGCGCCAAGAGCAAGTCCATTGCAGGAAGTTCTGACCAAGATTTGCAAGAGCAGATCAGCAGGCAATCGATCACTGATTACTCAAAGCCTAGTTATATCCTGCAGATGACTCATCACGGAACTTAATGGGCACTGCAAGGGACATCATTGGCATCGCTTGAGTTCTAATGGGATCTGGCACCCATTTCATTGTCGTCATTAACAGTATTTGTTTCCACCAGGTTGGTTTCCTGGGCTTCGGAGGAATGTCCAGGGAGAAGCAAAACCAGAAGAGAAATCCAGTCCGGTTGCACTACTACAAGATCCTATGAGTAAAGTTTTCAGAATAAAAGGTCTGCATGGCAAGTAGCCTTAGTGCCTTGTGCACTGGAGAAAAGGATGTCTGTCTCCTGTGTGATCAGTCTTTAATGGTTATCGATTTCTTCTTAAATGCTTGGAGTCAATGCAATTGATGTGGACTCAGTAGTTCTTGGTGCAGTGTACTATGCATCACCCGATCAAGAGCAGACTAGAAGAAATTTGAATTGACCAGTAGTGATCAGTGGTAGATTTGCAATGATTTCTGACTCCAGGTTATTTGACAGCAAAATAATAATTCCATTCTGTTAGTAAGTGTATTTTACCCACACCTCTTTTTATTTTTCCAGCTTTTGCCATTTCAGGGATCATACAAATTCAACATGCAAATCAGAATCCCCCCATCTCTGTGCCAGTTGAGATTTGATGCTTCTAGTTATTGCTGCCATGGAGTCTTTCAGGAAAACCTGCTGTTTATATAAAGGACACCTGTCAGTCTTGACTGACAGGAACACCACCCCCTCTGCAACTTGGGATAGTTGTGTTTGTGTGTGTTGCGTTGTCACAGTCGTGACGGACTGTTCGTGACCCCATGTCCATGGAGTTTTCTGGGCAGGAATATTGGAGTGGTTTTGCTATTCCCTACTCCAGGCGGCCGAGCCTGCTTATCTTCCGAAATCAGGCGAGATCGGATGTGCTTAGGGACAGTAAGGTTAGCGTAAATATGTACAGGATTGTACAGTCTAATTCCAAATTCTTATCCTATATACTGTTTGTATTTTTAATACAGTAATGTGTAAGAATTGGTTGCCCGTGCCCCGAAATGATGGGTATTTGAAGCCCCTGGGTTCTCAGTGGGCTCCTGGTAAGAAGGAACGAGCGGCTCAAACAGCCGGTTTTCTTTTGCCCAGTGAAGGCTGTAACTTTTTTTTTTTTTTGCTCCGCCTCTGACCCCGATGCCCTGCTTGTTTGCAATGCATTGCAAGAAGAAAACAGAAACAGAGCTCGCAACAAAACTGTGCTTGCCCCGTGTGAGGCTCGAACTCACGACCTTCAGATTATGAGACTGACGCGCTGCCTACTGCGCCAACGAGGCTTCCGGCAACTGCAGCTCTCCAGAGCCCTCTTGGTATCTGGGCAGGCGCCTTCTCTCTTATACACCACAAAACTTGAAGGGTCTAACAGAGCTCTTCCGCGAAAGACGATGTTCTTGTCCCATGCAATATACAGGGGACCCTTGTGTCATAAACGGTTTGTATCACATTAAATGTTCACAACAAAACATTCCGCCGTGCGGGGCGGGGGCGGGGGAGGGAGGGAGGGAAGAGGGCGCCGGCGCGCTTCTGAGCCAAGAGCAGACGCGGGAGGGCGTGGCTGCCTTGACAGCTGCCGCGAGGGGGTGAGGGCGAGGGGGCGGGCCGGAGGGGCCGGTCGTGGCCAATGGGAGCGCGCGGCGGAGGGGCGGGGCACGGGCGGGGCCTGCCTGCCATTGGCTGGGGCGGCGCTGCGTGACCCGGCGCGTCGGCCTGGCCCGGCGGCCCGTGGGCAGAGGGCGAGAGGGGGCGCTCTCTCTCTCTCTCTCTCTCTCTTTTTCTTTTTTCCCGGCGCGGCCATGGCGGTGTGCGCGCGGCTCTGCGGGGTGGGCGCGGCCCGGGGCTGCCGCCGGCGGGGAGCGCAGCGGAAGGGGGGCGCCTCCTCCTCCTCCTCCGCCTCCAGCGCCTCCTCCGCGGGGGAAAGCAGCGGGCCCGACACCGACCCGGAGGAGGAGGAGGAGGAAGAGGCGGCGGAAGGAGGAGGCGGCGGCGGCGGCGGCGGCACCCCGGGCCCACCGAGGCGCCCTCCTCCGCCTCCTCCGCCTCCTCCTCCTCCTCCTCTTCGGCCACCGCCGCCGCCGCCGCCGCCTCCTCCTCGGCCTGCCGCTCGCGGGGCCCGTCGCTGCTGGAGCTGCCTCCGGAGCTGCTGGTGCAGATCTTCGGCTCCCTGCCGGGCCCGGACCTGCCCAGCCTGGCCTTGGTCTGCCGGGCCTTCCGCCGCCTCCTCCGCACCGACACCATCTGGCGGCGGCGCTGCCGGGAAGGTCAGCCCCTCCGACGGCAGGAGGGACGCGGGGAGGGACGGAGGGAGGGAGGGACGAGCCTCGGCTGGAGATCTCGCCCTCGCCCGAAGACCCTCCTCTGCCTGCCTGCCTGCCTGCCTGCCTGCCGGTCGGTGCCGCCGCCGCCACCGCCACCCGTTCCCCTCGGCTCCCTCCCCTCGGCTCCCCCCTCCCTTTCCGTGGCTCTTCTCCCGGCGAAGGCGCCTGACCTTTTCCGCCGCCTTCCTTCCTTCCTTCCTCCTCCTCCTCCTCCTCCTCCTCCTCGGCCCCGAGAGAGAGCCCACCGGAGCCCCCCCCCGGGGGTGGGGGGTGGGGTGGGGTGCCGGAGAAGCCTCCCGGGGCTCCTCGTTGGAACACCAAAAAGCCCATCGAGGACGGGCTGGCCTGAGAGGCCGCCTGGTGGAGGCCGATGCGCCACCCGTGACTCATCTTGGCGGAGGCTCCGGGCCTTTGAACGGCCCAGACCTCGCACCCCGATGGGGCAGCCTCCCTCGGCAGGAGATGCCTCTGTGTGTGTGGGTGTGTGCGAAATAGGAAATGGAGCTGCCAGACTGTGCCCTGTGTCCCTGAGGCCTGGGACACTGGCCTCCAAGGCAAAAGTCAGGGTGGAAACAGAGAGAGAGAGAGAGAGAGAGAGAGAGAGAGAGAGAGGTGGTCCCTGGTTTTGAATGCAGAGGAGGCAAAACTGTGAGGGCTTTTTCCCCTTTCCTGCTAGAAGAGGCACAAAGCATGGCTGATATTTCTTTAAGTATGTTTTATTCCTAAAGTTACTCAGAAGGGCATAGGTCTGCTCCAGTGAGCCCAGTGCACTCATTGCTGAACACTCTTGAATGTTGGTCTTCCTGGGCAAACTCCAAAGCTCCCCAGTCATGGTGTGAGAAGAACCCAGGGAGCCTTCCATGCTCTGGTCAGTCTGGAGACCTCTTGCTGGAGGCCTTCAGTGAAGAAGGTGCCCTTGGGAGAGTTTATATTTGCAGGGTATTATGCAAGCTACCCATTGCCTCCACCCCCCATCCCATCCTCTGGCAACCTGGTTACTCCGTTTACCGACTTCAGAAGGATGGAAGGCTGAGTAGTTGAATCCCTGGACTGCAGCCAATAGGTATGAAAGCAGGAAAGAGAGAGAAGGGTGCATGGCCGTGACAAGGGTGGGTTTTCCCCCCAGTAATGGTCTGGATGGGCACGATCAAAGAGGAGCCGAATTCCTTGAGTCGAAGTCTTACGAATTCACTGAAAAAGGCAGTTGGATGTTCCTTTCCCTGGGCACCAAATGGAGTTGTACAGGGACTCATCTCAACTCATTTTGACATGGTCTTCTCTGTCTTATTGTAGAGTACGGTGTCTGTGAGAATCTGCAGAAACTGGAGATCACCGGAGTGTCCTGTCGAGATGTGTATGCTAAACGTAAGTACCCCCCTTACACACCTGCTCCAATTCTTCCTCCGGAAGGGGACTTGCACCTGATCCTTAACTGGAGTGATTCAAGAGGATCATATGGAGAAGGTGTCCTGCAGTGGAAGTGGTTGTGTCTGTGAGGCCCTAATGAGCTTAATTCACTATTCTTGCACTCCATGAAAAGAGCCTGATTCTTCTTGCTCATTATGAGTTGCAGGCAGCGTTTCTTGCCCAGTCACCATGGGTGAGCCAGGTCATGGCTCTGACAAGCTTTGGATGAGCCTTCTTGCTTTGCCTTTGACTGGGCTTTTTGACCAATGGCACTGCTCCAGCCAGAGGGATGGCTCTGTTTCTTGAGACGATTCCCATCAGTGATGAAAACTCTGCCTTTTCAGCTAAGCCCTCTTTATATTTCATCCCAGTGTGTGGCCATCCCTGGGATTTCCAATAAGTATATATGCCTGTCCTGATGGAGGGGGCACCGGAGTCCTTTTCCAGGAGAAGAAAGTTAATAAGCCCCTCCAGAGCCCTTGGCTAGACTAGTGGGCTGTCTCCTGAGCAGCACCTGATGTTTGTTCTGCTCACCTGGCAAAAAGGTCTTCAGTGAGGTGCACACTTGATCTGCCGCTCTGGAGGAGCCCTTGGTCATCCCGGATTTAATTTCACTGCCCCAAAGGCATCACAGCAACAAGCTGGGGACTGTGCTTCATTCTTGTTCTAACATTGCTTTTTCCTTTAAGGTTATTCTAGATAATAGCAGGCCCACAAAATGTCTTCTGTGCCTCTTATATTAAAAAAGGCTTCTCCCCAACCCCTTAGCTCCAGCAGCACCCCCCTCATCCCACCCTTCGCCGCCCCCGTGCTGTGGGTGTGAATGTAGCCTGGGAAGAAGGGAGTGATGGGGACCAGCGTTCTCATGCTCAGCCTCCTGTGTCTGCTCAGGGATAAACCCAAGAGTGAAGTCAGGGCGCTTTATGAAAATCCTTCCCGACTATGAACATATGGAGTACCAAGATGTTTACACCTGCCGTATGTACCTCTTACTTGCAAATGCTATCTGCATTTCTGGGTAAGCATGGTGTGTGCCCATTTTACCCCTAAATGAGCAAGCACAGCTTTTTGAGCCATTGGCGGCTGGATGTTTGTGCTGCCTACATCAGAAGTCACTGCAAGGAGTCTGTTGATTCAGTCTCCCTCCCCGGTGCTGGAGGCTGGGGGGGGGGGCTGCTGCATATCTAGAAAGGTATAGCATTTTGTGGCCATGGGAGCAAGAGTCGAGATGATCCCCAGGAAAGGACAGGCAAGCTTCAGGCTTACTTACAAAGAGACAGGTTTATTGAGTATCTTATAACACACAGTTGTACCCAATGGATTGGAATGGACAACAGCCTTGGTCACAACCCAGAGCAGAAGGTCCAAGCATCCACTGAGTAAAGCAAACAATCTTTATGGGCATTAGTTGGCTACATTAATAAATTACAGCTGGATGATATGTCATCATTACATTACACTTTAAAGAGTGATGCTGGTATATATATGGCAGCTCTGTTGGGTTGGCCATCCTTAGAATCTTTAGAATAAGGGCTGAAGGTCTGGATCCCAATCTGTTATTTGATCCTCACCCTTTTAGAGAAAGTGATTTAGCTCCCTGCCCCATAACCAGTTTGGCTAAAGGATGGGAGGAAACATCTGTTTAGCAGCAGCTCTGCATCCTCCTAGCCTTGTGCCACCTACCTCCAAATGGAGTGCAACCTTCCAGCCTTAATGGAAACTAATGCCATAACTTTGTTCAGTGGACGTTTTTAAAGCAAAATGAAGAAAAGGAAGGGGAAAAGGATGAAAGAAGCTTTTGGTGTTCAAATCATGAAATCTACATTTGGCTAAGTCAGTAGCCAAAAAAGCAGGAAGTGCTCCAGATGTTCAGATGAACAGATAGAACCAGGGACAACAATGCTTCTGTGTTTCATGGTACTTTTCCAAAGTAGGTCAGAAGCATTGACGAAAGCTCTACTTCCCTCAAGAAGTCTGATAATATCTTTTAGGACTCTTAAATGCAGAATGGCTGCCTGAGGATGATGGCATGTCAGTGGGACATTCTATGTCCAAATATATTCAGAGCAGACCTACAGTATCCATTCAGTAGCTTGGCCCTGGTGGAGAGCGGAGGGCCATGATGCATACAGCAAGCAAGCAGGAGTAAGCCAATGTCCAAAAGGTGACATTAAAAGTTGTATCCATGATGGCTTAGGCTTGAAACCCCTCCTCCTAGGGTTACAGAGCAAAGGAAGGCCTGTCTGAGCTAAGGCAGGAGCGGATTCAGGGCTCAAGCAGTGGCAGGCCCTCCTCCTGCCTCCACAGCTGGCTCACCCATTTATTTATTTATTTATTTATTTTCGCACTTATATACCGCACCTATTCACCACAAGTGGGACTCAGGGCGGTTTACAACCGATAAAGTAAAACAATTGAAAAGCTAAAACATCACCGGTACAGGCACAGAAAGTACAATCATTTACAATCATTTTCATTTAAATGAAAAGCAATGAACTGGATTTGTTTTAGCCAAGGATTTTTATTCATGTTGGGGGAGGTAAGGTTTTTGGCTTCTGGGCAGTCTGTGCTGCTTCTCTTGATTGGCAAAAGGAGAGTAAATTGGGCAAGATAAGTGGCACCTAAGTGGCAGGATCTACCGACAGAGGACGTTAGTTTCTGGTTGGCAGAATCTTGTCCATGGGTATCCCAGGCCTAGGCAGCATCTTCTCTTTGGCTTTGGGGAATTTACCTTCCTTCTCTCCCATCTGATATCTTGGTGTTTCTCCCCTCCCCCACTCAATTCTCTAGTGCTGCATCGATACCGGCACCTCCTGGGTCTCTGGCAACCAGACATCGGTCCCTATGGGGGGCTACTGAACGTGGTGGTGAGTAAGCTAGGCCAGCCTCAGCCTCCCCCCCCTTCCTCCTCCTTCTGGAGAGCGTGAGGGTGTGTGTGGTTCAGTTGGAAAGCTGGACTGTTTGTGCTTTTAGTGAGGAGCTAGAAACTCCCATGTGTGCTGAAGAAGAGCAAGCCACTCAGGTGCCTACAGAAGGAGAAATAGGTCAGAGAGACATCAGGGGCTCCTGAGCACAGGTATTCCCCCTAAGAGTCCCGGTAAGAGGGAATAATAGGCAGGCAGACCCCATGCAGCAGCTGCAAGCCCCCTGTGCTTCCTGTGTAGTCTTGCTGCTCCAGGCAGCTCCCAGAAAGCTTTTCCTTGAGCTGGGAAGGGAGCCCTTCGGCTGATGCTGAGAGCAGAGCGAACCCCCAATAGGCCTTTTCCCTCCTTAATTTGAGGTTCTCTCATCCTCACGTCTTGTCTCCCCTCAGCACAGCTGTCCTCTGGAGCTGAGGGCCAAAGTGACCCTGCAGAAATCTGGACCTGGAAACCCTAGGGAATGAGTTCCTCTCCCCCCCCCCACTTAAAAATGCCTTCCCTCCACTGACAGGCCATGCTCCTCTTTTCAAGAGCCATAATAGAAAATTTCCCTTGAGAAAAAAGCCAGGTAGGTTTTGAAGCCATCACCTTTTCACCCTTGACAGATAGATGGCTTGTTCATTATTGGCTGGATGTACCTGCCCCCGCATGACCCCCACGTGGATGATCCCATGAGGTTCAAGCCCCTGTTCAGGATCCACTTGATGGAGAGGAGGAACACCACTGTGGAATGCATGTACGGTCACAAGGGCCCCCACAGTGGACACGTCCAGGTGAGTCCCTGATCCTCGCTCAGCCCTGGGAGGAGTCCTCAGGCCTTCATGGGGCCGTCTCAGACTAGTTTGTGGCTTGGTTTTTCTCTTGATCATGAAATGCTTGCTTGCACTTATGTCATTTGCACAGATTGTGAAAAAGGATGAGTTTTCCACCAAGTGCAACCAGACAGATCACCACCGAATGTCAGGGGGAAGGCAAGAGGTAAGCTTCGTAAGGCAGGGAGATTATTACGGAGAGGGACATCCTGAACCATCCTCTCAGGGTGGCCTTGGAGAGGGAGGAGGAAGCAGACGGCCTCATGTCTTGCCCAGGAATTGTACATCCTTCCTCAGAGATCAGTCCCGCCTGTTCCAGTTGAGCTTACTCCTGTGCTAATATGTCAGCCTTGAAACGAGCATTCTGAAAAGGTGACATGGGTCTTGCATCCGGACCAGGGGTGCGAGTCGTACATTTGTCCAGCAACTCTGGAGTCCCATGCCTGGTGGGGGGGGGCTGTTTTCATGGGCCATGCTTTTCTGCTTTGGGCACTTGCAGGAGTTCCGGACATGGCTGCGAGAGGAGTGGGGGCGGACACTTGAAGACATCTTCCACGAGCACATGCAGGAGCTCATCCTGATGAAATTCATCTACACAAGCCAATACGAGTAAGCGGGAGTCAGGTGGCGAGAAACTGGGAGAGCAAAGAAGGACCTCCAGGTCTTTCTGCTGCAGCAGCCAAAACGAAAACACTTGACAACTCTGATGCCAGAATAAATGAGCCTAGGTAAAAGTGCCCTCCTGCCAGTGTTGAGAAGCTCCAAGGGAAACCGGGCCTAGGCTTTTGGCTTCCTTTTGCCAGGGAGGCACTGGCTGCTGGCCGGGCCTTTGCAGCATCTTCTCTAGTGACATATAAATGGAGAGAGGCACATGGCAGCCAGGCTGCCCCCCCCCCACACACACACACGGTTCAGGGATGCCTGAGAGGGGCCCTGCCTTGCCCTCGCTCTTTTGCTCCCTTCTTCGGACATCACACCTACCCCTTTCCTTAGCCTGGAGGCTCTGTCAGTCCAGTGCAGGAGGAGTTGCCAGTCTCTGTTTCCATTCGCCTCCTTTCTATTCAGTCTGTGCCTCCCCTCCTCCTTCAGCAACTGCTTGACGTACCGACGCATCTACCTCCCTCCCCAGAGCCCTGATGATCTCATCAAACCAGGGCTTTTCAAGGGTACCTATGGGAGTCACGGTCTCGAAATCGTCATGCTGAGCTTCCATGGGAAGACAGCCAAAGGAACAAAGATCACAGTGAGTATGCCTGAGCCGTTCCCACTGGAAAGTGCCTTGCCTTGCCTGCCTTTGAGTCACAGACAGATGGATGCCTGCCCAGCTTCCCTCACCCCCTAGGCGTGGCCAAGGCAATGGGGTGGGTCCAGAGGCTTCTCTGGCAACTTGGACCCTCTCGGGAGTGAGGGGCATATTTGCAACCAGGCATTCTCAGCAACCACAGATGCCTTTTGCCTGGACTATACTAATGGGTTTGGAATCAGGACTTACCCTTTGTCTGCACAGTTGGTCTCCCAGTCTATACTGAAATACGGCAAATCCTTCCAGAGGTCTTATGCAATATCTGCCCAAAGCGTAACAGGTGGAGCTAGCCCGTTTTCCCGTGGGATGGTATTCCGCAGCTGAGTTGCACCTCTGCTTCCCCAGGAGGGGGTCCGCCCAAGATGGACTGAGTGGGAAGAAGGGAGGAAGACCACGAGAGCCCCAACCACTGACCCACCCTGTGACTCAGGGCTCCTCTATATATAGCTCACCACTTCCACATCAGGCTGTGTGTCCAGATTCCAGACTGACTGCTGTAAAGCCTCAGACCACAATTGGGAAGACAGGTGGAAGAGCACCAGTAGGGTTGTTACTTGGACTGGGCACATTGGGAAGAGAGAGAGAGAGAGAGAGAGCGTGTAAGAGCCTCATGACACTTTGGTTAAACTGCTGCACTGCAGCTAAAACTGCACTCACTAGCAGAGGTTCAATCCCAGGTAGCCGGCTCATGGCTGACTTAGCCTTCTATCCTTCCAAAGTCAGTAAAATGAGTACCCTTCTTGCCGGGAGGGGGGTGGGATGTGTAGCCTTCATAATTAACCTGTAAACAGCCCAGAGAGTGCTTTAAGCAGTATGGGGCGGTATATAAGCAGCATGCTTTGCTTTTTGGCTTTTGCTTGAGAGGCACGGAGCAGCTGTCCTGGTAACAAGGAGTAGTGGAAGCAGAAGTGCCATTGGAGGCAAAGGGAGGAAAGGAGGGGTAACAATCAAGAGGACTTGAGACTCGGGGGCATGGCTGAGGTGGTGGCGGCTTGCTCTGTGTGCAGCCCTTCCATTTTCTTTCCCTTCCCTTCCTCTCCAGGGTGATCCAAACATCCCAGCGGGCCAACAGACGGTAGAGATAGACCTTGCGCATCCCATCCAGTTGCCTGACATTGAAAACCTCAGCAGCTTCAGTGAGCTTTCCCGGCTCGTCCTGGAGGTGCAAGAGCAGGTTCGGCAGGAGCAGCAGAGGCAGCAGGATGCAGAGGAAGAGGAGGGGATTTCGGAGGGGCCGGCACCCTGTGAGGAAGAGCTGTGCCTGGAGGCCTCCAGCCAGTGCGGGGATGGAGAGGTTCCTGCCCATGAGCAAGGGCCGCCTGCTGCTGGGGGATCCCCGCCAGCCCCTTTGTGCCCCTTTGTGCTGCCAGGTGGCATCGCATCCAGGAATGAAGACTACCCTCGGACCTGCAGAGCCTGGTAAACACAAAGGGGAAGGAGCTTTAGCAGTTCCAGGGGAGCTTGAGGAAGGAAGAGCCTGCATCCCATAACCTCCCCGTGGGTTGTTGGGCAGTTTATCCAAGGCCCTCCAGAAAGAAATCTGGTACCTTAGCCATTGTGCATCGTGCCCATGGAACATTGTCTCTCGACTCTGAAAAAGGCAGGAAGCAGGAACAATAGAATGAAGCATCACGTGGCAGAAATATGCTCCATTCCAAAGCTATTAAGTGAAAACAGAAAATGGTGCCCTCCACCCTGCTTAGTCCTCTCCATAGTAAGGTGATTTCATGGCTGGTTAGGCCTGGGCCTGCCCACCAGTAAGCAGTAGGAAGCTTTGGGTGGGAGGAGTTATCAGCTGCAAAAGGAACGCTGAGCTGCAGCCGCATGAGGGATGGTGAGGCCTTCACAAAAGAGCAGCCTGGTGGGTGAGGCCCAGGGTGAGGCTGCAGTGAGAGCTCTCTCTCTCTCTTTCTCTCCCTCTCTCTCTTCTGCCAATGAGCAAGGGTCAGAGAGAGAGAGAGACTGACTGCATAGACCAGTACCTATTGTTGGCCAGTACACTCACCACCTGCGGTGTGTGTGTGTGTGTGTGTGTTTCCTTTCTGTTCCTCAGCTTCTATGGGACGGGGCTCATTGCCGGCCATGGCTTCACCAGTCCGGAGCGGACACCCGGTGTTTTTGTCCTGTTTGATGATGACCGTTTTGGCTTCATCTGGTTGGAGCTGCAATCCTTTAGCCTCTACAGCCGGATCAAGGTGGCCTTCCAGAATGCAGATCCGCCCTCCCGTGAGGCATTTGATGAAATGCTGAAGAACATTCAGTTGCTGACGTCCTGATGGAGGAGACATGGGCATCCGGGAGAACCCTGAGATCTGCGTTTCTCATCTTCTAGCAGGAGGGGGGGGGCTGACTGGGGGTCTCCATTGTGAGTGGCAGCATGCAGCGCTTCTCCACACGGCCCTTTAACCAAAATGTTCACCTGCTCTTTAGCATACTAACTGTACTTCCCCTGTATGCTGTGTATAGTTTGTAAGATATTGCTCTCTATATTGGATGGGCAGCTGGAAAAATCAGCTTCTCAACTGCTTTTGGCCCACATTCCCCGTTGGGGTATGACCCAGACCAGTGAGTCCCTTGGTTTGCAGGCAAGTGTGAGTACATGAATTATTAAACTCATGATGGCTGATTGGTAGTTCTTTTTGGGCAAGACATCCTTTCCTCAAGGCCTTCTGCAGCGTTCTCTTCAGAAGACAAGCCACTGATGGCTCTGTAAAATCGTGAAGGGTATGGAACCTTGTGGCGCAGTGGTTCAACGGCTGCACTGTAGCCAAAACTATGCTTATGAAGCAAGCCACGTCCATTTCCAAGTAGTGGGCTCTTAGTTAATTCAGCCTTCCATCTTTCCAAGGTCAGTAAAATGTGTACCCAGCCGGCCTGGGGTGGGGGTGGGGAATATAGCTTGCAGAATTAAATTGTAAACCACCCAGAGAGTGCTTTAAGCCCTGTGGGGCAGTAGAGAAGCAGCACTCTTTGCTTTTTGCTTGAGTAGGCACACCATTCATGCATTCCTCTTCTCCCTCTTTCCCCTGGGAAGCATTTCCTCCAGCGTTCAACATGAATGCTGCCAGGAATTTGGGATTCCCTGGGGGAGGCCCTCTAGCCTCAGCCTTGGTTCTGCATTTTGCCTTTCACTCCACAGGATGCTTTGCCACCTGCTATAACTTCCCTGCCTGGGGGCTCAGAGCCACGCAAATTGAGGTTTCAGAGAGAGTCTTTTCAAGAATTTCAGGATTTTTGCCTGAAATGCGTTTTGAGGGAGGCTCTAGGGCGGTTGTTTCCAACCCTTTTTGAGTTGTACCCCTTCCTAATAAAGCCAAGCGACCTGTGATGCAGGCATTTGCAAGCCACCTCTTCTGAGAGTCGCCACCCGCCCCCCCCCACAGGGCCTGCTCAACATATACGCACAGGCAGGCAACAAAGTGTTTAACAAGGGCAACTTCAAGGCGCCCCCTGGCACGAGGCCAAAGCGTGCGGGTTCCGGGCTGGAAAACGCGGCTAGAGTCGCTCCCTGGCGGCCAAACCCCCCACCACCACCACCACCAGCAGCAGCCGCCCTCCGTGGGCGAGTGGATCCGAGGGGCGGGAGAAGGTGACCCCCCCCGCCGCCGCCGCCGCCGCCGCCGCCGCCGCTCTTCCCAGGCCGGCTCCAGGCTCCAGGCTCCTGGTGGCCTTGGCGGGCGGGCGGGCGGTGGGCTACTTCCCGAAAGGCGGAACTACAGCGGCGAGGAGGGGAGGACCGGGGCGACCGGCGGCGCAGGGCACCCTAGTCGGAGCCATCCGTCCGGGGGGGGGGGGTGGGGGGTGGGGGTGCTGGGGGGGGCGTTGGGGCTCGTTGGCCTCGACGGGTCCTCGCCCGCCCGCCCGCCGCCCGTCTTCCTGGGTCCCGCGGAGGACGGGCAGCCTCAGGAGCGGCGAAGGAAGAAGCCCCCCGCGCGCCGGGCAACTAACCGACGACGCGGCGGACAAGCCGGTCCCGACGACCGGCCCGCCCGCCTTCCTCCTCCTCCTCCTCCTCCTCCTCCTCCTCCTCCTCGCGCTCTTCTCGCGTGGCCGCCGCCGCCGCCGCCCGGAGTCTGCGCTCTTCCGCCGCCCGCAAGAGGAGGAGGAGGAGGAGGAGGAGGAGGAAGGAGCCGCTGGAGCTGCTGCTGCTGCTGCCGCCGCCGCGGAGCCTGAGCACGGGAGGACGGCTGCCCGCCGGGGCAGGAGCGGCAGGAGGTAAGCGGGCCGTCGTGCCACCCGAGCCCAGGAGGAAGACTCCTCCAACGGCGCCCCCGCCGCCGCCGCCGCCGCCGCCGCTGCCGGGATCCGCCTGGGAGGGCGTGCAGGGCACCCCGGGGCATGTGCAGAGTGCCTTGCCTTCCTCCACCCGGAGTCCGGGGCGGCGCAAGGAGGGCCCTGAGCGGGAGGCGGCGAAGTCCGGGTGCGGCCGGACAGCGGGTCGTGCGTGACCTGGTTTGAGAGAACGCTCCCTCCCGTCCGACAGGTGTTTGGCCGGTGAGCAGTCTTCCTGGGCCAGCCAGCCCCAGAGAAAAAGCCCGTTGCTTGCTGGACAGCTGTGAGGCCCAAAGTCCTGGCCAAGGGCCCTCGGGATGCAAGTGTGCAAACTGCACAGAGAGGGGTTCAAATTTGGCCACGCTGAGTACGGCCGTTGGATGAATGGTCTACAGACCGTATTTGTCCCAACCAAAGTAGATTATTGGATTTTGTCCGTCTTTCTTTCTATCACCGCGCTTTAAATGAACCGATTTTTGTTTTTGTTTTTTTATGTTAACCTGCTTCACTGTCCAACAGACATAGCTATCAGGAGTATCCTTGTAGATATTTTCTTTGGTTTGGTCTGCTGTGTTACTTCCTTAAAGCTGAAGATCTTTTCTAGTTCCTTAATTGCTGCTCTTTTGACTCTCAGCTTTCTTTTGATTTTACGGCTGCAACTTCAATTTCTTGATTATCAACATGAAAATTATTTTGTTCTTCTTTAGTCATTCTTTTTGTTATTTTAATGTTCAACTGTAGTCCTGCTTTTTCAATTTCTTTTACAGTGTAGGCAAATGCACATTTTCAAGTGTCAAGGATCTTGCCAATATAAAATGCCAGAGAAACCATTAAAATAACCTTAGTTCGCATATGTCTGTGAAGACTAAGTCATCCACTTTGGTCTCTCAAGAAAAGTCCAATGACTCAATTTCCAGACTTAGTTAGCATATTACCATATGCATTGGTACCTCTACTTACGAGCTGCTGTAGGTACAAGCAATTCAACTTAAGAGTAGAAAACAGTTGGCATTTTAACTGCTGCCTTACAAATGTTAGATGTGGTCTGCTCTACAGTAGGACACCCGTATCCACTGATTCATTATCCACAGATTCAGTTATCCATGGTTGGCAGAGGAAAAAATAAATAAATAATTCAGCAGCCACAAAGCAAGCTACTATCATAAAACAGCAGCCGTAAAGCAAGTTACTGTCACAAACAGCAGCTGTAAAGCAAGCGACTGTTGCAAAACAGCATCTGTAGAGCAAATTACTGTCACAAAACCAGTTTTGGGGACATTTTGGTGTTCTCTCTTATCCACGGTTTTCACTATCTACGGGAAGGCTTGGCACCAATCGCCAGCGGATACTGGGGTCCTACTGTACTTACAAAAATCTTGGGATGGCTTTAGTCTTATTTCTTCTGCATGCTGCAAAGGTGAATATCACCAAGGATTGGTTTTAGCCCATAAGGCTTGAATGGCTTGGACCCAAGGTCTCTCAAAAATGGTATCTCCCTCTATGAGCCTGCCCTTTGTACAGTGGTACCTTGTATAAAGGAATTAATTCGTTCCAAATGAAACTATGTTAAGCAAATTTTCCTTTATACAAATTTCCCATAGGAATGCATTGAAAATGGAGTAATCCCATTTTTATGTTTATGTTTATGTTTATTTATTTTTACAATTTATATGCCACCCACTAACCAAAGGTCTCTGTACAGATTCACCCTACAGAAACTTATGTTAAGCAAATTTCCCCTATCTCCAGAATTTTTTATGTTGTACAGATTTTATGTTATACACACTGTTTGTTATACGAGGGTCCACTTTATTAAGATAATCTGGGCAGGCCTTTATTTTGGTCCCACCACCCTCACGGGTGAGGAACACAGGAGAAGGGCACCTCTGCTGCTGCTGCTGCTGCTGCTCCCAGGCGCCAGCACCAGACTCCTCCCACAGAGTCCTGGAGGGCCCCGTCTCTGTTGTCCAGGCAGGGTTTACCTTAGAGACTGTATGTCAAGGAGACAAAAACTGGGATGGTTTTTATTTTGCTGCTTCTAAAACTGTTTTTGTAATCCCTTTACCTAATTGTTTAAAAATACTATTTATTTATTTATTTATTTATTTAAGTACTTATATCCCGCACCATCTTCCCAACGGAACTCTTTAACAACATAAAAAGCATAAAAGGCTTTAAAAGCAAAATCAAACAAAAGATTCAGGGAAATGCCTGATGACTAAAGGAAGGGACTCCAGCAGGCGCAGCTCAGGAGGGAGATGTAAGGGCCCCACCAATCTTCAAAAGCGCGCCTGCGGCGATCTCGTGGGTCTGGATCCGGAAGATCTGGAGGGCCTTGAAAACCAAGACCAGGACCTTGAACCTGATCCGGAAGACAACGGGGAGCCAATGCAGGCGGACCAGGACTGTTATTAATTCTTCTTTAACATTTGAAATCAGGCATTGTGCCTGATGACTGGAAGGTAGCGAATGTAACACCAATCTTCAAAAAAAGATCCAGAGGTGATCTAGGAAATTACCAACCACTCAGTTTGATATGTGTCCCAGGTAAAGGGATGGAAACCATCCTAAAAGATAAAATGATAAAATTCAGCACAGCAAAGACATCTTTTGGCCCTGAAGACTATATAACACAACTTAAAAGGTTTATATTAATAAGGATTTATTTTATGTTGGGTTTTCTCCCTCTTAGGTACCACCATGAAGAGACTGGGCGGAGAGAGAAGGATGTTTTGAGCGCTTGAAGGATCATGTTAAGGCTTCGTGGACATTGTTTGCCATCTGATGGCCTCCACATTTCCCAAATAAGCGCAGTTTGAGCCACAGTCTCTATTTCCAGTCCACAGTGTTCAGTGCATTTCTCCCTGTGTCATGGAGGCTGTCCATGTCCCTGTGGGGAACCTTCCTGACTTTGACTCTGAGCCTTCTACTACTGACACATCTGAATCGGTGCCCACTGTTTCTCTTGCCGTGAGCGGCAGCGGGCTGCTGTCATGTGACCAGGAGGCAGCTGTGGCTGCGGTGGCAGAGCAGAGTGATGCTACTGAATCTGCTGACAGCGAGAATGACACCACGGACTCACCAACTCATCATAGCTGGAGCAACCAGCGCCGTTCCTCCTCTGAGTCCTACTCATCCAACCAAAGCACAGAGTCTTCCAAGGATGAGGTGGTAGCAGAGCAGCGGGAGTTCATTCAGCAGTATGTGGAGAAGCTCTTCGCCGGTGGGTAAGTGAATGGCCTGGCGGGTGGGCATTTTTTTGTCTGCAGGGTTGGACTATAGGATAGCAGAATGGCTGGAGAGGGCGAAGAGACTCCAGCCTTACCTGTTCCCTTACCACAAGGCTACTGCCTTGTACTGTGTAGGGATGATTGTTCTGCCTCCTCTGGTTGGTCTGGCTGAGCTGCCTGGCACAGGTGTCTCTTGCTGTTCACTTGCTAAGCCTCTGATTCATGCAAAATAGGCACTCACTGTCCAGTCCTTCCACAGCAGCTCCTCCCCTGGTATTACAACTTGTTGAGTTGAGAAGGTGTGGCTCCCTCAGGTCAGGGGTGGCATCAAGGGGCCAGGCTGAAAACCTCCTCAGATGACTCTCCCATGGAATCTGCAAAGCAGGTTGGGGGGTGAATAGGGCCTTCCCTTCTCAAGGATCGCTTATAGGCCTGGTTTCCCCATCAGAGACATACCACTGGAAGCAGTCTCTTTGACAGGGCTGACGTGGGGTCACAGCTCAGTCAGGCTGTGGTGCCCTTGGCAGTAGACCAAGGGTACCCTGGCAGTTACCACGCCAGCCAGGTTCTCAGGGACAGAGGAAGGTGGAAGGAAACAGCTAGGCAGGGGCACCATTGCACAGCCAGACACAGAGGGCCATGGCTAGCCCCTCCAGTGTGCAGGATAGACCTCTGTGGCTCCAGCTGCAGTACCTGGAATGGCTTGTCTCTTTTGGCCTTTGCACCTGGAGATTTCTCTCCTACCATCCTGTTGGAGCCCTTTAGGGGGGTACAGGTTTATTTCTTTCTAGGTCTGTGGCTGGGATTGGGCACTGCAGAAATAAAAATATAAAATCAGGAGGGAATGGGGCATCTTTCATCTGCCTCCCTATCCTTGTAAGCTGCTGGCTCTAGAATCCAAACACATATGTCCCCATTGTAGAAGCTGTTTTAACTCTTCCCTCTCTGCTAATTGTACGCTTGCATTTCAGACAGAGTTTGTTCAAGGGGTTGTAATAGCAGCAATGTATTGGTCTCTTTACTGCTGTTAGTCATGGGTAAAGAAGTTGCCTTAGAGGCAGATGGTGGTTCCTGGCAGTACCCAGATGAACAATGGAGGCTAGATTGCTGGAGTGCTCACCTTTTTAGCATCATCGGGTTTTTGTTCTGTGGGTTTGTGATTCCAGAGAGGAATTTGACCAAGAGGAGAAGGCCAAGTTTGGGGATCTCTGCAGTGGGGAGAACACGAAAGGCAGAGAATGGTTTGCCAGATATGTGAGTGCTCAGGTAAGGAGACCTCAAGGGTGCCAAGGCTGGTTGGCGAAGTTGGGTTCTCTCCAGTTCTGCTTCTTGTGAAACTTGCTTATACACTTCAAATTCATTGTGTACTTGGGTTAGGGTTAGGGTTAGACAGCAGACCTCCATTGACCAGGAATTCCAGTCCTTGGAAATAACAAGTTACAAGTAACACAGCTTTCTGCAATGCATTAGTAGGGGCTGCAATTCTTGAGTTGGGGTGGGTTTATTGGGTTTATGTTGTTATTAGTGATGATGAAGTCCCATTTCAAAATTAACAAAAAGTGGTAACGGCAGTACTTTGTTGGTATACTAATAACGTTTTCAAGTTAATGTTAAAAGTTACACTTTGAAAACAGGAGGAAATATGTGTATTCCATGTGCCTGAGGAAGTGGATTTGGATCCAGAAAAGCTCACACTAAACAACTCTAGTAGTGTTTATGGTGCTACAGTATTTTGCTGTTTGTTTTTGTCTTTTGTTTTTCCTTTTTTCCTCCCCTTTTCACTTTATTTTAGTCAACTTGCTGAGACAGATGTAGAGGACTAGTTCTTTTCAAAAACTGATTCCTCTCATAATCCCTGAACCATGTTCCAATTTCTGATTTTCTGTCTCTTCCTGGGTTGCAAAGTAGCCTTTTCAGAGCAGCTTCCCAAATGTTGTGGAAATCTTTTTAAAAGCCGCTCCATTTAGAAGGCACTGCAAAACTACTGACTCAACTGATTAAGCAGCTGATGAAGGATAAGAAATGGGAAGTATTTCGGCCCACCTGCCTTCAAGTAGGGGCCAGATGCACAGTGGCCTGCAATACTAACCACAGCCAAACCAAGATGCAAGCGAGTCTCCTGCCTGTATTCCATGTACATACATTGGAGGCTCAACACTCTTCTGATTCCTGTTTTCTTCCAGCGCTGCAATTCCAAGTGTGTCTCTGAGCAGACTTTCTATCGACTTGTGCAGTCATTTGCTGTGGTGCTTTTCGAGTGAGTAAGCCCAAGCCTCTGTAAGCATTGAAATTGTGAGTCTGCGTGGATCAGAACAATAGGCTGTCCCATTGCATTCAGTGATGGCTATTCCTAAATAAAATCGGTATAGGATTGCAATATTGGCAGTGGGTTCAGATGGTCTGGATTATAATTCCTAACACCAAAGTCTAAACAGCATCACAGGGCTGTTGGCTTATTTTAAGAGTTATGTTCACATGATTTTGCTTTAGAAAAAGGCTGAGTATGAAACACAATAGAATTAACTCATAGGAAATACCAAGAACCTGAACAGCACTTTGAATACTCCCCTTCCCGTGTTCATGTTCACTTTATATATGGGAAGGTGAGATAGAAAACCAGATGATTCCCAAATCCTTTTCTTTTTACCTGCTCCATTCTTGTATTGTTTGAAGAGACCTTCAGAAACATCTGATCCCTTTGACATTCTTGTAGGCCCATGAATTGGACATTGATTTTGATTGGCCATCTGGTTCTATTTGATCTTCTGGGTGATTAATGTTTTCTCTGGATCTCATTATAACTTTATGGGCTGGGTAGTTGTGTTAGGGTTATAAATTGAATGAATGAATGAATGAATGAATGAATGAATTTCTTCTGCCACATGGCACTCGACCTTCCCCACCTCCTAGCTGCCCTTAGATATTTTGAATATGATATCCAAGGGCAGATGGATATGTCTTTCTGGACGTGATAGAAATATCTTTTTGGAGATGATATGTATTTTTAATCCTTTAGCATCTCCTTTATTTTATTCTGAACTCTTTCACTATTCAGATGCTACCAGATGGATGACTTTAGCCCTGCCAAAAACTTGATGACCATGTGTTTCACCTACTACTATGTTGGTAAGCAGCATTCTTGACTACCGTGTTATGTGTCTGTGCCTGCTTGTGTGTGTGTGTGTGAGAGAGAGGGGCTGCCTCTTCATTACATGCTGACTTGTTGTGTCAGACCTAGGTCAATCCTAATAGGGGTTTCAAGGTACAATATAAGAGGTATTGAAGAAGTAGCTTTACTAGTAGTGTGGTGTGTGGTAGTGCAGCAGGCTAGAGTGTTTAACTGTTGGCTGCAAAGTCAGCAGCTCAGTGGTTTGAATCCCGGATGCCGCGCAGTGGAGTGAGTTCCCGCTGTTAATCCCAGCTCCTGCCAACCTAGCAGTTTGAAAGCATGTCAATGCAAGTAGATAAAGAGGTACTGCCGTAAAAAGTGGGAAGGTAAACAGTGTCCTGTGTGCAGAAATGCATTCGGCAAGGCTGGCCACATGGCCAGGGACTTGCACAACACTGGCTTTTTGGCTTAGAAATGGAGATGAGCACCACACCTAGAGTCAGACCCAGCTAGCACTCACCCAGTGAGTTTCTAAGGCCAAGCAGGCTCATGAACCCAGGTCTCCTCAGCCTTTGGACTACATGGCACCACATTGGCTCTCCGGCTTATCCAAGGGAGAGCATTTTGCCAAGGATGGCATCTTTGTCCTGCCAGAAGCTTCTTCGTAAGAGTGGCATCCTGGTAGTAACATCTCTCAAAGGAAGATCTACAGATGCCAAACCTGTCTATTTCACATGCCTTTCATTAACATATACACTCACGAGGGCCCAAAGAAGCAGCTGGGGCTCTGTGGTCCCAGTAACAACAGCCCAGACTCTCTTGCCACCCGAGGCAGGGCGGGGCAGAGGTCTGCTGCTTCCCTTGGCACGTGGCAGGTGGCAACCTGACCACTCAAGTTGGTGCCGCTCCTTCCGAGAAGGATGCAGGGGGCAGAAGGCTTCTGTGCAGAGCAGCAGTGCCAGGCGCAGTGCTCGTGATACAGACAGCCTGCACTTAGGATGATGCCTGAGGGTGAGCCTTTTACAGGAACTGTCTTCATTGCTCTGCGTTTGGAAATTTTTCAGTCCTATGCAGGCCAGCAGAAAGCAGTGGCTGGGTGGGAGTTGCTGGGGAGGAACTGGAGACCAAAAAGTCTCTTGTGGCCTAATTGGAGGGGAGCATTGGCCCCTTTTAGGCCAGCCTAGCCTATTATTGTTTCAAAACCAAGGCCTTTTATTATAATACTTTTATTAAAACCAACTCAAAGGTTTCAGCATGGTAAGCAAGCCCCTCACATTCTCCAGAACTTTGCACTTGGCTCTCCTTCTAAATCTGCGAAAAAGAAAAAACAAAGAGTTACACCTGTACATGTGCACGAGGTGCATAATATCTTTGGATGGACAAGAGCTGATTAGTATTGTGGATTTCTTATTTATTGCTCTGATATTTCCAAGTACTTCACCTGATGGTAGTTATCTCATTTTGCATTCCATTCTAAATAAAAAGCTAATAAAACTAATTGCAAGCTCTCAAGGGAATTTGGATTTATGGCAACCCTTTCCAGGTTTTCCTGGAAACAGAGGGCTCAGACATGGGTGACCGTTCTCTTCTTCTGGAGCTGTGCAGAGGTCCACACAGATTGGCCCTCCTGGAAGGCATGGTGAGGAATGAAACTCTTGACAAGGCAGCTAACTGACTGTACTGTCCAGCCAGCTGATTGTGAGGGCGTACAGTTTTTATTTACAAATAAACAGAGAAGTTAAACTAGTCTTAAACAAGAATTGGTTTCTGGAAGACGTGGAGTCATGCTAACATGTGCGCTTCTTTTCTCTTGGTGTGGTTATCTTCTTCTACTAGGGAAGCCTCAAGCGCTGCCTCCAGAGTCCAAGGAGAAGTCCACAGGCAGCATTGATTCCTACCTAAAGTCAGCCAATACCTGGCTGGCAGAAAAGAAAGACATTGCAGAACGTCTCCTGAAAAACACATCTGCCAAGACAGAGAATGTGAAAGGATTTTTTGGAAGCTTTGAAAACAAGCTGAAAGGACCCATGGCAAAGAAAAATAAGTGAGTTCTGCTCTAAAGATAGATTGGGCCTCTATGGAGTTGTTCTTTGAATGAAGCACGATGGCATGTAAATAAATAAATATTGGGATGATATTGGATACGTGTAGCCAAGAGAAGAGATGAATAGGGGAGAAATGTTCAGAAGTGCATGTAAAACCAACATTAGGGTTGATTTAACCAGATTTAAACTAAATCAGAGAAGCAAGAGTGATAGCTAGAGTGGCTCCAGGGTGGAATAGCTTGCTTTGAGTGTGCTTATATACCATCCCCAAGGCTAGTGCCCATCCGTTGGGACCTTTTCAAATACTGTCTTCCAATTTAGAATATTAAGCTTTGCAATGCATCAATTTCTTCCATGGCTGAACGGCATTTTCCTTGAGCCACACCAGGTACGCTGACATTTATCTACACTACAGGTGCTCTGCTTACATTCAGAAGAGTGACAGCCACAGAGTACAACTCTCCCAATCTCCCCCTGTGAAACTTTGGCCTTTGCCTACAGTCTGTACTTCATCCAGGATATCTTGCTGCGCTGGGAGGTGGGATCTAGTGCGGACACGAAAGGCCACACCATCATTCAGGGAAAGCTTGCCTGAAGAGGAAGGTCTTTGCCTGCTTCCAGAAAGACAGCAGAGACGGTGCCATCCTGGCCTCCAGCAGGAGGGAGTTCCAAGTCTGGGAGCAGCAACAGAGAAGGCCCTTTCATGGGTTCTTATGAGACCCACCTGTGAAGGTGTTGGGATGGAGAGAAAGGCCTCTCCTGATGACCTTAGCACCCGAGCAGGTTCATACCACAAGATTCAATCTTTGAGGTAGCTTGGACCCAGGCCATTTATTACTTTGAAGGTTAAAAGCAGCACTTTGAATTGTGCCTGATAGCTGATTGGCAGCCACTGGAGATGCTTTAGTAGGGGTGTAGTGTGATCTCTGTAACCCACCCCAGTCAGCAATCTGGCTGCTGCGTTCTGGACCCATTGAAGTTTCTTGAGACTTTCTATCGGCAGCCCCACATAGAACGCATGTTGGATTTTATGACATGTCAGAAGACCTTTTCTGCAGTCTTAGAATCTGCTGAAGGTGAGGAGGATGGAGATGGAATATGTGGGGCAGGCAGTAATAATAATAGCCACAAGCAGAAAATGAAAATGGCTCCATTGCTTTCTCATGATTACTGGTGGGTATTAGAAGCCTGAGGTCCATCATTCTGAAGCAACAAAGAGTAGAAACCCCCCCCTCCCTTGCCCCTAGGATTTATGAGCAATTCCTTACCAAACCACCAGTTTCTTTGCAACAGGGCCTCAGTGTTGGTCGGAGAGTCTGTCTGCCACTTCTTATTCACTAAGAGCGATACCTTTAATTTGGTTCTTTTTATAGCAATGGTGAAGAGACACACAGAGAGAAAATACAGAAATCAGGTATGTAACACTGACCATCTTTGCTTTGTTTTTATTTTAAAATCCAGATTGTTTTGCTAATAATAGAGGAGCAGGAAGAGCAACAATCCAGATACCAGCTCAAATCCTGCTCCTTAGTACAGGAAGCTACACCTGGAAGAGAGCCATGGAATCAGTGGAACTTACAGAGGAACTGACTCACCAAATCCCCACCAACCCAAAAGCCTGTGCCCTTGTGGTGGCTTATTATGCTAAGCTACAGGACTTACGGCCACTGAATGACATTTTTGTTGTTGTTGTTGTTGTTGTTGTTGTTGTTGTTTACATTTCTGTCCTGCCTTTCCACAATGGGAAAGTGTTCAAGGTAGCTTAGAAATTTCATGAAAGAGACTAAAAACAGGAAACATATTATGCCATCAGACCCTTTAAATTCTTGACAAAACAAATTCAACAATAAAATGAATAAAATCACATTTGTTCATAAACATATAATGAAAATAAGCATGAAAATTGTTAAATGCTTTCATCAGCTAGTTAGGAAGGTTTTGCCTCATGCATGTCCTAAACCTGACATGCATGAGAGAAAACCCTAACCCTAACCCTAACCCTAACCCTAACCCTGATGCTCACTTTGATTCGGAGGGTCCTGCGCTCCACAGTTGAGGAACTGTGCCAGAGAAAGCCCTCTTCCAGGTGGTATGTCCATGGATTGGTCCAGCCACTGGTGGTCGAAAGAGGATACCTTCTTGACATTCGTTCAGGTTGCTAACAAGACAGGCATCCCAAAGGCTGTGGTGGGGGTCTATGTTTGGGAGGACACAGGGGAAGGTCCTGACCAAATCTCACTTTACAGTTTCTTTATACAGTCCTGCGGAGGTGGTGGAGGAGGAGAGAGCAGGGGAGAAGATTTACCTGTATATGCACTTGAAGCAACAGCCCATCTGGTAAGACCCACTTATCCTCCTTGCTCTTGGAGCCAGGCACAGGGTAGACTGAGGTGGATGTGGCTTCTTTCAGCAGAAACAAGATGGTTTCTGCACACGTGCTTTTCTTTTATTTACCAAAAAGTTATGTGTGGTGTTGCTGTAGAGTTTACAAAGAAATATATCATCACAAAAATGTAAAAGTAACTTATGTGCTACTTCTTAGCTTTATGCTGCTTTTCTGTTTTCCGAAAGCCAAATCCATAGGAGTGATAAATCTCATAAAACTTGAGAAATTCCTGATCAGTAATTTTAAAATGTATCTAGAAATCATGTCTCACCTGCACCAATAAAATAGTTTTAACCTGTAACCAATTCCTGCCCAGTCTCAAGCCACTTCCTACCCCTTCTCCATTTTGCAGGCACACACTGCGGTTTTGGAATGCAGCCTTCTTTGACGCAGTCCACTGTGAGCGGCGGAAGCGGTCTCCCACTACCAGGTTGGAGTGCCTAGGATTTATGCAATAGGAGATACAGTGTGGGGATTATATTGTGGTGGTTGAGGGTCAGCCTTTGTTTTATTGGTAAATGGTTGGAAAATTTATCTCCCATCCTCCACTCTCAATCAAGCCTGATTTGATTGGCAAGCAGTCACTTGTGGGAACACGAGTCAAATGCTATAAAGAAGGTTTAATGAAAAAACAGAGCAATTTGGTTTAATAGCATGATCAAACAGGAAAATGGATGGGCAGGAATATTAGAACACAGGAAGGGCCACTTCTTATTTTACTTTGTGGGGAAGTGGAGGGTGAAAAACAAACCCCGACTAATTTCTCTTTCTCTTTCTTTCTATATCTATAATCTCTGTTTTTTCTATTTGGTTCTATTAAATCGATCAATTCTTCCACACTTTCTTTCTAAAAACATCCATACTTTTTGCATGGTTATAACATGTATCCTTCTGTTGTTGGCCCTGCCTGCTGCCACTCCAGAGGGAATGCTGGAGAGGAAGAGGAAACGAGGTGTGTCTGTCCGCATTTACTCCTTACCTTCTTTCTAAACAGTTCACTTGAGGTCCAAAAATTGCCACTGAGGTTGCACAGTATTTGGTGGAGTGTTAAAATTTGACTTGGCAGAGAGGAACAATTTAAAACTGGAAGCCCAGACTCTTGACAATTAGAGCCATATTATCTAAAAACTGGAAGTGGTGGTAGATTATGTTTCCTATCTCAGGAAGCTGAAACGTGTACCTGAAGATTCTTGACTTGAAGTACAGTTATGGTGAAAACCAGCTTGGGCAAATATTGTTCATATAGAGTACCTGCCTTTGTAATGTTGGCCTTAGAGTAGACCAGGGCTGTCCAACTTTGAACAAGCCGAGGTCTACTTTTTCTGGCCCAAAGTGCCTGAGGGCTACTACACTAAAACCTCTACTTACGAATTATATCCATTCCAAGCACATGCTCGTAAGTAAAAAAATTGTAAGTAGAGCAGCGGTTTTCCATAGGAATGCATTGAAATCCATTCCCTGACCATGCACACGCTTCCCTTGCACCTCTTCGATCATCTGGTCAGTGACCACGCCATGGCCCTTGAACTGCCCCGCTCGGCTGAGACAGTGGGCTGGCAGACCCAGAACTTTGCTGGGGCAGTGGTGGTCCTTGAGATGGTGGAAGGATGGGTGGAAAACTTATCCCCTCACTTTTTTATTGATGGCTGGCAGGCTACTTTTGAACCCTTCGTGGGCTACTGGTAGTCCGCAGTCTACCTGTTTGGCAGGCCTGGAGTAGACAATAGATGGTTGTATGGTAAAATACATATTTTTGAGGCAATATTTTCTGGGTTTTCTAAAACCTGCACAGGATGAAATAAATACCAGTGCTAAACTCCAAGGAGGCAAATCTCTCAAATCAGTTTTCAATTATCTTAAATGAGAATTATATTTTTCATTTTGGAGGGTTGGTCAAAGCCAGAGCCAAAAGGGTGGAATTCAAAATGCAGGTATATTTTATTAAGAAGTTGTTACTATCAGAAACTGAGAAGATGCATTTCAATTTCCATATTTTTGGATTGGATAAAAAGAGCTTCCAAAGGCAAAAAGAACCAAACCACCAAGCCATGGGACCACAGAGAAAGGACATACAGAAGTCAAAAAAGAAAGCCCAGAGGGCATTTCAAAAGGGTCAAACTTTCATATTTCTGAGCTAGATGTTATCCCAGCCCACCTCAAGCAAACCAGCCAAATAATAATAATAATAATAATAATAATAATAATAATAATAATAATAATAATAATAATAATAATAATAATAATAATAATAATAATAATAATAATAATAATTTTTTCTAAAGTCCACATCTCTACTCTATGTATGCTGAAGCCCATTTCCTAACAGCTCATTTTGGGTTGATTCTGCCTAATATGGAACATATTGGTTTTTCATGTTTCACTTTGGGTAGAGGAAACTATACTAAGAGGACTGTTGCCTTAAATAACTATTTTCAATTTCAGCACATGTGGCTGGTTTTTGGATCCAGGCTCCTTGCAGTCACCAATGAGTTTTAGATACAGATGTTTGACCTTCAGCTTTCCCTTTTCTTTATTCCCTTTTGCTTTTAACTCTTTTCTCCAGATGCTGCTGCTTGGTGTTCTCTTCCTTTTGCTTGCTTCCCCCTATAATGCCTGCTTTATGTGTCCAGTTGCCCTGTCCTCACCGTGTTTGTTACCAGTATGTAAATCTCCCTCTCTCTTATGTGCTAGGCCTGTGGATGCCTTTTGGTCTGAACACAAAAGTGGGACGTTAAACACATCTCAGGAGCAGCCACTCTGATAGGGCAGGTCTTTGTACTGATAAACTCCCCAAATAGCTCAGTACCATGCTGGGCTGGTTGCCTGAGGGAGGGTATGGCCGGACTGGGCTTCATTCCAGCAGTAACCCAGCTCCCATCAAATCAGGCAAAGTGTAGGAGGGAGGTGAACATTTGAAGGATCCAGTTGGCTTCTATTAGCCAACTTGGACCAGCTGGGTACACCTTTAATTCATATATCATTGACCAACTAGCTCAATTAGTCTTTTGCCTTCTGAATACAGTATTTTAAGTCTCAGACAATGTGTTCACTGTTCTGGCATCTGGCCCAACATCTCTTGTTGGGGGGGGATTAGGGTTAGGGAAATATTGATATATACAGTCCAGTACATTTAAGGCATATTTAAGTTTGAGAACAGGGAATTGAGGGTTATCTTACAACATTAAAAGGCAACATTACAGTAGTATTCCAAGCTTTAAAAAAAATGGGGTCCAAGGAAGAAATCCCATGTATGCCACTCAAAACCCTTTAGAGGAAGGAAGGAATAAACATACACTGAACAAAATAGAACCAGAGGAAGGAAGGCCTATTAATGGCCATCAGAGAGAACTCGGTTCAGAATGCAAATAGTTTTCGTCCATGTTTACACTTCTTCTGAAAGCTGTGGTTTTCATGTTTCGCTTTGGGTAGAGGAACCTATACTAAGAGGACTGTTGCCTTAGAGTCAGACATAACTTAGGCTTCCAAAAGCATGTGGTTGGACAGGATGGAGAACAGCGCTAAAAGTATATTTGCTCCGAACCAACAAGGCTATAAGACAGACTTTCGGGGAGTTACTTTTGTGAACTACAGCTCCCAGAATCCACCACCACCACCACCACCCCGCAACATGGGCAGAGGCCATGTTTGTTCGGAGGAATCCAGGAACTGCCGACTATAAAAGTAACTTCTTTGAGGTTTCCCCTAATTATTCACGGCTTCGGTGGAGAGCATAGTGGAGCGCAGTAGAGCGCAGCCCCAGCTCTACTATACAGATATAGATATAGATACAGATACAGATCTTTTCCTTATCCTAAATTTCACTTTCAGAAAGCTCTTGTTTTCTGCAAGGAACAGTTCAGGATTACAGAAATCCTTCTCCCTCCAGTCTGTTCTTATTCATTCTGGTGTCATGTGTGCACAAGGCCACACGTTGCAATTTCTGATCCAATGTTTTTATTTCCTCTGGTTGTGCCTCCCCTATTTATTGCCTTCTTTGAATATGTTCACATCTTCCCTCATTTTTCCTTTGCCTCTCTTGATGTCTGCAAACTTTACTTGACTCCCCTTGTTCAAAGGAGGAAGCATCCTATATACATGACTCATCTTTGGTTTTGTTGTATTTGGTGACAGACAGCTTCTGGCTAATGCCTTTGCAGTTGTAAAGAATGCTTGCATTTAGAAAGCTAGTGCTAATTTCCTAGCCAGTATTGACATTGGCTGTGAGATTCTATCAGTAATCAAAGAGGCTGTTCTTCCAGCTTTCAAGCATGCTGTTTTTAGCCAATGTATTGCTAAGGACTGAAGAATGCTTAAAAACAGTGAAGAGTCTTGTAGTCCCTGAAAGGCTCCTAAGATTTATTTGTCATAAACTTTTCCATCACTGCCTCAGATATTTGCAATGCATGCTTTGTGCATCCATCCCTTTGAAACAGTTAGCTGCAGTTCACAAACAGTTAATGTCAAATAAAACTGATCAGTCCTTCAGGTGCCATAGGACTCTTGGTTGATTTAAAGAGCTGCTGCAGCTCACCTGAGGTATCCTGATTTTAATCCTGTCTCTGCTGCAGACTTGTTCCTTGGCTTGGTTCCTCTGTCCGCAAAAGTGGAGTTGGCAGAGCATTCATCAGGATCTTAGAAATAAGCCAACTTGTGAAGATCCCGTAATATGATGTCCAGTTTTACACGTGTTCCTTCCTAATTTTCATCAATCACTATGGGGTTGGGCTCCCTCCCTCTTTTCAACCCTTAAATGCCAAATCAGGAGTTATGAGTAATTTTATGTTGATGATGATGATGATGACAAATAAGAGAGATCAACAACAAAGGAAGGTATCCACTTGGAGATTTTTCCCTTTTAAAGGGTAGAAGAAAAGGTCAAACAACCACAGATACAAGCACATAAACACAAATGGATTTGTTAAAATTTGAAGGTAGCAACAGGCAGCCTGACCTGGTCTACAGATTTTACCAGTTGTTTATTTATTGATTTATTAAATTTATATACCGCTCCGTCTAACTACACGGCTACTCTGGGCGGTTCTGCCTCTTCCCTTCCAAGAGCCTGCTAGAGATTCAGTGTGACTGAAAAGTGGGGGAAGTCAGTATCTGTATGTTCAGTGCTCCCAACACCCAGTGCTGTTGGCTGTTGGCTAGACATGTCTCTCTGTGTAGGTAATATGTTGGTGTCATGGTTACAGAGTTACTTGGTATATTTGCAGGGAGAAATGGTGCCACATGACCCAAGAAGAAAGAGATGATAGCTTGCGGTTTAATGAGAATATCACCTTTGGGCAGTTGGGGTAAGCATGGAAGAAACTGAAGTACGGTAGTGAAGGGCAGTCCACCGACCCCCCGCCATCCAAACTTAAGATATGGACTGACCACTAGTGGCAGTCGACTTATTTTTACACAAGTTGCAGAAGATCTCTGTGGCACGTTTCGCTTTCAATATTTAAGAATAACAAATTAAATAACAAACTATTTGCCCTTAGGTCATGACACCCTGAATCTTCATATATGTTAAACAGTGGTTCCCTTGACCCTGGTTAACACAATCAGTGTTTCTGAAGACCAGACCACCTGTCTGGCAGCACAATATCTCTTCTGATTGGTTGTCAGCATCTTACCAGTATCTCAAAGATGACTTTTCCAATCACCTGCTACTGGAAATCCTTTTATTTTAAAGGCCAGAAACTGAATTGAGACCTTCTGCAACTGAACCACACCTATCAATCAGTGTTTTTTTTAAGTAGGATGTTTCTTCTTCCTGCTGCAGCACTTTCACTCACAACATGCTGGCTTTTGGGTTGAACAGGAAGCTTTGTAATGACTTCTTGAAGAAACAAGCAGTGATTGGTAACCTGGATGAAGGTAGGGGCACTGTGTGGGAAGAGTTCTGAAAATGTATCATTGCTACTGCAAGATGCTGAGTCCTCCAGCCGACAGGAAGGACCACTGATCCTTCATAGCTGGTTAACTTGAAGTATTAAACCCAAATAGACACTGCACATTGAATCAGTGACATTTACATAAATGTTGACTTGGCAAGACTAATTAATTTAATAGTTTTTTTTACTGTACGTGGGGCTGGTGTTTAGATCTAGCTAAACAAGTTATAATATTAACTACATGATGAAACAAATGACAGTAGTACAACAGAATGTAATTAAAGCAGAAGTAAATCAATTATAGTAAACAATCTGAAAAGACAAACAAACTACATGAGTTTAGCTTCCAAGTAAAAAAATCTTTAAATAGCTTTAATATATAATAAAAAATCAATCAGGCTTTTGGCAGGAAACCCCTAGCTCTGTTATCACCTCTGCTATCTGTTTTCTTTTAATTCTGTAGATTAATTATGATTATTGTTATTTCTTAATTTTTGTTTGATTTGTGATCAATCATTCAGCCAGTCAGTCAATGAGTCAGTCACAGTCAATCAATCAATCAATCACTTGTAGCCCTGAATCCCTGTTTTTGCCCCTCCTCCCGGCTTACCCCATTGTCCCTCAACCTATCTCTTAAGATTCTGTTATCAGCCTTAAATTCCAAGAGAGTGATTGCAACAGCTTTTTTGTTTCATTAAAACATGTACTGTACTATGCCCAGTTTCTCAGGTGTGTTTAGCTAATGCAGACTTCCTGGCCCAATCTACAGTAATGCTAATGTTCCTTGCTTCAGATCTCATTGTTTCTTACCATCAGTCCAACATAAGTTAAATTGTAGGAACTTGGAATCTCACAATACCTGGTACTATTCAACCCAAACAATCCTTCACAGGATTGCATACAATGATTAATCTTTTTAAAGGGTCTAAAAGCAGTTTTAATTCCCACCTTCTGAAACAGACTTTTGCATCTACACCTTTTAAACCATCATTTTAAAAGAGATACATGAATGATGTCTTCTCTATCTGGCCACATGGAGAAGAAAAATGGTATGAGTTTGTAGCACATTTAAATAAGATCCATAATAACATACAATTCTCAATAGGATTAGAAAGAGGGAGAAATTACCTTTTCTGGATGTGCTGGTATATAGGAATAAAAATAGCAGATTGGGAAGAAGTGTACCTAGGAAATGAACTCACACGGACCTCTATTTGAATAGTATTAGTCACCATCATCCAGCACACAAGTGTTTGGTGATACACACAACAATCTGTGTGGCCTTAAAAACACCTTAAGGGCAGCATGTGACCCTTTGGGCTCTCTTTGCCTTCAGCACTTGTTCCAGAAATTGCAAATCTCCTCCTCTGTGGCTAAAACGACAGTCCTAAACAAATTTACTAATAGTTTACTCTCCCTGAGGTACTCCTGCCTGATCTGTTGAGGCTTGTGAAAACCCAAAAGGGTCTTATGCTGCCATAAAGGTTAATATATTTTAATTTGGAGAAGCTTTTCTGGACTGTGGCCCACTTCTGTTAATGGGATGGAACGTAGTGCCAGAAGACAGACTTTTAATATTTTTAATAGTCACTGTGTCTCCTAAAAGATTAGTCCCTAAATTTGGCTCTCTGTTTACAGAACAGTACAAGCTCCTCAGTGACCACATAGAACAAATGGCCTCGGAATAGAATTCCCACCTCTTGGCTGTAACTTGTCATGGGAGAGAGATAGAGAAGGATGAAGTGAGAGCAGAAGCCAGTGGAATGAAAATGTTCCAAGTTCCATATCTGAGAAGATGTGAAGCTTCAGAGGGGCAGAAAAAAAAACAGCAAGCCAACCGACACTGCAATCAACCTGCACGACTGACACACAAGTGTGTAGAGCAGCACGTCGTCACTCCTAGATGTAGCAGCTCGGCAATCCAAGCAGCCCACTCCTCTCCGCAGCTTCCTCTTTGATACCTTTTTTGCATAAGGTGACTGACTGAGTAGTTTTCCACAAGAACATCTGCAGCTAGGGTTTTTCTAAAAAGTGAAAATCTGAGTCTTGAATGGGGCTCACCCTTCTCTCCCATCTTACAGGTGGTGTTTCAGAATATATTTAACAGCAAATATCTGCAAAGAAGAAGCATAAAAGAATTCCAAGCACTTCCCTTCCTTGGTTTATATCCCTGTAGTAAATCCCTGAGGGATGGCCAGTGCGGTGTACCAGATGGAGTGACCTCCTAGAACTCAGGAGGGTTTGCATCCCTGCTCAGCCATAGAAACTCACAGGCGAAATGGGACTGTAAAGCCATCCCTTAAATATTTCAGTTGCCTTGACAGAGTTGCTTTAAGTTGGTTCCAACTTTATGGCCCATAACAATTGAATGCCTGTGTATTTTAGTTGATTAATCCTGCTAATTCCACATACTATGATAGAAATATCACATTTTAAATAAATAAATTGAATGAAGGCTGAAGGACTATGCTAATATTCTGTGCCAACTGTCAACTGATGATTATAACTCAAGCCTTCCAAGACTCATGCAAAATTGGAAATGTTGTTGAGTCCACAGTAGGCTATTCCTACTGTACGCTGCTGGATTCCCTGTAGTCCAATGAAAGAAATCCAACACAGAAAGGTCCAGAGAAATTACCGGTTTATTAGGCCTAATAAAGGACAGTAAGGCCAACTGACCCACAGCAAGGCAGTGCAGGATGGTTGGCCCCCAAAACAAGAAAGACATAACGTTTTATTTCCTTCCCCCTCCCTCCCACAGGGTGCTCGCCTCCCCTGGGCCGGGCGAGGGGTGGTCTTTTGGGGGCATCCAATGGAAACAGTCCAGAAGTCTCCTGAGGGAGGTCCCGAGGTGTTCCTGATGTCCTGGAACTGGATACCTGCTCAGGTGTGGTTGGGCCATATCTGTCCTTTAATGGGCCATCAGGGGTGTGATAATAGAAAGGAAGAAGCTGGGCATTGTCCAAGGGTCTGGGTAATCTCTGGTTAATCAACAGGTCAATGGGGGAGCTGGAAAGTCAATAGGAAGAGTCCTGGGCTGTCAGACACAGTTCCTGGTAGATGTGGAAGTGAAACAATAGGGAGCCTCCAGGCTGAAGTTAATCCGGAGTTAATCTGTGGTACATGCTGGAACCCATGTCGATGGTTGGAGTCTGTTCTGGAAGATGCAGCCTCTTCACAAAGTCGCCATGTTGTTGTCTTCCTCCCCTGCCATGAGCCTCTGCCCAAAATGAAGGTCCAAGGGGGTGCAGGACAGTGTAGGAACATGTTCTCAAGCAGACCCAGGAAGAGCGGGTTGGAGAGAGAGAAAGAATGAGAGAGAGAGAGAGAGAGAAAGAGAGAGAGCAGCGGGGAAGGGGGGTTAGGCCCGGGGGCCTGCCTTGGCATGAAAACCCTAACTATGCCCTAGACGTGGAGGGTGTCTATGAGTGTAAGGATGGCAGTCCATGAGTGCCGTCCCATGAGTTTATGAACACAGAAGATGCAGACTGTGACCCGAGGGGAGTTATACCTAGGGCATGTGACTGGCTGTATTAAATGTCCGGAAAATGAATATTTGTTTGGCCAGATAAGGGTTGACCCAGTCCAAATTATGACTCATCACTGCTCTCTCTCTCTCTCTCTCTTTCCCCACCATGAGTTGTTTTCTCCTTGCATACCCCCTCCCTTAAATAACAGGGAAGGGGGGCTACCTGGCAAATTTTAGCTCCTTCTGAAAGATTGTGTGTGAGTCCAGATGCTGCTGAAGGTTTACAGGGGAGCTACGCCTGCCTGCACCTTTCCTAGGAATATTAAAATCACACCAGTTGTTTGGGGCTGGTTTTGAAGGATTTCAGGAACACAGCATTGAGAGACAAGAGGAGGAGGAGGGGCCGCTGACAAGTATCTCTTCCCTGTTGCTCTGCAACCCGCACACCTCCACCCACCCACCCCACATCTGCACCCGTAGGACCCCACCCAAACACCCAGCAGCACATCAGCACCCGTGGGACATGCCCCGGAGCAGCTGGGAAGGCGCAGGGGGGACTTTGCACAGAGGGCTGCTGGCCGCAGCTGCCCAGTCAGGGTCCATGTCCACGGCCAGTAGGTGGAGGGTGAATCCCGCATGCCCAGGTTTTAGGGTCCCCTGCCGTGTTGCAGACATGTAGGAGTCGACTGCCATGGGGGCAAAGCTGGGTCACAGGGAAGAGGCCCAAGGCGAGACTGGTGGAGGGAACCTGGCCAGGATTCTCCCCCTTCTGACACCCCCAGCAGTGGCAGCGCCAGCAATGGCCCCTTTGGGGTTGCCCATCAACCCTCTCCTGAGTTTGCAAAGGGGAGGAGGAGGCATCACAGGTGGCGAAGGCTCAGCTCCCATACAGAGGTGATCCTGGACCAGCAATGAGGTTTTCAGACACTGGATGAGCCCCCTCGCACTTCAGCCCCTGAACGCCCTCCCTCGGTGGTTGGCCAGTGCCTTTTGCTGGCTGGTGTGGCGCCCATTCTTTCCAAATTTTGCTTCTGATTAGGGTCCCTCTGGTTTAGAGGAACTCTTCAAGGCCTTATATTGACTTTCAGCACTCAAGTGTGCAGAAAACTTGCTCCATTCTGCATTTTGGACTAAACTTTAAATTTTCACAAAGTGCTTGATACCTGGAAAATCTGACTATCCCCAAATATCGGCATGCTTTTTTAGAGCTCGATTTAACTGCCTTCAATCTGCAATTTTAGATGGGCGTTACTCTGGCATCCCTTACAAAACCGATTGTGTCCTTGCAATAACAAAGAAATTGAAACATTGAATCATGTCCTTTTTGTATGTGATTTTTATAGAAATGAGTTTATTAAATTACTCAAGCCCATAATGAGTGTCTTCCCAAATAGGACACTGAACTGGTATTTAAAATATTTATTAAGTGACACAAACAAGACTCCCCTCCTCCTCCTCCTCCTCCTCCTCCTCCTCCTCCTCCTCCTCTTCACCAGAAAGGGTGGGGAAACGCCTCAGGGGGGCTGAAACGGGAGGGGAGGGGGTCCCCGTGAGGGAGGAGGAGGAGGAGGAACCCCAACTCCCCCCTCTCTCCCTCCCTTGGATGGGCAGGGAAGGAGCCTTGGAGAACCTTGGAGGAGGACGACGCTGGGAAATAAATGCACGAGTGTCCTTCCTTCGCCCTCTCTCTCTGTGAAACGGGCGCCCCTGTTCTCGTCCCCCCCCCTCTCTAGGCAGCCGCCTCTTCCTCCTCCTCCTGCCGCTCCTTCAGCCGCAAGGCTTTCAGCTACTCTCGGGTCCTCCGGCGAGAGGGTTGCCAGCAGAGGGCGCCGAATAGAGTCCCTGTGTAACAAGGCGGCACTCTAGGACGTTTTGCCTCTAAGGGCCTTTCACCGTGACACTCTAGCGTGAGGTAGTCAGAGGGCAGTTCCTCCAGCTCCGCCTCTTCCGGGAAGTCCCTCCTGGGGCCGCTCTAGGGCTTCTTTGTCGGAGGGCAGGTCCTCCCGACCCCGCCTCTTCCCGGATGTGATGCCATGGTGACGGCGTAGCAGCTCCGGAAGCCATGCGGGGCCCTCTGACGAGAATTCCTAGAGGGGAGTCCTCTGGGCCCGGGCGGTTTCTCCTCCTATTTCGAATGGTCTTGCCCTCTGGTCCTCCGGGCTGGCTCTCCCTTAGAAAGCCTGCGCCGGCCCAGTTCCTCGCCGGTCTTTTGGCTCTCGGGCCGAGAGGAAGCCTCGCCTGGACTCCGGCAGGTAACGAGGCCGGGGAGGGGGAGGGGGCGGGCGGCGGGCGGGCGCCCGAGCGAGCGGTTCCTCGCTCCCTCCCTCCCTCCCTGGCGTGTGGGTCGGGGGGGGGGTCGGGCTCCTTCCCCTTCGGTCCCCTCCTGTCCTTCTCGTTCGCCCCAATGCCCCAGGGCATGTACAGAGTGCCACACACACACACACACACACACACACACACACACACACACACACACACACACACACACACACACACACACACACACACACACACACACACACACACACACACACACACACACACACACACCATTTTGCACTTGCAATTGCTGCAAATCGTAAGCACATGAGAGAGAATCCAAACGACAATTTGAAAAGGCAGCCCTAGTATTTTTCTTAGGCTCTGGCCATCCACAGGGTGCCAGGTTTTAATTTGGCCTCCACACCACCACCATCTTCAAGTGGTCCTTGATTAGTAGCTTATCTATATTGCCTTTTAATGTCTTGACCTTTTTTGCTTGTTTGATTGATTTGCTTGTTTGTTTTGCATATTTAAACCCTACGTTTCTCCTTGGAAAAGGACCCAAGGTGGCTTACAATATTGAGGGACAAAATACAGGCCAGAATATATTTAATTTGGGATCAGGGAATTAGAGAAGCATCTCTGGACAGTTGTACTTGTGATGTAGAAAAATTGTATTTTCTACTCTTAAATAGGTCTTGGTATCTTGCAGGGATTTTATTTGTTTTAAAGGAAAGTCGATATCTTTCAAAAGCCAGATTGCAATTCTACATTTAAAATTATTTCAATGCAATATTTGGCTTATCTGACAGGAAGAGGGAGAAGCGGTTGTCATCACATATTTGGTTGTTGCTTAGTCACATTCCTTGTTACTTGTTCCGTGCTTTAAGAAAAAATAATCAGCCTTCTACAGATCTGATATTGAAAGGTTTCACTTTTGTTTTTTTAACTAGATGTTTGTATTTTAAAGGACGTTTGCGTAGACACCACACTTATTCGAGGGTGGTCTTCCTAGCCTTTACAGCGGGCAGCTTTGGCATGAGAAAAAGGAATCCCCTCTGGTCCGAGTATAAGAAGCCTGCAGGAGTCTAAGAAGCCCTTCTGATGACCATTCTTTGCCAAGGCTCGGCGCTGGAAGTGACTACGTTCCCCGGGCTCACGTGGGACGACGCCTGGGGTAAGTACGTGTGTGTGTCAGGAAGGTACTAGGCAGGCAAGCAAATCTATTTTCCTGCACACAGAGGCTGCATTTTCTTATTTGGGGGGGGGCAGGTTATCGTTTAGAACTGCAAGCAGATTGTGGCTGGGGCTTTGTTTCCTTTTAATTTACCTGTGAGGTTTCCAAAGAAATTGGCAGTGATACCCGTTATAAAGGGGAGAAGTGTTCTCCTTTCTATTTATTTTACATTGTTCTCTCAGGTAAGTCACTGCTGTCATTTAAAATAGTAGCTCTCGGTGAACGTGGCCCCTTGGAACAAATCAAAATCGACACGGAAGTGTCAGAGAAAGCAAAAGAAGTCTTTGTTGGCGGGGTGGGTGGGGAGGCAATCGAAACCAAGAACAGTTTTTTTTAAGAACAGATAAGCATTTCAGGGCTGGCAGGGGGAAGCAGGTTACCTTGAAGGAAGGGGCTCGGACATACACAGTGTTTTTTCTCTTTCCAGACTCCCAATGTTTTTAGATTTGTGATGGAATGGAAACCAGTTGCCAGATGAGGTAGGAGGAAGAGAATGGGAGATCCGTGCAGGGAAGGGGCATCTTCAATCGGTCCGTGATTGGTTGCTTATTTTTGTTGCCTTTTATTGTCTTGCCCTCCCCTTTTTCTCTTTCCCCAGCCAGCTGTACTTTTGCTTTAGTAAAATTGTATTTCCCCTTTTCAAATAGGTCTTCATATCTAAATCCAGTCGTTTATGTGGACGCAAAACTCCGTCATTTGTTTACTCGGTTCAGCAGCCTGGGGGAATGGCCAGAGTGGGAACCATCTCTCGGTAAGTGTGGGAGGGAAGGATCCCTACGTCAGTCTGTCAGGAGCCCCCTTGCCCCGTTATGCCCTTGGTAGTTGCCGCCAATCGGGTACAAGAGGAGCAAAGCAGAGAAATTTAAAAAGCAGCCGTAGTCCTTTTTAAATGCTCTGGACTAGCACAGAGTTCTAGCTTTTTAGGTGGCCATGGCAATGGTGAGTTTTTTAAAAAAGCAGAAGATAGGGAGCGGCATCTCCCTCTCGCCCTCGCATGCCCACAGGACATCCTGATCAGCACCAGACTGCCCTCAGTTTGGCGTTGAGTTCTTCACCGAAATGTCAAGAGAACTTCCTTTCGTCCCCACTTTTCTCCCTCCAACCCCAATGGGAAATGCAGAACAGTGTGGAATACATTAGGCATCTGGTTCCAATTTCTTTTCCTTTGATTTCTGTTGCTTTGGATACATCCTCTGGAGTGATAGAAAATGCACCATTGTCATGCAGCTCAAGGAAGAGTGTTGGGCCCATCGTGATGATCCAGGGTCTTGGTGGGCAGAGGAAGCATTTTTTGTTTTGGCAGCATGCAAACAGGGTTGTCCTTTGATTTTATTTATTCAAATAGTTCAAGCAGTATTACTTCAGAAAAGGGCCTCATCAGTGAGCTGCCCCTGATTACAAAAGATACACGGTGGGCAGCAGGATGCTGTCATTTAAAATATGAACATCTAATGAAAATGGGACACTGAGCCATTTCACCAAGTGTGTAAAGGATCAAGAATAAAAATGTTTATAAAGAACAGGCAAATATTTCCAGGCTGGCACTCCTCACCATGTCCAGGGCACGGCTTTCAAATGACTGAATTTCACCTTGGGATCAAGAAAATGAAGGTGCGCTGGAACAAGTGCCTTCACTTATCTTCTGCTGTTAGAAGGCCAGCATCGTAGGTGCTTCCTGTTTGTCCAAAGCCTTTTGCAGTTTTTGTTAGAGCTTTACACTCTTTCCAGACAATCACCTGCCCAGAAAAGTGGCCCAGAGATAAATCCACAAAAATGCTCCTCCAACAGATCAATCCATCCCAAACATCCAGCCGTTCTAGGGCATAAGAGGGATTTACAGAATGGAGAAAGGCATTACTGCTAGGGAGGTGCCTGTCTGCAACATCTCATGCTGTTTCTTTTCTCCAGTTACAGTCTCAACCTGTTGCTACTACAAAGATACAACATCCAGGTGCCAAAAGGAAACATGTTAGCAAGGCAGTCCCAATGTGTCCACCTCCTCCCCACTGTCTTTTCAACACACTGATGCCTGGTTTTTGTAGCAATAATCACTCAAAACATTTATTGTAAAGAGTAGCAATAACCACTCAAAACATTTATTGTAAAGAGCAGGCCCTTTGACAGAGATGCACGCATGGATATCCTGTGCAAACCGAGTAAGGCAAGAGCTCTTCCATCAGCTGAAGAAGCCTAACAACCAGAGGAAGTCTCAGCTGGCTTCAACAAACAATTTGGGGGGGAACCCCCCCATACATGTCCGAGGATGCAGAGTGACCCTGAACGCATTCACCCCTCTACTGGTTTGAAGCAGACCCCATCGCTCCATTCTGCTGCACAGGGTCCACTATAGGTGAGAGTCCTCATTTCTTTCCTTTTTCTCACACAACCAGCTCACTGGGTGTTGCATTCAGGTCCTCACTGCCACTACTGCTACAGCTGCAGCTTTCATTGCCACTTCCAGATGTTTCTTCATCTGAACTTTCATCCTCTTCAACTGCACTGCAACAGGAGACCAGTGTTACAGAAAGAAACCATAATTCAGGAAGACGCATAAAAGAAACACACAGGACTTACGTTTTTACTCTGTTGGGTCTGTTTGGATTAAAAAATGTCCTTCCAGAGTCAACATCAAAAGGGTCTGAAAGGAAAAGCTGGAAATTGTTAGTTTCCAAGTTCTCTTTCTTTTCCTAACAAACAGTTCACGATCAACCTTTTTTTGTTTAAACCCAACCATTCAATATACAAAATCCTTGTTCCACAAGTCAGACCAACAATATAATCAAGTTCCACTAAAAAAAAATTCATATCTGACATCAGGTCCCTGTTCATTTCACTGCTGCAGGTAGAAGAGCTTTCCTCCCTACAGACTTGCCTTCCTTCTTTCCACTCTGGATCTTTCCTGCCTCCTGCGAGAAACAACGCCTCCCTCACTCTTTCTCTCTCGATGTGGAAACCTCTCTCTCTCTCTCTCTCTCTCTCTCTCTCTCTCTCTCTCTCTCTCTCACACACACACACACACACACACACACACACACACACACACACACACACACACACACACACACACAAGCATCATCCCCAAATGCAGGTTTTTACGCACACTGCTTATAAATGGCATAAAGGAATGCATATGGCCAACCAAAGGAAAAACAGTAGCCACCTTGGGTCCTTTTGAGGAGAAAGGCAGGGCCAAAACATTGTAAACAAATAAAGAGTTACAAAAAGAACAAATTCCTCTCAAACCAGAATGGAGCCATACTGCCAGCATGCATGGGGACAGAATACAATAGAGGTGTCTAGCACACAGGATAACACAGTTGGCAATGAAAATAGAGAAAGAAAGCAAATAGAGAGACACCATGTTCTGGTTCTAGGGTAACTCTGGAAGACTCCAAAACAAGAACTGCATGTTTGAATGCCTGATTGTAAAATATTACACAAATAAAATTACATTTGAAGAAGTAACAGTATCCATCTATCTCAGCAAAACAAGAACAAAGAAAACAAAGTCATATGGCAGGGATGGCGAACCTTTTTGGCACCGAGTGCCCAAACCTGGTGCTGGGAACGGCATCGGTGCTGGGGGGTCGGGATTGGTGGCAGCGGGTGTGGGGGTGGGGGGAAGGCAGCGGGGTCGGCGGGGTCAGTTATCAGCAGGAGCGGTGGGAGGGGCAGGGATGGCAGCGGTGATGGTGGCAGATGCGGGGTTGGTGATGGTAGGGGTGGCAAAGGAGATGGGGACAGCAGCGGCAGTGGGGGTTGGGATCGGGGGCAGGGGCAGGGGTGAGGATGAGGGCAAGGGCGACGGGGTAGGCGGGGTTGGGGTCATAGATCTACATTGTGGTAGAAGACATTTCCCCACTTGAGACCAACCAGGGCTTCAACGGAATCATCTGCCAGGTTAACAAGAAAGTCCCCAAGACCTGTTAGGAAACCTATCTGTATCCATTAGCCTTCTGGTCTGGCTGTCACAAGTCCACCCTCTGGGGACACTTTTGGGGCCAGTCAGCCACAACAATGTAGCCAAACCGTTTGGAAATTCAGGAACCCCCGGCTGTCCAGTTCTTTGTCTTCTGTGACAATTTATGGCACCCAGAATGCTGTATTTCTGAGGCAACTCATGCTCTGTATTTGCTAGTTCAGTTTGTCCATCATTTCTTGATTACATATGAAGACAAAGGTAGCCTTTAAGTTTAGCTAACCTTTGGCAAAATGAATCACACAGATCCACATTAGCCTTGGTTTCTTTCCTACAGAAATTGCTCTGGTTGCCCCGCCTAAGGGATGGCTTGTGATGAGCAGTGATGAGCAGAAGGACCACTCTGGGCACATTCAGCAGCATCTGCTCCCACCTGTCACAGCAGCCTTAGGAAAAGATGGCCCAGCCCCTGACCTTTTCTCAAGGGGCATGCAAGGCCAGGTGGGAGTCTTTTTTGGTGCACCCCCCGCCGCAATGGTGGCTCATGGGGAGCACAGCACTCTGCTTTGTTTCTGGTGCCCTTTTGAGCATGAGAATGAAGCTGCTGGGAGATCTGCACCTCAATGATGACCAGGAAAGGGCAACACTCAATCCATTTAAGGGAGCAAGGTGGGCAGTGCAACTCTTCCCAGAAAAACCCTGGTATTCCTTGCATCCTTTGGCCTCCAAACGAACAACTAAAATGTGACGGGATAGGGCCTGTCTGGTGTAGGAAGTTTCAGTCAAGAGATTAACCTGAGCGACCACTCACCTATTTGGTCTTTTTCTTCCTCTTGGGCCTGAGCCAGAAATTCCCTTTCTATTCTCAGCACATCCTCTTCACTGTTACAGGCTGCATATTTCTCCAGGAGGTCTCTATTCAGATCCAGAAATTCCTTTCCCCATTTAAATTTGTTCAAGAGAACAGTGGCAAGATCAGAAAATCCTACAATACAATAAAAGAAATCAGGTACCACCTTTAAAAAAAAAGGTTTACTAACAAAGGTCCAGCCCTGTTTTCCAGCAGCTGGACAGTCATTGCTGTCATACAAGGAAACAAAGAGAGTAAATATACAGGGAACCAATTTCTTAAGTGCAACTGATTAGAGATGAAAAATTTCCAGAAATTTTAAAGCTCGGAAAAAAACTGAAGGGGGTTCCGGAAAAAAACTGAAATGTTTCAGAAAAAATGAAAAAATAATGCTACATTAGCACTCCCTAACCCCCAATACAGCTTGTATTAAATAAAAAAAATCTCATTCTTGTAAAAACAATTGAAGAGGGGGTAAATGTATAGAAGGGAGTGGGACTAAGTTTCAATGAATGGGCATGAAATTTAATCAGAATCATTTTTGTTGCTCTGTATTTTCTTCCAGTGCTTTGATGCCTGGTGAAGAGGACAGAACAGAACCAAACACACCCACCCACATGCAAAAACAAAAGTGAAGCCTTTTTCTTTTTCTTGTGACAATAGCAGCACCTCCTAAAAGAAGAAATGCATCTTGTTCTTTCATTCAAGAGTTCTGTTTGTAACCTAGCACCTGCTTCTCCTCAGTGCACAGGAATCAGAATAATCTGATACTATGCATATTTTTAAAAATGATTTGGAAAATATTAGAACACCCTGTCTTAAAATACTTTATTCTTCATGTTAAAATACTGTAAAACATTCCATAATCATTTTTTCTTTTTTCAATTTTCCAAGTTTTTTGGGGGGAAACCCAAAAGGCTTCTGGGGGAAAAACTTTTTTCTGATATTTTCCGGGTTTTTTCCAGGCCTTCACATCTCTACCACTGATATACGTACACTACTGAGCATGGCATAAAAATATCTATTATTACAAACTCAGTGTAAATCCTTAACACTCTTAACTTGCCTGTTGTCTTCCCTACATTGACCAAATTGGGGTGGGGGTGGGTGGGGGCCTGGGGAGTGACCAGAGGAGGCCCCAGAAGAGAGAGAGAGCAGGGCCAGTGAAGTCCTGGGCACAAAACCCTCTCCCAGAACATTGCCGGAAGGGTCCGGAGAGCCCAGGGGGAAGCCAGCCCAGCCCAGCCCTTCTTCTTCTTTCTGCTTCTTCTTCTTCTTCTTCTTCTTCTTCTTCTTCTTCTTCTTTCCTCCTCCTCCTCCTCCTCCTCACCTAGGATGCAGAGGGCGGCGGCGCAGGCTTCGGCGCAGGAGAGCCTCCAGGGCCGCCCGTAGTTGACGGGGTTGGCGGCCACCAGGAAGGGCAGGAGCCGCGGGTGGCTGCCTTTCGCCTGGCCCCAAGGGGTCTCCGCCAGCCGCGCCCACCAGCAGTCAGTCGATCGCCGCCAAGCCCTGCCGGGACGCCACCGCCCTGGGTGGGGAGGGAGGGAGGGAGTGGGGGTGACACGCACACACACACACAGAGAGGGAGAGAGGGAGAGGGAGGGAGGGAGAGGGAGAGGGAAAGTAAGCACCACCGCCCCCCCCAGCCCTTCTCTGCCCTGCGGCGGCGGCCGCGCATAAGGGGGGGGGGAACGGGGGACACGGGAGAGAGATGCTGCCTCACCGCCCGGGACCGTCGCCCGGGGACACCGCCATCCGCCTCGGGCCCGCCGGGTCCTTCCGGAGGAGGGCGGGATCGACCGCCGCGGGACCCCCGCCCCCCCCCGATGGCCCCCGGCGACACCCAGACACGCACAACCCCTGCGCGGGCGGAAGGACGGAAGGAAGGAGCGGCGCTCCGGAAGTGAAACCCGGAGGAAAGGCGGCTTCCGGGTCTCGGGCGCGACCAAGATGGCGGCC